>CM034045.1:721589-1000534 GCA_019804595.1 Bruguiera parviflora
TATATATATATATATATATATATGCTTGACAGCCAATTTTTTGATTGGCAATTTCCCGAGGCATAAAAGACAAAATCATCTTTTCGTAACTCTTTCCATTAGCTAGTACGGGAGCAATAAATATTTTAAGGAGACAAGTTTATAAAATAAAATAAACAAACTTATACTTTTGTGGGGCCGAGTCCGTCGTGATGGAATTAATTTGGGGTTGGGGCAGGTGATGTGCTTAATTGGGGTTGCTGTTGGACCCATGTGCTGGATCTAGAGAAAGAAGGCTTAGGGGACTCGAACATCGCGAGAATTGTAAAATGAGTTGATTGTGCAAAATGAGTTGTGAGGATTTGATTCCTACATCACCACCACCACAGGAGTAAATTAGGCTGCAAAGTCTTTTTTAACCATTGATTGTGGATACTTCATTATACATGGATCAGTGCATAAATCAAATCTTTGCTTTTAGTCCCAAAAGAAAAAACCAATCTTTGGCATTAAAGTCGAGATGGGATTTACCGTCGTGTAGCTACTCCTTCTGCATGTGCCAAGCTTCCTCCGTTTTTTTTTTTTTTCCTTCTCTCTTTCATAAATCATTCTTCTTACTCAAGTATATTGCACCGAATCTGATGTTGCCAATTAAAACATTTATTTTTTGCGTACCAAACCCACCACCCATGTAATTGAAATGAGTCATAACAATCATTTAGATGAAGATGATACTCAAATAATTAAAAATTAAAATTTTTATTTTAAAAAATTTACATAAACTTTATGAAAATATAATGAATTATTTTTATTATATAACTCATCAATTAATATATTTTTTAATTAAAAAAGTGACAACGAATCCCTACAACACTTCTACTGATCAATTTTGTTCAGATATACAGAGAATTGATGAAAAGAAGCTGATCTGTTATGACATTTCATGTATTTAGAGAAGCCACAAAGTATTAGATGTCTTGACAAACCATGCGTACAAATTAGAGTGGAGTTTGCATGCCTTTCACAAGTCGCCTTCAGAAGTGCTGCCGCAGATACAGCAGGATTTGATTGAGGTATTTTGGCCTTGATCGAATGCTATCCAGCGGTCCCTTCAATCTTAGAGGATTTGTCTTTCCAGTTAATAAAACCACAGCTACGAAAGCCTCTCGCAACACACAATACACAGAGAGAGAGAGAGAGAGAGAGAGAGAGAGAGCATATAGACATACAATGATACAAATCTGGCTTAGTCAAGAGAAAATCATGTCGATGTTGTTATCATGTGGAATCGAGAGCACCCAAAACTGTACATGGTTTTCACATATATTATCCAGTGAACAACAATTAGATTATTCTAATAATATTTTTCGTACAGAGGGCAGGTTTAACGGTTCCTCTATATCATATTTACAGGCCTTCTCATATTCACGTACCCATATGGGAAGTGCTAGTCGGCCATGCCCTCTGTATATTTATCAACTTCACATTCCAACCCCATCAGCATCTTTATATATTTATTTGGTTTTTCTAGTGATAATGCAACTTAATTTAACTATGTTTTGACGTTCAATTTTGAAGCTTAAAAGAAGCCCACACCTATTAAAACAGGGAAGCACACAATTTTTATTAGCATGGAACCTAAGCTTGGTTGCAGATAGGGATACATTTGGAAGAAAGAAAAGAAATTAAGGAAAAAAAAAAAAAACTAGACTATGATGCTCTGGCATTTCCCTTTTTAAGAGCATAAGGCTCTGCCCTTATTCGTTGGCCACTCCTGTAGCTTCTTGCTTATATTTGCATCTAAAAGGAGAGAGAGAAAGGAACAAAAATTATTGTAATTGAAGTCAAACCTTTAAAATATGATTGAGTTAGGTACTTGCATAATTCATGCACAAGGATGAATAATGTTGGGTCCGTGTGTTTTGGACTTAATTAGGTTCTTGTTTTTTTTTTTTTTTCCCTTTCTGTTTGATTGGGCCCGTTTATGATCACCTTGATTTTGAATCTCGAATTAATCAAAGTAGCATAGAATAATCGAAAAAGAAAAGAAGAATATCTTTGTTTGAAGCATATATTGTTGCACAAATAGCATACCAGTTACCACAATTGAGGGGTGGGACGTTGCACCTACTAGGAAGCTGAGCTGCAATCCGAAGAGTGCTGCAGATGCAGTCATGCTGGATTGATTGGAGGGCATTGCAGCAATCAGCGTTAGGGCTGATGTTAGGTGAACCGGGAACCACGAACGGCGAGCACACATTCAAATTGCTGAGCTGGGTCGTGCATTGCTGTGACTGTGAGTTTCCCAGTTGAGGCTGCACTGCAAGTGCAATGACCAACACAAATACAAACAGTAGTGCAGTAGCTTGGGAGGTCATTCTCGGGACCAAGGACTTGAGAGCTGCCATAACTGTTTCGAGACTTTTCCCCCCCCCTCTCTCTCTCTCTCTCTCTTTAATTACATACTTTGCTTTACCAGACCACATCGTTAATTTATAGTTGGTGTCTTCGTAGCTGGAGTTAAGTTGCGTCTTTAATACATGAGTCACCTAATGTTGGAGACCTTCACAAATATTGTGCGTCTCCAGAATGCTTCTGGGCATGAATTGGAAATCACACTAGGCCTGTGCATAATTATGAACTTATGCTTTTGAGTAATTGTTTTATTTAATTAGTCTGCTGTGGGCCAGTGTAGTGGATATAAGTAAATGAATGAAAAAAAAAAAGAAATTGTTAATATATGTGAAACTATTGAATATAAAGTCTTATTATATTTATTTTTTAATAGTAAATTTATCATTTTTAATTATATATTTTTTATTTTAATTAAATTTTATATTTTAAATATATTATATTAAATTAATTTGATTCATTATTTAAGTGAATTAAATTAATTTTTTTTTACTAAATTCAATTCAAGGATAAAATAGAACGGTCATGCAAGTGAAGTTGAATTTTGGCTCGATCCGCACATCTACAGTTCTTTACACACCACACTTGGCTCAAGGAATCAGGCCGCGAGAGCCATGCGCCGTGTCAAAGGCTTTAGACGGGTAAAAAAGCCCCTTGGAGGCTAAAGCTCCAATCAAAGCAGGAACTCCGCGTTCCAGAGCGAATTGCACTTGGGCTTAGTGGGGGTCTCTTGGTGCCAACAACATCTTGTAAGATACTGCGGGACAGAAGGTACGCTCTCCAACTTGTAACCTGCATTTTTATGTTGATGGAAGTCTAAATACATGCCTAACATAAGAACTTTATATCATATTTGTACATCTACATATTTGTACATATATATATGTTCAAATTTTGATTTTTAAGTCTAAAATTGAGAGTTAAGATAATTTTAATAAAATTTTGTAACTGAATATAAAGTAGAATTTTGAGAGTATTTGAAAACTTTGAACCTTATTCTATCAATTATTCTTTTCGGGGTACAATATTCTATTAATTAGTTGAGCATATAAAAGAATAGATGGGATTCTCAGTCGGTGCAATGTGAAGAATTTTTTATAACAATAACATTATGGAATTGTAATGATTACCAAAAATAAGATTTGGGATCGGATCGGATCAAATCAAAGCAAATAAAAATGATGAAGAGGGAGAAATTTTCACCGCACCACAATTCAGGGAGGAGACATAATGATTATATAAAATTCCCAGTCCGTCTACCTTATCGAAATAAGCACGAGGGGTTGTATTGATAAAGACAATGCAAGTTAATATGCTCGCAAGGCAATCAATAGAAGAGTTTTTGTAACAAAAAAAACAAAAACAAGAAAAATCCAAGTATCGCGCAGCAGAATATTTAATAATGAAAAATGGAAATAAAATATCAGTGCAGCCACCCAACTGGCGTGCGCACGTAGTAAAAGCCAATTGACGTAGCGCTAGGTACAGTAGCACACCGCTCCTTTGCTTTATTTAAACACTGAAGCTGTAAGAGGGGGCCGATGGCTATGAAAACAGGGAGGTAGCTAGTTTAATAAGAGAGCAGCAACCATCTGCATAGATGGCCTAGATTGTGGATCAGCACGTAGGCATGCGTTTGCCAGATTCATGATGAATGCCAATTTCCCTCGAACTTCAGGCCGGGGATCTGACAGCCGACGATCCAGCATATCATCCAGTACCATCTCCATGTTGGCATATTGCGTCGACAGTGCAGAGATCACTTCTCCTGGATGCTTGCCTTTGATGACTTCCAGTACCAAAACTCCATAGCTGTACGCATCGCTTTTTTCAGTCACCTTCATTGTGTAAGCAAACTCTGCAACAAAAAATAAAAAATAAACAAACCACCGAAATTCAGTTAACACTTAAGGCGAATAATCATCAATAAGCTACCTGGTGCGACATATCCGTATGTGCCTGCAAGAGATGTTCCAATTGGTTGATTCCTTATTGAGAAGCTTAGCAGTGCCAAAGTCTGAGACGTGTGGTTCGTATTCTAAATCTAGCAGGATGTTGTTGCTTGATATGTCTCTGTGAACAATCGGCGGCACGCATTCGTGGTGCAGGTAATACAAGGCACGAGTCACGCCTCTAATCACGTTCAATCTCTTTTCCAAATCCAATTCCTTTGCTTCCTCGTCATTTCCCAGAATCGCTGCCAGGCTGCCCCTCGGGAGGTACTCGTAGACCAGAAACGAGTGTCGTGCATGTGGGCAAAAACCGTGGAGCTTTACAATGTTTCGATGCCTTATGTCGGTTAATGCCCTTACTTCGTTTAGAGTAGTCTTTCTGCTGTACGATTTCTCCATGGCTCAGCAAATGGAATTTCTTGACGACAACAAGTCCCCGTGATAACTCTGCGTTGTGGACGCTTCCAGATCCTCCCCTTCCAATGCAAGACGTGTCATCAAAGTTTTTTGTTGCATATAGGATCTCTTCATACATTATTTTCCTAACTGTGATTGATATGGAAAGCAGCTCTTCGTGATTGATATGGCTTTCTCTTTGCAAGCTTTTCTTCCTTGATGGCGACAGAAAAACGAGATAATGCATTTGCTCAGAATAGTAACGCCTCCCAGGATAGGGTGGACTATAGCGAGCAAAGTGTTGACGCCCTTGCTAAAGCCGCTCCTTTTCTTTTGGCAAAGTTGCAGACCCGTAACTTTGCCATATAGATTTTGATTACCCTGCCGTGCTGCATCTTGAAATGCTTTGATATTGGTAACAGGACCAGACAGCTCGTTGTATGAAATATCGACATAGTGTAAGCCACGCAGCTGTTCAAAAGTTGATGGAGTTGAACCACTAAGGTTATTGTGAGACATGTTCAGCGTATCCAAGCTGTATAGATCGGAAAGTTCATCCGGTATGGCTCTAGCGAGAAAGTTGTAGCTCAGGTACAGCTTGTTCAGCTGATCCAACTGACCCAGCTGGTCTGGGATTCTTCCTGTAAACAAGTTGCTGCTCACATTCAAATAAGTCAATTTATGAAAATTTCCAACATTTCCTGGAATGGACTGGATTTTCCAGACAAATCTAGATGCAATAGATTTTCCGGTGATCCCAATTCTGGAGGTATACCATCGGAAAGTTGATTGACATTCAATCTCATGCATAACAAAGAAGTCAACTTTCCCAAATCCTCGGGAATCCTTCCAATCAGACGATTCGAATGGAGTTGAAGTGATTGTAGCTGAGTTGCAGTTGCAATTCCTCGGGTATGCTACCCGTAATATTATTCTCTGAAAGCCATAGAGAGGCTAAATTCGGATACCTTCCCCAATTGGAAGAGATCTCCCCGTAAAATTTTTTGCTCCTCGGGTCTATAAATTTCAGGCTTGGATTAACTCCAAAATCTTCAGATATGTTGCCAACGTATTGGTTATATTCAAGTTGGACTCTCTCGAAGCTTGTACAATCTTTGAAGCCTTTGGGAATTGGGCCTACTAGATTGTTGTTATTAAGAGCTAGTCTTCGGAGTGTTTTGCTTTGGCAAATGGTTTCGGGCAAACGACCAGTGAACTGGTTTGTGTCTAGTTGCAGGTAAATCAAATTCGTGAAATTTGTTATTACTTGAGGAATTGAACCGTAGAGTTGGTTGTCTCGGAGAAACAGATATTCTAAGTTGATCAGATTACCAAAGGAAGCTGGGATAGTCCCATTGAGTCGATTTTGAGCTAACTCTAGATCCGTAATAGAGGTTAAGTTCCCTAACTGTTCAGAAATGGGCCCAGAGAGCTGATTTAGGCGAGATGAAGATAAACCAGATTGCTCAAATTGCCCATAGAGGCAGGAATAGGACCCTCTAGCTGGTTCGCATTCAAGTCAAGATCAGAAAGGAACCTTAACCAACCTATTTCCTCAGGAATTGACCCACTTAATTGATTTTCAAAAAGGTGCAGGGTTTCAAGATTTGTTAGAAGGCCTATCTGCGGAGGGATGATCCCAGAAAAATTGTTAGCTGACAAGTCAAGATAAGTGAGCTTGGATAGCTGACCGATTTCAGGCGGTATGACGCCACAGAGTTCATTGAAGGTGAGTTCAAGGTATGCAAGGAAAGATGAGAATGAGAATTCCCGGAGCATACCTTTTAAACCTGAATTTGTAAGGTTAATCCTGATAATACTTCTGGCACGGTTGCAAGAAATTCCAAGCCAACGGCAGGGACTTGGGGTTTGGGTGGATTTAGTGGCATTGTGTTGCGGCAGAGGCCACGAGGATAGGTTGGTCTGCCTCAGCTGGCTTTCGAGACTGGCCGTCCATTTAATAAGAGCGTTTGCTTCTTCAGAGTCGGAAGCAACGTTGCAGGAACAAAATAGTAGAATAATGCGGACGAGGTAGACAATGAAAGTTAAACACCTAAATTTTGATATTAGCGCCATGGCTTTTTCGTTCAAGAACGTGTGCAGATTCCGTGGTAATGGTAATCGTTACCTATACCATTTTATAATCAGTAGGGTAACGAGCGAAGAACATTAAAACTTGAAATTGTGTAAGTCAACACTAAAATTGAGTCTCGCCCCAGCCCCCACTGAAGGAAATTGTGTTGGTTCAATCAAGAAATAGTGGCTGTGAAATAAATAAAAAAAATAAAATACTAGTTACTAGGGGCAAGAATTTGTTACTGATGTGAAATTCGAATGAGTCTGATTTCCTAGTGTAACCGAAAAAGGAATCATTTAAATGTTCATACCGCTAAAAGGGTAAATTTTTGCAAAAATAATAATAATAATAATAATTACAGATAATTACATTATTTTGTTAATAATATTTATAATTATATAGTTAAATTTTATTTTAAAAATATTTTATTTATTTTTATATAATATAATTTAAAATTAAAAATTAATTAATTAGTTTAATCATTTACTTAATAGTCAACTTAATAATTTATCAAATCGCATATTTATATGAGTTAAAGTTTAAATTAATTTTAAAAATTAGGATCCCGTTACAAATAAATGACACACAATATACGACATTTAATTTGACTTTTTTATTGGATAGATTGTCAAGCCTTTGCATTTAGCCGCGATGTCGGGCAGGATATATTGCCATGTCGTTTGGCCTGTGTCCTTTCTGGCCGCAACTTGAAATGTCAAAATATAATAAAATAAAAAATAAAAAATGTAAAACAAGATCCCTTGAGTTTCAACCGGCTTGAACACAACGTGAATGCAGGAATTAAAAAAAAGGGGCGATATTTGGCTTCTCACATTGTATCTTGAATTTGTTACGTCATATAGTCGTGGCAATAGCACTATGCAACTGTAATGATACCAATGATAAAAATTTGGGATCGGATCAAATCAAGTCAAGTAAGACTGATGAAGGGGGCGACATTGTCGCCATGTCAAAATTGAGAGAGAGGAGCCGTATCTGGTTAAAAAGTGAATGAGAATGATTGTGCAAACTTCTTTGTGCAGACGTTGATTCTTCAACTTAATAAAAACATGCACCGGAAGTGTTGTATTGAAAACGGAAAAGTTAGTATGCGCGGAAGGCAGCAATGCATGGATCGAATCAATGAACGCCGAAATAGAAGCAAGCTTACATTACTTTGTCACGACGGTTCATTGCACAGTTGTGGTCTAATCTCCACTGAAGACACGATTACTCAACTAATGCGTGCACATAGTAAAAAACCAAGTGATTTAACAGCACCAAGTGCATTAGCACATCCCTCCCCACATGGTGCTGATGGCTATGGAAAGAGAAAGCTAGCTAATTTAATAAAAGATGAGAAACCGTCTGCAGAGATGGCCTAGATTGGGGGTCAGCACGTAGGCACGCGTTTGCCAGATTCATGATGAATGCCAATTTCCCTCGAACTTCAGGCCGGGGATCTGACAGCCGACGATCCAGCATATCATCCAGTACCATCTCCATGTTGGCATATTGCGTCGACAGTGCAGAGATCACTTCTCCTGGATGCTTGCCTTTGATGACTTCCAGTACCAAAACTCCATAGCTGTACGCATCGCTTTTTTCAGTCACCTTCATTGTGTAAGCAAACTCTGCAACAAAAAATAAAAAATAAACAAACCACCGAAATTCAGTTAACACTTAAGGCGAATAATCATCAATAAGCTACCTGGTGCGACATATCCGTATGTGCCTGCAAGAGATGTCCAATTGGTTGATTCCTTATTGAGAAGCTTAGCAGTGCCAAAGTCTGAAACGTGCGGTTCGTATTCTAAATCTAGCAGGATGTTGTTGCTTGATATGTCTCTGTGAACAATCGGCGGCACGCACTCGTGGTGCAGATAAGATAAGGCATGAGTCACGCCTTTAATCACTTTCAACCTCTTTTCCCAATCCAATTCCTTTGCTTCCTCGTCATTTCCCAGAATCGCTGCCAGGCTGCCCCTCGGGAGGTACTCGTAGACCAGAAACGAGTGTTTTGCATGTGAGCAAAAACCGTGGAGCTTTACAATGTTTCGATGCCTTATCTCGGTTAATGCCCTTACTTCGTTTAGGTAGTCTTTCTGCTGTACGATTTCTCCATGGCTCAGCAAATGGAATTTCTTGACGGCAACAAGTCCCCATGATAACTTTGCTTTGTAGACGCTTCCAGATCCACCCCTTCCAATGCAATACGTGTCATCAAAGTTCTTTGTTGCTTTTATGATCTCTTCATACATTATTTTCCCATCTGCGATTGATATGGAAAGCAGCTCTTCGCCATGGGTATCACTTGCTCTTTGCGAGCCTTTCTTCCCTGAATGGCTACAGAAAATCAGGATAATGCAAGCGCTGAGAATAGCAATGCCTCCCAGAATAGGAAGGACTACAGCGAGCAAAATCTTGACGCCCTTGATTAAGACACTTTTTCTTTCCGTGGGAGTTTGGCAAAGTTGCAGACCGGTAACATTGCCACACATATTTTGGTTACCCTGCAATGCTGCTTCTTGAAATGCTTTGCTACTGGGAACAGGACCAGACAGCTTGTTGTATGAAATGTCGACATACTGTAAGCCACGCAGTTGCTCGAAAGTTGATGGAATTGAACCGCTAAGATTATTGTGAGAGATATTCAGCGTATCCAAGTTGTCTAGACTGGAGAGTTCGTCCGGTATGGCTCCAGTGAGAAAGTTGTAGCTCAGGTCTAGCTTGTTCAGCTGATCCAACTGACCCAGCTGGCCAGGGATTCTTCCTGTAAACAAGTTGCTGCTCATATTCAAATAAATCAATTTATGAAAATTTCCAACATTTGCTGGAATGGACTGGTTCAATCTGTTTGCAGACAAGTCTAGATACAAGAGATCTTCCAGTGATCCCAATTCTGGAGGTATACCATCGGAAAGTTGATTGTCGTTCAATGTCACCTTGATCAAAGAAGTCAACTTTCCCATTTCCTTCGGAATCCTTCCACTCAGACGATTCGAATAGAGTTCAAGTGCCTCTAGCTGAGTTGCATTTCCAATCTCAGGCGGTATGCTACCTGTAATATTGTTCCCTGCAAGCCGTAGGGTCGCTAAATTCGGACACCTTCCCCAATTGGAAGAAATCTCCCCGTAGAATTTGTTGCCCCTCAAGTCAATAAATTTCAGGTTTGGATAAACTCCAAAATCTTCAGATATGTTGCCAACGAATTGGTTATATTCAAGTCGGACTCTCTCGAAGCTTGTACAATCTTTGAATCCTTTGGGAATTGGGCCTACTAGATTGTTGTAATTAAGAGCTAGTCTTTGGAGTGTTTTGCTTTGGCAAATGGTTTCGGGCAAACGACCAGTGAACCGGTTTGTGTCTAGTTGCAGGTAAATCAAATTTGTGAAATTTGTTATTAGAGGAATTGAACCGGAGAGTTGGTTGTCACGGAGAAACAGATATTCTAGCTTGATCAGATTACCAAAGGAAGCTGGGATAGACCCCTTAAGTTGATTTTGAGCTAACTCTAGGTCCGTAATAGAGGTCAAGTTCCCTAACTCTTCAGGGATGAAGCCGGAGAGCTGATTTAAGTAGAGATGGAGCAGGGTGAGACTAGTAAGACCTCCCAATGATGCCGGAATTTGACCAGAGAGATTGTTTTTATAAAAGCTTAGCGCGCTGAGAGACTTCAGGTTTCCGAGTTCTTGAGGAATGGAACCAGAAAGTTGATTATCGAACATATACAGGACAGAAAGTTTTGTGAGGTTTCCGAGAGTTGCGGGAATTGGACCTGTTAGATGGTTAGTATTCGCATAAAGTAACTCCAGGTTGTACAACCTTCCCAGTTCTGGAGGAATGGAATCAGAGAGATTATTTTCATGGAGATAAAGATAAACCAGATTGCTCAAATTGCCCATGGAGGCAGGAAGAGGACCTTCTAGCTGGTTCGTATACAAGGCAAGCTCAGAAAGGGACCTTAACTGACCTATTTCCTCAGGGATTAACCCACTCAGTTGGTTGTGAACAAGATGCAGGGTCTGTAGATTTGTCAGGAGGCCTATCTCTGGAGGGATGATCCCAGAAAAATTGTTGTTTGACAAGTCAAGATAAGTGAGCTTGGATAGCTGACCGATTTCAGGCGGTATGATGCTATAGAGTTCATTGACGGTGAGTTCAAGGTATGCAAGATTAGGGAAAGATGAGAATGAGAATTCCCGGAGCGTACCTTTTAAACCTGAATTTGTAAGGTTCATCCTGATGATACTTCCTGCACGGTCGCAAGAAATTCCAAGCCAACGGCAGGGACTTGGAGTTTGGGAGAAGTTGGTGGCATTGTTTTGCGGCAGAGGCCACGAAGATAGGTTGGTCTGCCTCAGCTGGCCTTCGAGACTGGCCTTCCATTTAAGAAGAGCGTTTGCTTCTTCGGCAGAGTCGGAAGCAACGTTGCGGGAACAAAATAGTAGAATAAAAGGTACAAGGTAGACAGTGAAGATTAAGCATCTGAATGTTGATATTAACGCCATGGCTTTATTCTTTAAAAACATGTGCTGCAGTGCGGTTTATGCCTAAAAATTCATCTTATTATATAGCCAAGGCGGCGCAGAGCCTTTTTTTATTGGCACGAGTGCTTGTAGGTGATGATGGCCGCCTTCGACATATATCTTATCTACATATTTTTTATCATATTTTTAATTATTTATCTAGTCTTTTAAAAAAAATACTTTCAAATTTTGTATACTTAAAAAATTAATATTTAAATATAAAAATTTTAATTATTAAACAAATCAATAATATAAAAAATATGAATAATAATTTTAATTTTAATATATATAGTTTAAATTGTTAAACTAAGTTAATTAATTTATAATTATTAATAATAATTTAATTAATTTTATTGATATGTTGATTTAATTTTAATTTTTTAAATTTTTATATTGTTATTAATAATTTAATTTAAATATAAATATCAAACAAATTAGTCCACTCATACTTCTAATCTTTATCATATGCTTGTAAATGAATGAAAAATATTAAAACTTAAAAGTTTGTCATTCAACTCTCACCAATGACTGATGTCTCGGCCTACTCAACGAAATTATGTGCTTGGATAGATAAATTAGAGCCCTAGTTTATGAGCTTGTTGGCTCCATGAACAACTAATAATTAGAAAATTAAAAATTAATGATTAGGAATTTATGATTAATAATTAGTGATTGATTGTCAAAATTTAATAATTTTTATAAATTATAGAATTACTAATATTTAGTAGAAGTAATTCAAAAATATTATAAAAATATTAATAAATACAAATTTATATATTATATTATATACCTTTTACTAATATAACAATTTTAAATATTTATTATATCTCTTTCCTGTTTGATAGATTGCCAAGTCTTCGCATTTTGCTTTGCATAACGTAAGAATGGGGAAACCTTTAGCCAAAATTCTTCGTCACGCATTAATTATATGACTTCTTGTGAACGACTTTAAGACATATTCCAACTTAAAACCGTTCAATAAGGTAATCCTCTTTTATTCTCCGGTTACGGTTTTCAAATTCCTTTGGTCTTCTTATTTCGGATGACTAAGATATAAGTTAGATTATTCAATTGATACAACTTAAAATTTTCAAATTCAATATCAAGAATAAGAGACGAGCTACTAATTCACAATACTAAGTGGACAATAAAATCAAATGACATAAAAGGTATTGCATCGCGTTTTTTTTTATTTAATAATTCAATATATAAATTATAAAGTAATAGATGGATGACTATTATATAAAATGATAATAAATATTTATTTAAAAATAAAATTATTTTATCATATTAAAATAAAAATAAATTAAATATTTATTATAAAAAATATAAGATAAAATGATTTGAAAAATAGAAAAAATAATTAAAAATGAAAGTGATAATATAAAATGGTAAAATGATATTAATATATAAAAAATTTTAATGATTATTATTAAGAAAATTTTTACTTTTTATAATATTTATAATTATAATATATATTTTTATAATATTAATTAAAAAATCGTAATTAAATCATAATTACTAAATAATTTTTTTATCTTATTCAAATAATATTGATAATTATAGTATAATTTTATATAATATTAATTTAAATTATACAATTAATTATTAAGTTAATTGCTTTAAAGAATAAAATTAAAAATCTTATGTATAAATCGAGCAAAATCTCGCGAAAAGATTAACTACCCCTAGAATTATGGCTGCTATGGGAGATAAACTGGACGTGCCTTCATTGCGTTATACGAAACAGCAGCAAAGCGTAAGACTTTTTCTTTTTTTTTCACTAGAATGACTGACCATTCTTAGAAATGTGTTTTTATAAAGCAGATTATACTCTTTGAAGAATTACTGAACAAATAAAGTATAGTTCGGCCAATTAAATATGAGAAAGCACCCACTGACCCGATTAATGAAACCAACGCCAAAGCCAAGCAAGATGTTGGTGTATTTTCATAGCACACACACACAAAGCTGCAACAAAGCAAAGTTCAAACAGAAAACATCTTTCTGCTAAAAACCAGTAGCTTCAAGGCAGGAGAAAAAGAAGACGAGATTGGGGCAACAACACCCTTTTTATCTGTATTTGATATATGTGTATATATATATATAATGTTTACAAAGATGAAGTAAAAATGTACATATAATCCATGCGGGATTACAATGCACCATACTTGAATAGTGCTTTTTGTTCAAAAATACAAGCAACCATCAATCTACTTCCCTTGGTTACTTGTTTACAAAGTAAAACATTACAATAAGGAGTCCCATGCCTATCTAAATAAGCTTGAAAAGGGACTTTGAAATCAAACTAGAAGCTGCTAACAATATTCCAAATACTTTCTACTTGAGTGCACACAACTCCTTTTGACGAAAAGGCTTTGCTCCCAACTCAAAAAAAGGAATTTTCAAAGAGTTGTACGATGGACCTGAGAGATTAAGCGCAAAAACATATGATGGAAAAGATAATATATTGAGAAATGAAAAGGCCAACTTATGAATTGTCAACTAAAAGAAAATTAACAATTGAGGATGAAAGGTGAGCGGAGGCTCTTGAAATTCTGAACCATTTGTGTTTCTTGCATAAGGCGAGATTCTTGGTGTCTGATCGTATCGATACCATTAATACGTCCTAAATAAATTTACAAGGAACTTTTCAGCCACTAGTTTTAATTAATTTATATAATGTGTACGCTTTCCACCTAGCAAAAGGAACTAAGTTCTCCGAAAATAATATCAAATTATCTCGCCGAATTATATATATATATATATATATATATATTTATTTATTTATTTATTTGTGGCTGAGTTGTCCTGCCACTGCCATCGAAGGAGTGGGCTATGGGCACTTTGCAAATTCTGCCTTATTTTTAATTTTTAATATAATAGGTAAAGTTTACAAGGAATGACTCTAGACACATTTTTTTGAAAGACGTAAATAAATATAATGCAATTTATACAAAAATTTATTATATTTTATATATTTTTATTATTTAATATTAAATATTATTTATATAATATAATTATAATAATCTAACTGTTGTTTAACAGATAATATGTTTATTTTTTGCCACTAAGAATATAAGACTATAGAACCTACTAATTGCAAATGTTGTCCTAAGCAACAGATACGAAACATTCATCGACTCTTTCCTCGTCAAGTCACCACCTGTGTGGGGTGGTGAATTTTCCGCTTGAATACGAATCATCAAATTTTAATCTATTCCTAGACACATAAAAATAAAACAAAAAGTTGAAGATATTTGCAAATTCCTCGAATCACAACTGCAATTTACTCGAGGTATGAACAATTTGGGAGAGTGCACAGGCATCACGGTTAAAAACATTATTCTTTAAGTTGTTCCACTCATTTTGTGTCGTGCAAATTGTTTTAGAAGCACAATGGAATAGCTCTTCGCAACTCTCAAAATGATCACCGGCTTAACAAGTGGATTCCCTTTGTATAACTGCCGCGCGACGGAAGCCTCGCGAAGAGCGGGGCTTCGGATAATTCAAATCCTAAAAAGGCCTTTTAATTCCCCCTCCCTCCGGGGCCCCCGGCTCCGAAGAACAAAGCCCCTTAAGGCTTAATTCGAGAATATTTTCGTCATCTCGTGCTTGGTTAATTAATCCGTCATATGCTTGAAATTCGAAAAAGAGGAGAGACGAAGAGGAAGCTAGCGTGCAAGAGCCACTCGCTCACTCTGCTTCTTGCAGACACTTGTAGCTCAAGAGGAAAGGAGAAAGACGACCCAAAACAATTCAATAAAATTGGCTTGTGTCCTCAGGAGCAAAGAGAAGGAATAGCGGTTGGAAAATGGAGAGGAGCACTCCGGTGAGGAAGCCACGCACATCAACAGCAGATCTGCTCACGTGCACTGAGAATCCTCCGGTTGATTCGCCGGCCGTCGGCTCCGCTCCTCGCTCCCGCCAGGTACCTCCATTTTGTTTTTTCTCCTCTCTCTCTCTTTCCGTTTTTTTTTTTTTTACAAAGGAATTATTGAGCGGATGATTCAGCGTTGATTTTAACAGCTGATCTGGGCCTCTTTTCGTTGAACTTTAGCCGTCCGATGGGATCAGTAAGGTGGTGTTTGGAGGTTAAGGTGACGGACGAGGAAGCTGACAGCTTAAACAAACGGTGAGATCTACTTGCTTCTGCCTGTAAATAAAAGCAACATGAATGGACTTGCTGCTATAGCATATTTCTGTTTTCATTGTTTTAGTTTTTTTTTTTTTTCCTTTTCTTTTAAATTGTTGGCTTTCACTCCTTTGTCTGCTTACATTTCGGAGATATTTTTGTTTCTTGTCTTTTTTTGTTTCCTCTGTTTGCCTATGACCTGATATTTCAGACAGTCCCTCGTTAGTTTAAGTCCCCGTAAGATTGTTCTTGTTAAGCTCCCTTTGAACCGCGTCCTCACTTGGTTGGTAATTAACTTATGTTTCTTTTAGAATGAAATATAAGCTCTCTTTAGAAGGAAACACTTTCCAAAGACTTCACTTCTCTTCCAACTGCAAACCCTCCAAAATTTTCCACCACGGAACATGATAGTAAAAGCAAATTCGCCTCTTTCCCACAAATCAATATTATCGATCTCTTTTGCTGAGAAGATCTGGTCTCACGTTGTTTTTCTTTATCGTCACCTACATGGTTTTATGAAGTCCCTCTAACGATTAACTTCATTAGTTCCTTTTGTAGCATTTATATACATCTAGTGGAATGTGGCCGGTGAAAAGTTTGACCACTTGTTAGAATCAGCGTGGAATGGTCATTTTACCTGAGGGCCGTTTACTTGCATTGAAGTTCAAAATTGTGGCTGGTTATTAGCAATTCATCGTGATGGGGATCACACACATAATTGCCCTTCATCATTCATTGTGCATTTTATGCGGTCAATCAATTTCATGTCTGTCCACTTATAATTTTGTGCATTTTTTTTTTCTGTACTTCCTTGTATTATGCACCCAAATAATTTCCTTGTTCAGCTCCATGAAGTAGTGTTTTTCCATCAGATTTTTGTAGAGTTTGAATGATGCATATTGATAAGTGTGTTTTATTATTGTTACACTAATTAATTTGCTAAGATTGGTCTTTTTTTCGTGGCCAACCATTTGGTGCTAACGCAACCAACATTTCTGGATTCCTGTGCTTCTTGTAGAGCACCGGGTTTATGCTTTGTGTTTCTATCCTCAAAGAATTAATGCACAAATGCCACCATAGGTGTTTGCCTGTAGCGTAGAAAAAATTTTCCTTTAGATTTTGGCTTAATTTTGAAATTATTTGTGAAAGAAGGCATATGATTATTCAAATTTTCAAAAATTTCTTTGCTGTCACTAATCCTGCTGCATTCAGGGAAAATGAGGTGGCAATTTCCAATGTTATGATGTATAAACAAGAAGATATAATTTATTGTTTCTCCTTTTCTTAGTATTATCTCATAATTAGAAATGTTGCATCTGAAACATTTTCTTCCTTTAAGAAACCTTGTTTGGGGTATAAAATGAAGGAGATGGCGGGCAGTGGCATTTTTGCTGGTGATGGAGAAAATGATACATCTGAATCAGATGCCACTCCAAATAGCAGAACAGGGGTACACATGTATCAGGTATGCACATTTGAATTTCATGTGATAATGCAATTTTAGTTGCTCTTTGGTGTACAGAAATTAGAGTCGGTAACATCAATTGTTCTGGGCATCTTTAACTTGAATTTGAAGGTCCAATCTGGTGTGCATTTGCTTGAATTTTATACCCTGCTGCAGGCAAGAAATCTAGCGACCAGACTGCCACCAAGACAGTAAAGAAACTTCATGACAAGAAGGTATCTGAGTTTTCAGGGAATGACATATTTAAAGGTGATATTCCTCCATCATCTGTTGAGAAACATCCAAGCAGAGCAAAATTGCGAGAGATGAGGGGCAATGACATTTTTGCTGTTGGGAAGGTGAGATGCAAGACTACCTGGGTGGTGGATGCAAGCCTCCTGGCGGTGAGAGCACCATTGCCTTGGTTTAACCCCCTTAGGCCTAACTCGTCACCAGTCTGTCTCTGGTTTTGCCCTTTCTAGCGGGAATATGTTAGTATATAAAATTGACCGTGTATTTGGGTTTGGGGTGTTGTGTGTTAGGTGTTAACATTCCACCCGATGCCGTGGTGGACTGTCTGCCAATTGGATTTTATGTTCACATCCTCGTGTTTTTTCAGTTCCTGCTTTAGCAAAAGGCTTGGGCTGTCTGCCAGTTTTTTTTTTTTTTTTCTTGGCTACATTTTTTATTATTTTCTTGTTCCATATATGGCCCCATGTCTTGCGATAAACTAGATCTTCTTTGTGCCACTTGCCATATTTCCTTTCCTGAATTCATTCCAGATTATTGGTTTTGGTGTTATTAGTTCTGTCAATTTAGTTCTCCAATTGGGTACCCTTTAAAGAGTTAAGATATCCAATTTTTGTGATGGAAATGTAGCTACGTGCATGCAATAACAGCGGATCTGGACTATTCGATTTCGATAAGTCAAATTCAATTCGCCGAAATATTCAAGTCGGGTCTAGTTGGTTCAAGGTGCATCCAATAATGGCTAAGTATGACAAAATGAAGAAGCCCAATCCGGTATGGTATATGCTGTACTTGTTTTGTTTATGTTGGAATGAGTCTATAGCTAGTGATTGGTGTGATTACAACTGGCTGAAGAAATAAAACAAACAATTATAGTTACTAACATTTAATTCGACGCTGACAGTCATAAGTTAATATTGATTTTAATGCATAAACAGGTCAATTTCATATTTCAAAATTTTACACCAGCTTATTACTATAATTCAATTAATTTTGAAGATTTTTTTTTTGTATTTTTTAGGGATTCTTTAAGGATTAATGAAAATTTTTTAGGTATATATAAAACTGTTAAAATAAAATACAGAGGAAACAATAAAGAGTAAAGGTGTGTTTGGCCATGTATCCCCGTCAGGCCGTCACCGTTTCGTATTTGCCGCAGTTCAAGTTTGACCGGAGGAAACGAAAAATGCCAAAGTACAATAAATTAAATAATAGTGATGAAGCGCGAGAAATTGTCGCCACACCGCGATTGAGAGAGGGGAGACGTAATGATTATATAAAATTCCCAGCGCTCCCGTTGATCCGTCTACCTTATCACAAAATAAGCACCGAGGGGTTGTATTGATAAAGACGATGCATGCTAATATGCTCCTAAGGCATCGGGGACCCGGGTCAATAGAAGAGTTTTTGTGACCAAAAATACAAAAACAAGGAAAAAAAAAAAAAAAAGCCCGCGTGTATCGTGCCACGGAGTATTTGATAATGGAAAAAAGACAAAAAAAATCAGTGCTGCCACCCAACTACTGTGCGCACCTACCAAAGACCAAAAGTGATACAACGCCAAGTACATGGGCATACCCCTCCTTTGTTTTATTAAACCACTGTAGCTATAAGTGGTGCCGATGGCTATGATAACAGAGAGGCAGCTAGTTTAATAAGAGAGGAGCAATCGCGTGCATAGATGGCCTAGATTGTGGATCAGCGCATAGGCATGCGTTTGCCAGATTCACGATGAATGCCAATTTGGCTCGAACTTCAGGTCGGGGATCTGACAGCCGACGATCCAACATATCATTCAATGCCATTTCCGTGTTAGCATATTGCGCCGACAGTGCAGAGATCACTTCTCCTGGATGCTTGCCTTCGATGACTTCCAGTACCAACACTCCATAGCTGAACACATCGCATTTTTCAGTCACCTTCATTGTATAAGCAAGCTCTGCCAAAAAGCCCCCAAAAAGAAAAAAAACAGAGAGAGATTAATGCTACGCAATCCATTCAATACTTAGTGGGACTAATCAGAAATATTTAACCTACCTGGTGCTATATATCCATATGTGCCTGCAAGAGATGTCCAATTGGTTGATTCCTTGTTCAGGAGCTTAGCAGTGCCAAAGTCTGAGACGTGCGGTTCGTATTCTAAATCTAGCAGGATGTTGTTGCTTGATATGTCTCTGTGAACAATCGGCGGCACGCATTCGTGGTGCAGGTAATACAAGGCACGAGTCACGCCTTTAATCACGTTCAACCTCTTTTCCCAATCCAATTCCTTTGCTTCCTCGTCATTTCCCAAAATCGCTGCCAGGCTGCCCCTCGGGAGGTACTCGTAGACGAGAAACGAGTGTCGTGCATGTGAGCAAAAACCGTGGAGTTTTACAATGTTTCGATGCCTTATCTCGGTTAATGCCCTTGTTTCGTTCAGGAATTCTTTCTGCTGTACGATTTCTCCATGGCTCAGCAAATGGAATTTCTTGACAGCAACGAGACCCCATGATAACTCTGCTTTGTAGACGCTTCCAGATCCGCCCCTTCCAATGCAATACATGTCATCAAAGTTCTTTGTTGCATTTATGATCTCTTTATACATTATTTTCCTAACTGTGATTGATATGGATAGCAGTTCTTCGATATTGATATTGCTTTCTCTTTGCCAGCCTTTCTTCCTTGGATGGCAACAGAAAAACAATATAATGCATTGGCTCATAATAGCAACGCCTCCCAGGATAGGAAGGACTATAGTGAGCAGAATCTTGACGCCCTTGCTTAAGCCGCTTTTTCTCTTTTGGCAACGTTGCAGACCCGTAACATTGCCACACAGATTTTGGTTACCCTGCAGTGCTGCATCTTGAAATGCTTTGCTATTGGGAACAGGACCAGACAGCTCGTTGTAAGAAATATCGACATACTGTAAGCCACGCAACTGTTCAAAAGTTAATGGAATTGAACCATTGAGATTATTGTGAGAGATATTCAGCGTATCCAAGCTGTCTAGATTGGAAAGTTCGTCCGGTATGGCTCCAGTGAGAAAGTTGTAGCTCAGGTCTATCTGGTTCAGCTGAACCAACTGACCCAGCTGTCCAGGGATTCTTCCTGTAAACAAGTTGCTGCTCATATTCAAATAAGTAAGTTGATGAAAATTTCCAACATTTCCTGGAATGGACTGGATCAATCTGTTTGCAGACAAATCTAGTTGCAGTAGATTTGTCAGTGATCCCAATTCTGGAGGTATATCGCCAGAAAGTTGATTGTCATTCAATTTCAGGCACAACACAGAAGTCAACTTTCCCAATTCCATCGGAATCCTTCCACTCAGACGATTCGAATAGAGTTCAAGTGCTTGTAGCTGAGTTGCATTTCCAATCTCAGGTGGTATGCTACCCGTAATATTGTTCCCTGCAAGCCGTAGGGTCGCTAAATTTGGACACCTTCCCCAATTGGAAGAGATCTCCCCGTGGAATTTGTTGCCCCTCAGGTCTATATAGTTCAGGATTGGATAAACTCCAAAATCTTCAGATATGTCGCCAATGAATTGGTTATATTCAAGTCGAACTCTCACAAAGCTTGTACAATCCTTGAAGCCTTTGGGAATAGGGCCTACTAGTTTGTTTTTAGCAAGGGATAGATTTTGGAGTGTTTTGCTTTGGCAAATGATTTGGGGCAAACGACCAGTGAACTGATTTGTGTCTAGTTGCAGATCCTTCAACTTCGCGAAATTTGTTATTGCTTTAGGAATTGAACCGGAGAGTTGGTTGTCACGAAGAAAAAGATATTCTAAGTTAATCAGCTTACCAAAAGAAGCTGGGATATTCCCATTAAGTTGATTTTGAGCTACATTTAGATGAGTAAGAGACGTCAAGTTCCCCAACTCTTCGGGAATGGGCCCGGAGAGCTGATTTGAGTAGAGTTGGAGCAGGGTGAGATTCGTGAGGTCTCCCAATGATGCCGGAATTTGACCAGAGAGGTTGTTTGCATAAGAGCTTAGATTGTTGAGAGACTTCAGGTTTCCGAGTTCTTGAGGAATGGAACCGGAGAGTTGGTTGTCATTGAGAAATAGATATTTTAAGTTGATCAGATTACCGAAGGAAGTAGGGATATCTCCGTGAAGTTGATTTTGAGCTAAATCTAGAGCAGTAATAGAAGTCAAGTTCCCTAACTCTTCGGGAATGGGCCCGGAGAGCTGATTTGAGTGGAGTTGGAGCTCGGTGAGATTCGGGAAGCCTCCCAATGATGCCGGAATTTGACCAGAGAGATTGTTTGCATGAGCCCTTAGCTTGGCGAGAGACTTCAGGTTTCCGAGTTCTTGAGGAATGGAACCGGAGAGTTGGTTGTCATAGAGAAACAGATATTTTAAGTTGATCAAATTACCAAAGGAAGCAGGGATACTCCCGTTAAGTTGATTTTGAGCTAATTCTAGATCAGTAATAGAAGTCAAGTTCCCTAACTTTTCAGGAATGGACCCGGAGAGCTGGTTTGAGTAGAGTTGGAATACGGTGAGAGACTTCAGATTTCTGAGTGCTTGAGGAATGGAACCTGAGAGTTTATTTTCATAAAGATAAAGATAAACCAGATTGCTTAAATTGCCCATAGATGCAGGAATCGGACCCTCTAGCCGGTTCGTACACAAGGCAAGGTCAGAAAGGAACCTTAAGCGACCTATTTCCTCAGGAATTGACCCACTTAATTGATTTTCATAAAGGTGCAGGGTTTGAAGATTTGTTAGAAGGCTTATTTCTGGAGGGATGATCCCAGAAAAATTGTTAGCTGACAAGTCAAGATAAGTGAGCTTGGATAGCTGACCGATTTCGGGCGGTATGACGCCACAGAGTTCATTGTAGGTGAGTTCAAGGTATGCAAGATTAGGGAAAGATGAGAATGAGAATTCCCGGAGCGTACCTTTTAAACCTGAATTCGTCAGGTTCATCCTGATGATACTTCCGGCACGGTTGCAAGAAATGCCAAGCCAACGGCAGGGACTTAGGGTTTGTGTGGAGTTGGTGGCATTGTTTTGCAGCAGAGGCCAAAAGGATAGGTTGGTCTGCCTCAGCTGGCTTTCGAAACTGGCCGTCCATTTAAGAAGAGCGTTTGCTTCTTCAGAGTCGGAAGCAACGTCGCAGGAACAAAACAGTAGAGTAATGAGGACGAGGTAGACAATGAAGGTTAAACACCTAAATTTTGATATTAGCGCCATGGCTTTTTTCTTCAAGAACGTGTGCAGATTCCGTGGTAATGGTAATCGTTACCTATACCATTTTATAATCAGTAGGGTAACGATACAAGAACATTAGAACTTGAAATTGTGGAAGTCAACACTAAAATTGAGTCTCGCCCCAGCCCCCACTCAACGAAATTGTATTGGTTCAATCAAGAACTAGTGGCTGTGGAATAAATAAAAAAATAAAATACTATTGACAAGGGTTACTTGTGTACCCGAAAAAGCAATCACTTAAATTATATATAATTATTTTATTTTATTAATAATATTTATAAATATATAATTAAATTTTATTTTAAAAATATTTTATTTATTTTTATATAATATAAAAATATTAATTTTAAAAAAGTAAAAATTAATTAATTTAATTTAATTATTTATTTAGTAGTGAACCTGATAATTTATGTTACGGTCTAATTTAACTTTAAAAATTAGAGTCCAATTTCAAATAAATGACATTTAGTCTGACTTTTCTATTGGATAGATTGTCAAGCCTGTGCATTTAGCCGCGATGCTCGGGCAGGATAGAGCGGGATGTTGTTTGGCCTGTATCCTTTCTGGCCGCAACTTAAAATGTCAAAATACAATAAGAAAAATAAAAAATTTAAAAAGGATCCCTTGAGTTTCAACCGGCTTGAACATAACGTGAATGCAGGAATTAAAAAAAAGGGGCGATATTTGGCTTCTCACATTGTATCTTGAATTTGTTACGTCATATAGTCGTGGCAATAGCACTATGCAACTGTAATGATACCAATGATAAAAATTTGGCATCGGATCAAATCAAGTCAAATAAGACTGATGAAGGGGGAGACATTGTCGCCACGTCAAAATTGAGAGAGAGGAGCCGTATCTGGTTAAAAAGTGAATGAGAATGATTGTGCAAACTTCTTTGTGCAGACGTTGATTCTTCAACTTAATAAAAACATGCACCGGAAGTGTTGTATTGAAAACGGAAAAGTTAGTATGCGCGGAAGGCAGCAATGCATGGATCGAATCAATGAACGCCGAAATAGAAGCAAGCTTACATTACTTTGTCACGACGGTTCATTGCACAGTTGTGGTCTAATCTCCACTAAAGACACGATTACTCAACTAGTGCATGCACATAGTAAAAAACCAAGTGATTTAACAGCACCAAGTGCATTAGCACATCCCTCCCCACATGGTGCTGATGGCTATGGAAAGAGAAAGCTAGCTAATTTAATAAAAGATGAGAAACCGTCTGCATTGATGGCCTAGACTGTGGGTCAGCACGTAGGCACGCGTTTGCCTGATTCATGATGAAAGCCAATTTGGCTCGAACTTCAGGTCGGGGATCTGACAGAAAGTTTTTTGAGGTTTCCCAGAGTTGCGGGAATTGGACCTGTTAGATGGTTAGTATCTCCAGATTGTACAACTTTCCCGGTTCCGGAGGAATGGAGCCAGAGAGTTTATTTTTATAGAGATAAAGATGAACCAGATTGCTCAAATTGCCCATGGAGGCAGGAATAAGATCTTCTAGCTGGTTCGTATACAAGGCAAGCCCAGAAAGGAACCTTAACTAACTATTTCCTCTGGAATTAACCCACTTAGTTGGTTTTCAACAAGATGCAAGGTCTGTAGATCTGTCACGAGGCCTATCTCTGGAGGGATGATCCCAGAAAAATTGTTGGCTGACAAGTCAAGATAAGTGAGCTTGGATAGCTGACCGATTTCAGGCGGTATGATGCTATAGAGTTCATTGACGGTGAGTTCAAGGTATGCAAGATTAGGGAAAGATGAGAATGAGAATTCCCGGAGCGTACCTTTTAAACCTGAATTTGTAAGGTTCATCCTGATGATACTTCCTGCACGGTCGCAAGAAATTCCAAGCCAACGGCAGGGACTTGGGGTTTGGGAGAAGTTGGTGGCATTGTTTTGCGGCAGAGGCCACGAAGATAGGTTGGTCTGCCTCTGCTGGCCTTCGAGACTGGCCGTCCATTTAAGAAGAGCGTTTGCTTCTTCGGCAGAGTCGGAAGCAACGTTGCAGGAACAAAATAGCAGAATAAAAGGTACAAGGTAGACAATGAAGATTAAGAATATAAAGTAAGAATGAGGGAAATGTGGTCCCAGCAACTTCATCAACCACTGAAGGAATTCCCCTAGTCTCTGGAAATTAAGTAGAAGACGCTTTTGGCATGTGACCTCCTCCGGGGTCGCTGCTGCCTAGCTTATGTACAAGCAATGAGCGATGCTTTCCCTTATTTAGTAGGCTACACATGCCGGCGAAATCTCTCCTAATTAATTTCTGTCATTTCGATCTCAGTGAAAAATGGAAGGTGAATCCATAATATTCTTAATTCACCAACAAAGTATATTTGAAATTAATAATTGGATTGACGCCCTCCTATTCGCGATAAAACTTCCAGAACATAAGAAATAAATTAGTTAATGCATCTGTATACCAAACTTACAATAACCTCTCATCATTTAAGGTTATTCATTTGCCCAAAGACACTAATGCTTCACCAATTTATTGTGAATGATTAATAAATTTTGACCATTTAAAATAACGAAGGCGAAAGAATCTTAAATTTGGTTGATAGCATTTCCCACCACTTCAATAAAAGTGATTAATGTCAGCGGAAACTGAAGGGGTAACGTTGAAACATGGAAAACTGTAACCAAGTTTGTAATAAAGGCTCACAAATTGACTTTGTCAACATTAATATGTTGCCGAATTAAAGTTCATAAACCTTTTTGTTTAATTCGAATAATTGGCACGGCGTTTTTTTTTTTTTTTGTTGAAAAAAAAGGTCTCTGTCCCTGCGAAAAAAAAAAAATGCAATTAGACTAACATAATCTGCAAAAGATTAATAAAATAACTATGGTAAGAACTAGGAAGGGTTGAACTTAATTGCCCCACAGCCAGTATCAAGGGCGGTCCTAATGGACCCGTCTTTGAGGTTGATCAAACTTCCCGATATCGTCAATATACGCGTCAGCACCATTGGGAAACACGGTCCCTACACCAGGGTATCTGAAGCGCTTGCCCTCGCATCTGATCCACTTCTGCACCGCCTTCTCCACCGCGAGGTGTTTGTGAGGCACGTTGGCGTACCCCGCAAAGTAGCGGCTCCTCGGCCGCGGGAAAGGTGTTCTTGTAGCCATACGGCGCCGGAATGCCGCACTTCAACAGGCTCGCTTTTCTCCGGGAAGTACCTTTCTCTGTATATCAGTTTGTTCCTGTCGAATTTTCAGCGATCTTTTGGCGTCCTCACGTGGGGTGCACTCGCTCGAGCTCACGTTGCATGGAGGGTAGGCACTGGCCTCGGATGCAACCGTGTCTCCTCCATCTTCCGCCACGCGGGGGACCGAGATAGCAAGGCCGGTTTCTGGGGTGGTGGTGGTGTCTTTATTCGTGGGGTTGGTGTTGGCGGGGGCAGTTCTTACGAGGGTAAAAGAGCCTTCGTGTTGCCAGACGCCGAAGAAGTAAGAGAAAGTGCAGAGTAGGAGGACAATAGCCGAGGAAAAAAAGTCTGTATTCTTTGAAGGACAGCAGTGGTAAGGGATTTAGTGAGTTTTGCGGTGGCAGGATATTGTGCATGAACACCATTAGTAGCCATGGCTATGGATTTCCTGGCTAGCTAAGCTAACTGCTTGCTCTCGATTTTTGTTTAAGTACCCTATCCGTAGTTTGGGACCTGGGACAGAGGGTCTAAGAGAAGAGGTTTTGGATCAAGTTGATCGTGTGCATCACGAGTTCAGACAGAAACTATAGTACCATTGCATTGGAAGGGCTCTTAGTAAAAGGCGAGTCCAGAGAGAGACAGGGAGAAGTATAGTTTTAAAAGATGGACGGGGTTCGTGAAGACAATGGTTGTGTATCAATATTATATGTGGGGAAGTTGGGGGCAGTGATAGGCAGTGGGTCGGCTTGTGATCCGATCCAATTATACCGGCCGTCCAGGTGATCTTGCCAAATGCGTTGTGCTCCGGCACCTTTCTTCATTGATTGTAATTATTGGAAACAGTTTGTTTGCGAAAATAAAAAGGAGATTGCATAGATGACCTTTTCTATACCCCAAAAATGTGAAAAGCAATGCATCAATTTCCAGTTGTCTCCTTATCCAAACTTGTATCTGGTGGAGAAGAAATTCTAGTTGGAACATCAATTTCAGTTACCGCATCACTCTATGGTTTGCGATTGCTAAGTAGACAAATTCACCGTGGTACAGTTAGCCTTTAAATTCACAAGCCAAACGAGCATGAATGCTCTTTCTTCTTGCACTTATTATATAAGGCCCCATTAGTCTCCATATGGTTATATCAAGAAATATAGTTAATTTAATGGCAAAAACGAGAAAGAGACTCTAAAGTGAAACAAAAGGAGGAGAAGGGACTGCACTTTCTTTGTTTTGTTTTTTTTTTTTTTTAAGCGAGCGAAATTAAAAAATTTTATAAAATATTACTGGCAAAGACATCGATGTCCAAGATCCAAGTGATGAATGCCTATGTATGTGATGTTATGTGATCATGTTGGATGCCTCATCTCGTTTCAGTGGATCTGCAGATGAACAACTGCCGATCTTTCTCTATCTATTTATTTTTGTGTGGGCTGCTACGTCTAGGGAGAATCGTTGGATTAGCGATGGTACAATCTACTAAACATAGGACTACTTCGTATTCCCCTCCATGAGTCTAACTGTAGATGCATTGAGGCACGGACTGGCCATAATTTTAATCCCGAATTAATAATTTATCCACCCCAAATTAATTGTGTAACGGGGTTATCCATCTGATCAAGTATGTGATCACAAAAGTTGAGAAGAGGACCTCCATGCCACTTTTTTTTTTTTTTGGTCAATTTTTTATTTTGAACTTTTTACTTTTCTAGTAAAAGTTAGATTTGTAATCCAACAAATATCAAATAAAAATTGGATATAATTGAAGAGAATGGATATGTACGAACTGAAAGAACGAGGAAAGGACAAAAGAAAAATAAAAAAAAATAAAAGGGACAAATAAGGGGACTTTAGTGAGATTTCGAAAAATTTGTTGGGGGCCGCGGGTCGGCGGAGGCGAAAAGGAAAAAAGAAAAATAATAAATAAACGAAATTACAAGGTCATATAAATAAACAAAAGGGTTTCGTTGTTGGGAGGGCCGTGTCCAAAGTAGCAGAGAGGAGTGTAAAAGCCTTCTTCGTCTCTGTAGACGAACGATGGCCGATGACGACTACAACGTTGAATTGGGGTTCTCTCTCTCTCTCTCTCTCTCCCTATGCGCATTGTCACAAGCACGACAGCAAGGGCTAGCTAGGGTTTTTTTTTTTAATTTTATTTTCATAACTTTATTTTCCCCTAATTTGTTTTTGGTGCACTGATGTTAATGTGTTGGGGTTCGTTTTGATTTTGTGCTTTCTACGATTTTTTTTTTTTCACTTTCTTCTGTTCCCCGGCCTCGGGTTTTGAATACATGGGATGAGATTTCTTGAATTGGTGATGCAGATATGAGGATGAGCCGCCAGAGCCTGAGATTGAAGTAAGAAGTGATTCCCTTGGATTTTGTTCCTGTCGGTTGCTCAAAACCTCTCTCGAATTGGGTTATGAATGTTGTTTGATTGAGGACAGGAAGGAGCCGAGGAGGAGGATGTTGATAATGCTAATGAAGACGTTCCTGGGGAACCCATTGAAACTGAGGACAGAGCAGAGCAAGAACCAGTGGGGCGACTTCGCAAAACTTCGAAATATATGACAAAATATGAGCGTGCTAGAATTTTGGGTACCCGTGCTCTGCAGATCAGGTTTTGTTCTTTTCACCCTTAAAAATCTGATTTTGAGTTAAACTTGGTGTTTATAAATTTGAGAGATGGGATCGCATTCTCGTTTTTGGCACTGCAGCATGAATGCTCCTGTGATGGTTGAGTTGGAAGGTGAGACTGACCCACTGGAGGTAAGACTTGAATTTTTTTATATTGAAGTTTAAGTACTGCGTTGTACAATTATGATGCAAAAAGTATGGATAAAAATTAGTTTTGACATCTTATGCTTGCCTAGAATGATTCCATGAATAGGTACAGTCTCGGGGGTGAAGCTATCCCTTTTTTTTTAATTTTTCTTAATCTTGAGAAACAAAGCACACATATAATAATGTATCTTAAGCAAGCTTATACGTGGGATTGCCAGAAATCTCTCCTGTGAACTATTTACTGGATTTTGTAGCTTTTCTCTTTTGGTTGGCTTTTGTTTCCCTTATCTCGTGTTTAGTCTCATTTTGCTAAATACTGTTGATTGTTCTGTGCTTCTTGCTAACTTTTTTGTACTTCTATTGGTCAGATTGCTATGAAGGAGCTTCGTGAGCGGAAAATACCTTTCACAATTCGTCGCTATTTGCCAGATGGAAGGTGAGATGCTTAGCTTAAAATTGTAGTGCTTTCAGTCTCTACCAATCGATGTTTGCTTGATGCAATGTCCGGCAATTTTGTACACTGTTTTCTCTTTGATTTGCCAATGTGCTTTGTTGTTGGCTCATTTGAGTTTTGCTGCTTTCTATCTTCTGATCACACAGCTATGAGGACTGGGGAGTCGATGAGTTGATTGTAGAAGACTCGTGGAAGAGGCAAGTGGGAGGTGATTGATGAGTTGTCTCCTTGTTTGGTGTGGTCATTTGTCATAAAGAGACAGGTTTTTAAAAAGCATAGTGTGGTATCGGTGCATAAAACGAATGCTTTGCTCCTCTTTCTTTGAATGTGACCTATCAGACCTTGATGTGGATTCAGATGTTTTGGTCCTTATGAAATTAGACCATCGTCTAATACTGACATGGATTTACCCGTCATGCATGTGTTTCCTGTGAGCCCATCTTCTTTAGATTTGAAGTGGGTGTCCCGGAAATTGACTGGAATGATTGCATGATTAACAAGAGGAGCAATTCATTTATGATTGGACTAAATTTAATTTGAAAAAATTTATGCTTGCAAGTCATCATGGGGAAACTGGAATGATTATGATCAAGGTTTAGGTCTTAGAACCAATCTCTCTCTGAAGGCTGTTGTCTTCAATTGGAAGCACGTGGCCACTGATGAGGAATGCAGATAGCAACAAACATGTGCAAGTAGAAACTAGCCAAATACTCGAGAAATGCTACATTAGTTGTAACAAACTTCAAAGCACTCTCCGAATGACAGAAGTACTTCATTTAATCAAGGATTAGACTCGTCCTTCCAGCAGATATCGAAGTTTACATGTACGGTGCGTTGGTAAGTAGATGTGAACAGGAATGTCTGGCAGGAGAACTCTTTCCTCGGGATATCCTGAAAGTTTCTTGGCTGTGATGAACCAATAAACATTTGAACGCCGCATCCAACTCGGTGCTTGGTGTTCTAAAAGTTGGAACTGCTATGATCCCGCTGGCCCGGGCGGAGGTAAGTGGCCAAGGCATTGAACTGGCCACGATCATGCTGCCAAGTGTCAGATGGGGTCCATGACTCGGACCGAATTGACCTGGCAGTTTTTCTGTTGCTAGTTAATCTCCAGCTGATTATTTGAGCCTCGCGATGAATTCAATATATCGGCTTCGTGGTAAAGGTGAGTGGGAGCAATAGTAGTTTCTAGTAGGGGATCTCTGACACCTAGGACTCATAATCTTGACGGAAATCGAAGTCCAATTTTGCCTTGATTTCATATCACTCTGCAAGTAATAAGTATTGTCAATCAAGAACAGTGGATTGAACAAAGCTACGTTAACGAGTAACTTAAAGGATAAACTCAAATAAGCCAAAAAAATTCATATTAGCAGTTCCAATTGTCCTTCAATAGATTACACTTACAAGACTTGACACGAAAGCCTAAGAAAGACGGAGAAGAACAGATAACTGACTACCCAGTAACGTACAAGCTCCATGTCACAACAAATTTCATCGTAGAGAAAATGGGTGAGACAGAAGGCTACTTAACTTTCTGTACATACAAATGTGGCCATCAATAAGCTCGACAGAAATGAGTAACAGGGCCACCAAGTTAATCATGCCTTCCAGCCATAACCCATGCTATCATCCAGGTCACTGTTAATAAAACCATTTTCCGTGAACTCACGGGCAATATCATGAATCAAGTCATCCTGCAAATGAAGATTCTGAGGCAAATCTGGCATCTTCTGGGTGAACCCACTGTTCCCACCAGCTGCAGAAGAATCACTGTTTGATGCAGCTTTAAAACTGTTGCTTCGGCTTGGCACAGGCCCTGCAAAACCTCCAGACACAGTGGTAGAAGCTGCAGGTGCTGCCGGAGTGCTACTTCCAAAGCCCATTCCATTCCTTGATAAATTGACATTACCATGCTGCCCCAGTGAATGTTGTTGAGCTCCCCCACCATTCTTAGACATCTCCTGCAGCAGTTGCTGGATCATGTGCTGCTGCAGGGCAGGCTTACCTTGGGAGGAGGGCTGTGGATAGTTCTGTTGGAGTAAGCTAGTAGTAATCAATGAGCGCTGCTGCAACTGCTGTGGCTGTTGTGGAGGCGGGTGTGGACTTGAGAAACCATTTACAGGTAAGTTCTGCATGGATCCTGGCATAAAAGCCCCAGGGCCTTGGGTATTTGTAGATAGACTCTGGTTAGAATTATTGAAGGATGATGCAGCATCTTGTTGAAGTGAGTTAGAATTTGAATTTATCGAGTTCTGCCTCATAAGCAGATTCTGGTAGTTAGTCAGTGCCAAAGCAGCCTGGGCTGGACCACTCAAAGCTCCTCGACCAACTATTTGATGATTGTTGCTCATGTGGCTATTTATTCCTGGATGTAAAGCCATTAGTTTATTGAGGGTGTTCCGATCAGTTGGGAGACCCTGAACATTTGCTAGCTGCTCCATCTCCTGCATCTTTTGCATCTGGGGTTTGGCTGCAGTGGCATGCCGAGGATAATTTTTCAAGCCCTCTGCATACATGTCCAAATCAAAGTCATGGCAAACATTTAGTTGAAATAATGGATTCTTCTCTGCTCACAACAGTTTTTAGGCAACAATAACAAAGTAGAGTATCCAGGTCCAAACATATGAACTACCATCTCTAGCAGAGCATAAATTAGAAGAAGGGCACAACAAAGATGCAAATGACGGACGGTGGAACTTTCCTTGATATAAGAAAGGCGGGAATATCCACTATAAACTAGAAAAAGTAAAATATGAAAGCATTTCAATTTGAAGGCAAAGGCTTACCAATTGGCCCAACTTTGTGATCTCTGCAGAAATCAATCAGATCCTTCATGCTATTAACAACCTCAGAGATCTGTCATGAATTGTATCCAAATTTATGAGAAAATAAACATATAACATAGTGTGTCCTTGCCACTCAAATCTACATCCAGCAACAGCTTTCAGTCTTACCTGCAAGCACCTGACATATCTCTTGGAAAATCCCAAATCATTCAGTGACTGTAGCTCCAAACACTTTGCAAGCTGTCGGCCAGCTGTCAGGACCCTAGGAATGATGTATATTTAATTAATATTATCCATTAACCCTACCAATATGGATCAAACTGACACTATGAATGCCTTATTAAAACCATAAGTCACTTGAGACATCATATGAGCAGAAGTGCAGAGTCAGCAATGATAGTTCCAAAGCAGGATCTTACTTCATCATAATATTAAACAATTAGATTAATTACTATCACATTCAAAGTAGAATATGTCTACTCCAAAGCAATAAGGCACCCAAGTTGGATTGCCTTCACCTCATTTTAAACATCTAAAGTGCGAAAGGGCTTCAGCTGGAGAGAATGGCTTGACATCTAATAATAAGGGGGAATATTTATTTGATTGCACAATATACTTACATATTACTGTTTGTCTGCAAATCCTGCTGAGAAACACCCTCAGATCCACTTTCAGCAATTGTGCTCTGGCATTTCTGTGCAACTTGAACCAACTGATTTACCTGAAAAGCAGATCGGAGTTGATGTTTTCACATGACCATGATTAAATTGTTAGTAATTTGAAGAGGTTTTCAATCTTGGGGATTTCTGGGAAGAAGTTCCATATCCAATAAAAATGAAGATACAGTACTTCGCATAGATGCTAAATGCTCATTTTCTAAGTTACATTCAAAAGTCTCAGGGTCAATGTGACCATAAAAATTGGACAGAACATTTTTACTATTGTAAAAGACCAAAAATTACACTTATTTTTGCTACTTAGTTCTCCCAACAACGAAAAAAGAAAAAAATAAAATTGCAACACTTAAGAGAATTCTGATCAAGAAAGAGACATTGGCAATTCAGCAAGCAATATAACATCTGAGATAATTATGCTAAAGCAAGAGAGCTAGAGTACAAAAATCAGTACCTGAGGTGCAACAACTCGACGTGGAAGGAGTTCTTCATGACGCCGTGCACAAAATTCCCAGGACAATATCTGCATCATAGGGTAGTGACAGCATGTTAGCTTAACAATTTCAGCAATGCATAATACCATACACTGAAGGTACTTCCACTGACCTTTAATTCATGGCTGAATATGATACGAAGCTGACCCTCACGAACCACACGAAGCTGCTCATATACACTCTCTTGAACTGCTTTTTCATACTGCAACATCATTATTCCAGAATGAAGTCTCCATTCACATGGCAAGTCTAAAAACAAAAGCTCATCAATAACACCACTGCCAAATTTGATTTCATTTAGTCTGGGAAGTACTTCAAATGTTGCCTCTGCAAACATACATCACCAAGCAAGTAAGCTAATTAGACATCCAGAATAAATACACAAAGTTGGCCATGGCTATATGCAACATTGTTGTCAAATAACTCCCTCCTCTCTCCCTCTCTAGGAAAGTGTCTAGGGCCTATGGTCAAACATGGTAGTTGAAGTGCAAGATATCCAACTTCAAGCCATTACAATGCATCATTATTTGTTAAATTGACATCTTGCGAAGGTCTTATGATGAGAGCTAGGGGTTCAAAAAACTAGAACAGTCATAAATGCATGCAAAAATTCTACAATACCATCTGTAATTACTAAAGAACCCAGAGACTCTACAACATAGTGCGCAGGTGGGCCCCATACAAAGTGAAATACAAAACCCAGCTGCTCACATCCCTCTCCATGAAAAGACAGACCACAAAAAACCAATGGTGTGCACTCAGTTTGAACTGTTTTTTTACAGCATTGTGATAGTTGTATGCTATAACTTCGACATTGTCCAATTTCAGACACTGACATGGCAATGCTACAGTAGCTGGACCTTCTTTCACATAGTCATACCAAAATTACAACACTCAAGCCATAAAAGCTTTTGCACAAAATCAAGGCATTCTTTAAGATGTGCAAATGTTATGCCTACCTACTCCACACTGCAAGCAGTTAGGGGCTGAATATCATGTTTACCCTTGAAAGGAAGGGGGAAAAGGAAATACTGAAGAAGAAAAAACCTTAAATCTGGCAACCTATGCGTCTCTCCAAGAGCAATTTTCATCACAACAAAAGCAACAACTTTCTAGATAAACCTGTGATATCTCATGGATAACAGCACCATGGTTACTGTCTCGAAGAACAGCATCTGATAACATAAAAGCAACAAAGTCCCTTACCAAATCCTCTGCCAGACTTGGAGCCACAAATCTCACAGTGCCATGCCTCCTGGGAAAAAAAAAAAGGCTTTCACAGGAGGGAAATGCCAAGATATGCTATGAAACGAGGGCAAAAAACCTCCTGAAGATAAAAAATAAAGAAATAATGAAGGCTTCCACATTAGCTATGTGATGAGAACAAAGGAAACACACACACACACACAAGCATGGTTGCTGAAGCTACTAAGTGTACTTCTACATTAAAAATACATATGAAATCATCATATATTAGCACAAAATAAAGATGTGTACACAAAGAGAAAAATGATAGGCACCCAAGTGCCTAAATCTGTAGGCAAATGAACATCAAATCATAATAGAAGTATATCTTCCTGTGTTGGCAAACTGGAGAGAACAACAATTTTTTTTCCCCGATAAGTCTGGAAAGAACCAAACATACACCACAAAAGAACTCACCATAGCCGCTGGGGGAAAAACACCCAGTGCGTGATGGCCAACATTATCATATAATGACAAACACCATCTTTTCTTTGCGCAAGGTGAATAATACTCAGCCACAAATTTTCTCCAATAGGCAATACTGTTCTCCTGCCAACAGATAAAACGCTATCAAGACCCAACCCACCCTTTTGCCTGAAAAAGTGCACTTTAAAACTCAGGTTGATAGATAATGTCTTCAGAGCATAACCATTTACCTGTAATAGAGGAAGCCTTAACAAAGATTCATATTTTGATGAGAACATGATTGCATGCCCCATGTATGATGCAAAAAACTGAAAGTCTGAAACATAAAAATAAAATAAAATCAAGAACTTACAGCTGGACGTTGTCCCTGATGATACAAATATTGCATTAATCGCCTAGCACATATACCCCCCTCATATGCACGCTTCATGGCAGGGGCCGGCTGCATGGCCTGTTGTTGTAGTTGTCGCCTTAACTGCATCTGCATCTGCTGCTGCTGCTGCTGCTGCAGGTGGGCTTTCTGCAATGGTGGCATAGACTGGATAATTTGCTGCTGCTGCCTCAGTCTCTGCTGATGAATTTGCAATTGTGGATTTCGGCCTTGCAACTGCATGGAGTCTTGTCTCCGCAAGAGTTGTTGCAGCACCTGCTGCTGCAGAATATCTTCCTGTTTGATGCCCAATCTCAGTTTCTTTTGCACCTGAGATAGATTAGTAGGATCTTCAAGAAAGGAACCTGGAGCTTGTGGGCCCATGGAGAGTGAGACTTGCCCAGTTTGTGATGTGGCTAAGGATGTTGCACTTGAAGCCACTTGCTGTTGCTGCTGATTCTGCTGTACTTGCTGTGCACTTGTGTCTTGACGATTGCCCTGCTGCACTACAGAGGCCCCATCAACAACTGATGAACCAGAAATGCTTATATTATTGGACGAAAATGACATGGGTGATGCTGGCAACCGCATGTAAGACTCGGTATTAATGCTTGCACTTCTCTGCAAATGAGGACCTCCCGAAAATGCTGAATTTGCATCTGTCACTAAAGAACTTGCCCCAACACTTGGTCCTGAGTTTGCCACACTGTTCACAACTGCATTATTCATGTCCCCAGAAACTGGACCCAGATTGGAACGCCCAGTCCCAGGAATGGAATTGGATGAGTTGCCAAAAGATGAACTCAATTGAGAATTAACAGCGGCCTGGGACTGACCATCCCCCTGGAAGAAAATCCCTGAACTTGAGGAAGACTGGGCTAACCCTCCAACCACCCGAGAAGGTGCCATAACTGGCAACACCCCCTGGTGGCCAGAATCCAAGTAGCTCTCCAGAGCCAGGCTTGTCAAGTACTAGAAATATTAAATAAACCCAATCTGCTCAATATCATTAAAAAACCTAGACCATGCCATAAACATCCAAAATGATATCACAAATACAGATAGCCAGAATCACTACGCCCCTCCACCAACCAAAGAGAAACAAAAATCCGATTCCTTCTATGAACAATGTCACTGGCCAGCGAGAAGGTTTTCAAAAATCTATAAGCTCTTGTTCAGACCAAATGTAGTGCAATATTTTGTATTCAGTTTGAGCTTTCAACAGCTTCTTGTACCGATCTAAGCAATATTCTATAAAGAAAGTGGATGACGGCATCAGCAGCAGTAGAAAAGAAAAAAAAAAATGCCAACAGAAAAGAAAATTTAAAAAAAGAAAGGACAAGAAGAAGAAGAAGCTCACAAATATTTCATAATCAACTACCGTTATAAACAAATTAAGAGACTAAAAGCATAGAAGGAACACCAAACCCGTCAAAGGATGACCGACAGAAACATAATTTCTATTATCCCCCCCCAAAAAAAACCCTAACTTTGGCCAAGCTAACCGCAAGATTGATAGCATCAACTGCCGGCGGAAGCCCCGATTCTGTGTCCAATGAACCGCATCTGCTAAACTAGAACCATCAAGCTTAATCTGAAGCCAGTCACAAGCAACTGGTAACCACAAAAGCGCGGCCAGACTTTAAAATCAAAGTCGAAACTCGAAAATTCCCAAATCACAAATCCAAGAAAAGAAGTCTCTAGTGTACATATACTTAATCGAACTCTTGATGAGAAGTTTATATGAAAGATCGAGACAAGGATGAGCTAAAGAGCTGCCCACAAGCGGGTTTTGAAATAAATAATAAAATAATAATAAAACCAAATATTGGGCTCTCGTGGCTTCAAAGATCGATCAAAAAATTGACACTAAATGAGCAAAAGAATGAAAAACACAAAAACAGAGATTGACTGAAGCAAAAGAACAAAACACAGAAGTTCACATAATTCCAGGAAAATAATTAACGAAATGGTAACCAAAAAAAGAAGGAAGAAAAAAAAAAGAAGAAGCTATTAACCTCGATAGAGCGAGCTGTATAAATCAAATATTTACTTCTTTTTTTTTTAATTTGAAAATCAAAATGCGAGAGAGAGAGAGAGAGAGAGAGAGAATACTCGTGGAAGGTGCTTATATATATATATATATATATATGTATATATATATAGATATAGATACCTAGCGGGAATTGCAGAAGAGGAGTGACCGGCTGCGTCAGTAACCGGCCTTGGGATCACCGTCTGTCTCAGGTCAACATAGCACCTTTGGCGCTGTCAAGGTAGCCTAGCCTAGTCGATGTAAAATCTCGCGGTGGTGGGAGTGGGACGACCTTATGTGCAACGTGGCACAACCTGATTCGAGATTCCGAAGGTCGCGCCTTACCTGCATAGGTCTCTAGGCGCTGTACGGGTGGGTGGGGACACGAATCTGTTACATGCGTGTGCTTCCTGCGCACGCAGTAGTTGGTTGCCACGTAAGTAAACAGGGTTGAATGACAAATCGTAAGGAGATCCACGTATGCAAATGAATCGGGGGCAATTCAGGATCCATGACGTGGCTGAATTTAAATGGGCAGTATCTTATCGACGGGGAATAAGCGACTACGGAATAGTGATGCTCGAGACTTTTATAGGAAACATAAAAAAAAAAAACACTGAAGCTTACCATACGATTAGGCCCGCGGCCCGCTTTTGCCAAAGTTATTCTGCCAAAGTAAGATCCGATTCCTAAACTCCACCGAGGAGAGAAAAAATGGGTAGTCTTGTTCCCAATAATTTATTATAAAAAAAAAATATTAAAAAAAAAAAAAAGTTAGTCAAAAGACATACGCATGTTTCTATCTTTTATCCTTTGCCTGACTTGGATTCTTGCCGGGCCCTTATTAAAAGATAAAAGACGTTTGGAACCAGTATTTTATCTGGTAAATAAATGTGACGGCAAGATAAACAGTTAATAGGACCCTCAAAAAAAATATATAAGATAAAATAAAATAACAGAAGAAGAAAATCAAGGTGAGTCGGTACGTAAATTTTATAAAATGAAAACTAACTATTTTTAAAAATTTTATGTTTTTTCTACCCAATATATATATATATATATATAATTATCTTTTAATATATAAAACCCATCTCTCATTTTCTTCTCACTATGTGCATACATGGATTCAGCTCTAGTCCACCCCAATTCCGCGACCAATGAGGCTGCAAAATCTGAACCGCCCATAAAAAAATTTAAAAAAAAAAAAATTGTCGCTTTCAAAATAAACTTCTCCGAGGCAAATACTCTCTCTACCGATTCCTTGCTCACTCCCATGGCCAAAAAGAGCTCGACGAAACAACCGGGTCCGGGCTCCCAACAGACAACGTTGTATTTTGCCCGATATAGTAAAGCGTGTGGCAATACGCGCCGTCTCGGGATCGCAACATTCGGCGGGTAGAGTGGGAGAGTCTCGACGAGAAGTCGATCTGGGCTAAAACATCGCGCCTCTTCCCGAAGACTGGATAAAGTTGGATAAATGAAAACCCAAATTTGCCCCATTATTCGCAAGACTACCCTAAACCAAAAATACAAAATTCCTTTTAACTTACTCGAATAATTTAATACTTTTTCTTTCATTTCATTGACATAAGTTTGAACTTTTCTTTTTTCTTTCTTTCTACTTTGAGCTTAAATATATAAAATTTATAATATACTTGATAAAATCTCTAAATTTATTATTATTATTATTAGATATAAAAATATTTAATTCATATTTTTCATAAAAACTAATTAAGTAATAATAAAAATAAATTACTTTTAATTTATAAATATAATAATTAAAATATTTTTTAATATTAAAAATATTTTATTTATTTATGCAGGTGCACTGAATTTAGACACTTCTTAATAACTCCTTTTGTGGTTTTGATGCTAATCGAACGTTGTTTATCTTGACATGAAAAGATTTTCTGTGCAGCCACCCCACCCGTCTCAATTAAACAAAACAAAACATTACCCCGCAAAACCGCTGGCGGAAAGAAGAAGGATTCCAGGACCGGTGATTAGAGATTGGCCTGGAACGACAATCTCTTTTTCTTTCAAATTATTTCGATAAAATACAATATAGATAATTTTTCTGCTCTTATAATGATGCTTCCAAACACATAATAGCATTTTGATGCCACCTGATCTGGCGTAAGAACCACGCAGTTGTTGTCTCGATAGCATGACGCGGAACAAGTTCTAGTGAGATTCTTAAATTTTGAAGATTTTTGTAATTATATATATACATATATATATATATATATATATTTTTACAAAAATTTTATATTTTTTTTCAAATTTTCAGGGGAAAGAATTTAAGATTTGTATTATATATATATATATATAAGAGAAAAAAAATTAACAAAATATCTTTAAGATATATTTTGAGCTTATATATTTAATAATTTGATCAAATTTTATTTTAAAAAATTCATATAAAATAAAATTTTAATTTTAAAAAATTTAGAGATTCCTAACGACTCACGCATGGTGCTAAGTTTAGCATGTCCAACCCTCCATGCGAAGGACTTGCCGTCTGCAAAATGCATCTCGTCAACGCGAATACCATCCGAATCTTGACAAGAAGACGAGACACAAAAAAAAAAAAAAAAATAAATAAATAAATAAGACGATGCTTTGGTCGTACATATGTGTTCGTGAACCCATGTCCATGAGCTATATTTCCAGTTTGCTCTGCACTGCGAGCAAAAGCAATTGCTGAATTGCTAGCCCTAGATTTCTTTATCGGCACGCTTCAAACAGAAAAAGCCTATTACAATCGTATGTTCCCTAACCATTTAACTCGAGGAAGCATTCCCCAATAAAGTGAATGACGTAAATAAAGAATTATATGATATCAATCATGTTTGTTGCTTTTTTTTTTTATTTTAATTTTATCACACATAAAAATGTCCCATTAATATTCTCATCTAATTAATCTTTTTTTTTTTAAATAAAAGAACTATCAATCAAATACCATTAAATTTAAATATATATTTTTACATTTAATTATAATATTAATAAATTTGTATTTTTATTATTCACGTACACATTATAAATTTTATTTATTTAAATACAAAATATAGACAATAATACCTAAATTTGGATCAACATAAAAAAAAAAAAAGAAAAAAGGTACTGAATTATTATCAGACTAACACTCGGTGTGTTATCCATCAAGCATTTCTGAGACTTTAGTGAAATCAAATTCTTATGGAATAGAAAAGGTGCTGCTCCAACCGGATGCTGAAGTCTGGTTTTATGGCTGATGAAGACGAGAGAGCGGTTTGAAGGGAACATGGGCTGAGGCCCGCTCCGTACAACTTTTGAGCTCAAAATTAAAGTTCTGCAGGGGCCCATTTTCGGTAAAGTTCTGTCCACGCTGAAATGGCTGGATCGACGCCGGCTTCGGTTTGAGTGGAGAAGGAAGTTCAACTGGATTGCCGGAACAAGAGGAAAAATGAGCAGCCTCGCAATCCACTCGTTAAGTCCGTTAAAGACCGGACCCGGATCTCCCGCCAATGCCGCCGGTAAACGACTTACGGTGTCCGTCCGCTTGGACAACTCCGGAAAAGCAAACAATCAACAGCAACAGCAGCAGCTTAGTCTCTCCGTTCTTCGCTTTACATTGGGTAAAAAAAAAAAGATATATATATATATTCTTGTACGTATAATTATATGCTTTATATATATATATATATATATATATATATATTTATATATATATATATTTATTTATTTATTTATTATGGGCAATAATGTGGATGTTGGTGGTGTTTCAAGGGATACCTGGATTGGACGAGTCTTATTTGCCCAGATTCATAGGATACGGGTTCGGGTCGCTTCTGCTGTTGAATCACTTTGTGGGTTCCAATTCTGATACTACCCCGGCACAGCTGGTAAGTGGATTTTTTCATTTTCTCGCTTATTCTATTATGTGTCGACGGAAACTGTAATCTTGGGGTAGCGTATTTTTGTTAACATGGGATGGATATATTGTTTGGTGTAGAGAACAGAGGCTCTGGGACTTTCTTTGGCGGCATTCTCCGTTGCACTTCCTTACTTCGGGAGGTTTCTCAAGGTAATGAACAAAACTATTGCTGTTGTTATTGTGTGTTTTTGTATGTGAACTTTATATAGATTGTGAGGGCTAATGAGCTTTTCTGCTTGCGACTATTGGGTGCAATGGGATGATAAATTTCTTTGAATGAATATCTTTTAGTCCTTAATTGTGACTTGCTTGCCTTGATTGACATCAACTTATGCACTTTGTTCTTTTTTTCTCATTTTTTTTTACCCGCAAAGCTACTTGTTGAATGCCTCCAATGGGGCTTTATGTTGTTTACACCTTCAGCATTCAGCAGTGGCTAAGTCTCCTGGAAGTTATTTAGATTGTGAAATAGATAGCCATTCCTGCAGACAATTTTTCTCATAATAGTTAGCGTAGATGAAAGTGGTTGACTGTGTGGTGGTATAATGCTGTTAAGGCGGCAAAGAGTTATCATTGGAGCAGCCTTGGACCGTTAAGTTTCATTGATTTTGCAGCTGTGAATGGCTTTATATGTCAAATACGTGCACATCTCCCTTAATAGGCAGCTTGTGAAATTTCACAGGGTACAGCTACCACAGTTGATAAGGCAACTCTTCCTCAAGATATCGAGCAAATATTTGTTATGTCTCAAAACATATCTGATGGTAGCAAGGAGGACTTGGCTTGGGCCACATATGTTTTATTGAGCAACACAAACACCATTGCAGTGGTACGCTTCTGTGGCAGCTATCTTCAAATTGAACTAAAACCATAAAAGATAGGATGCTGTTTTCAGGATTATGTTTCAGGATTATTCCATTATTATTCTTCTAGTACACAAATAGCACAACACAGTTATGACTCCCATTTTTCAAGTTATCAACTAGTGCCTTGGTTTTTTCTTATTTCCTAGTTGATATCAGTTCATGGTCAATTGTGTGTCCGTGGATACTGGGCTACTCCTGATAATTTCTCAAAAGATCAACTGATTGATTGGTTTAAGAGACAGATTGACATCATTGGCTTTTCAGATTTGAAGGAGACTCTCTATTACCCGCAGAAGTTAGGTAAAATCTGTTTGATCTTTATTCTGGCAAAGAACAGTGTGCATTGGAGTTGGTCTTGTGCATTTTATATGTTGTTTAGAAATGGGTATGGCAACTTCTTTATATTGTGATTGCAATTTCCTCTAGCTTAAAAGAGTCATAAATTCTGTATGTCATGTGTTTGAATTTGATTTGCATGTCACTGGTACAGAGAAATTATGGCTCTTGTGACCATCTTTCCTACCTGAAATAATATTAACAGCTTGATCAATACATCAGATTTTGGAAACTGGGAGATGTTCCCCAATGGGACCCGTTCACTACTGTTAGAGCCTGTAATTCAATCTAAGGGCCAAAGTACGAATGAGATGGGAACAAGTGAAGGTTTTGTCTTGTTGATTTCGAGCACAGAGTATGCATATAGTGACAAAGATATGGCTTGGATACGAGCAATTGCAAATAAATTCAGAGGTAAGAGCATACCTTCAGAATTGTAAGAGCACGCCTTCTGACAAATTTTGATGGTTTAAAAATTTGAAAGTGGCTATAAGTTCCCAGTTCAATCTGTTTCTTCACTCCTTTATAAATAAAAACATTGTGCTACTTTTTTTGGGCCAGTTGTCTACTTGCATGATTATTCTTTTCTTATTTGATTTATTTGTTTTGAGAGCTAAGAGTCAGCCTGGAAATTTGTGCCTTGCTCAGGAGAACTTCCGGTACAGCAAATCAGTTCTTAAATTGTTGGAATGGGTCTACTAGGAAAGGTGAAAGTCTTTATGTTGGGAACCAAAATTGCCTTTTATAGATAGAAATATATCATTTGGGCCAGTTGACTACTGATATCCAAATTCTTTCAATCCAAGGCTATTTCCCAACTCATTGGCATGGTACTCGTGAATTTAGTAGGACTCTGTCCGTTTTTGCTTCCCTGTTATTTTTCTCTCTCATAGTCCTTAGAAGAAGTTTTGGTTTATTGACGTTTTAACCTTCAAGTTTCCAATTGCAATGTCAACGTTAATTTATCTCAAAAAATTCATAACCGTGAAGGCCATATATTCTAATCTTGATGGAAGGAACTAAGAAATAGTCAGTGTTGCTGACTAGATAATTTGGGAATTGACAGTAGCTTATACTCAAGTTTCTCCTATTATGGTGCTGGATAAGATCAAACTAAAGCTGATATAGCTTTCTCAACATTGGATTGGTGAGGTTCCACTCAATTGGCAAGAGGATACAGCACTGGAACAAAATCTGGGGATATGCAGACAGGCTGAGTTTTGAGCAACTTCTGAAGCCTCCGAGCTCTTTCGCTTGTTCTATGACTTCCTGGCAATCAAACCTTGATTAAACCATTTTGCACCTGAGAAAGCCTTCCTATTTATATCTCAGAATGAATATGCTAAAAAAATCTTAACTGGCGTTCTAAGTTTCAATGAGCCACATTATCTGGTGAATGAAAATGATTGAAAATCTCAATCTTATGTGATAGATTAACAAAATATTTGTTTCCTCTTTCTAATTTGTTGTTTAAACTTCCTGACTTGAACATTTTTGTTGCAGGGTGACTTGGTTTCTCCATCATGTCTGTCAGATATATCATGGACTAGGCTCCGTGCTTAGAACTTGAAGAAAGCTTCTTATAAAAATTTCTCCAAGCCATACAGCAGATTCTGTGACAAAATGCAAAGACAAAGAATGATTTTATTTGAATTGGACTGGGCAGAGAGCCTCAGAAAAGCAATTTAAGATTGCCCAGCTCATTACCTTAAGACGGATGACCTTTCTAATGCCCAGGAGTAGACCAGGCATGAGGCACTTCACGTCTGTGATATCATGTTTGATAGAGTAAATCTGTGGCCATCAGTTGCCATGGTTGGATTATCATATTGTTGAGGTACTCTTTCACTCAATGATGCTGATAAATTAGAAAAGAGAACCAGAGAATGTACCTCTCCTGGGCCAGAGAAGTAGACAGTTGTGCTGGCAGGAAGCCCTGGTAGGACTAAGCTATGCACTCTGACCCCATCTTCTCCCAGAACTTGGCCTCTTGCCTTGCAGGATGAAATAAAATGAGTCAACTGCTATATCTAAACTTGAGTGTTTATATCCTGTAGTGAATGATATGGGCTTCTGTTGAACATTCTCCATTGAGATGATTGCCCATTGCAATTGGGCTTTACCACGTTTAACACGGCACAAATGATTTTAGGTGATGTCCACCCGGGGGGGGGGGCGGGGGTGAGCTCAGGAGGAATATTATGTACCCACAATATACTTTGGTCTATGAATAAAATGAATATTCTGTCCAACTTTTTCGCATCATTGTGCCGTTTATTTAGTGATATAACATAAATTTGAGAACATGCTTACCAAAACATCTGCTGACATGTCTTCTTTGTTATATATCTGGCCCAGGTTGGAGAGGCTCCTTGCAATTTGGGCTGCATCCGTTGATGGCAGATCCTGTGCACAAAATGCAATTCTAGTGTATCCAGTGCTCCACGTAGAAGGTTTTGTTTCTCTACTTGACTTGTTACATGCATGGGATTAGAGATGCATAACATCATCATTATGCATCATTGTGTATGAGCAGTTGTGTGTGTATACATCAACATGCAGTATAGGTCATGCTTGTTGTGGAAGATACTAATATGAAAGGATCCATAACTTTGGGGCAGAGTTCTAAATCTCACTGTTTTTCTGAACCCATATTATTATTGCTCCCTTCAGTACATTTTGATCAAATTGTTAATAAAATTTAAGTGGCAGGTGCAGCCTTCTAGCGGAAAAGGACTGCCAACTTGATCATATTTCTTCTTCATGATCTTTCATTTTGTGCATCATTTGAGTGTCTTTTCTCTTTTACTCTGGTTAAAGGCCACTATTGGCTGTGGTGGTTGCCTTCCAACAATCAAGTCCACCATCTTCATCAAAACATTGCACATAAAATTTAGACTACGCGTTGATTATCAGTCATCTGCATCAATCCTGCCTCCCATATTTCACATGTGACCATGTTCCATGCAAATCACGTGTCTATTGAGTTCTCATTCTCAGGGAGGCCCAACTACATCACCACATTCTGTTTTTTCTAACTTCTTATTTACTTCCTTACAAAATGTTCCATTCCAGATGATCACGAATATCTGGGAAACTCCTTGGATATCTCTTCTTCATGTGTTTTGGTATAAAATGTTTCTTTTTAACTTGTCTGACTTACTATTGCAGTTGCCCTTGATTCCACGATTTCTACATTGTTGTAGTGGAAGGAAGCTGAAATGGCTGCTTGCTGGAGGAGTATTGATCCTATGGACAGAGTGGGTGCAATGAGACAGCCCTGTCAATGGTGCAACATAAATATGAAGCTTAAGGGTACAACTTTGCTGTAAAACAACAACGATATTCTCATTCAACTGTAGCAAGATCTCACCCTGTGCTCACCATGCTGGCCTTCTCACACAATGCCGATAAAGCTGTGACTGTTTCTAGTTTAATCCGGGGCACATAGACCACGCTTTTCATACCAAAAGCTGTTGCCTAATAACAGTTGTGAGCGAAAATGAGGGACATGACATGTAGAGACAATTTTTCTGATGTCTTGCTTTGTTTATAGGAGATCAGGAATTATGAATTTGAACCTGTTTTACATTGTCATAAACGGTGGAAGGATCGGTGAAATCAACGACTACTCCTGTTTCTTTTGCCTGCCAAGAATGTTGAAAATGCTTCAGTTGATGTACTTGAGAGAGAGGGAGAGAGAGAGAGAGAGAGAGAGAGAGAGAGAGGTTATGGTGTATTACCTGAGAGATCGATCCTAAAACCATGGCGAGATCATTCATTATGGGTATTTCCAGGGGATCTTCCATGTCACAAATCTACTCCCACAAATGGAGAGAAATAGAGGCAATTAATGTTAATATTAATTCCAAAAAGGGGTGTCCATAACTAGAGATCATTAAATTTATTAGCTCTAGGGAAAAGTGAGAACTAGGGAACCTGTCCAACATCTTCTCCTACAAAATGAGTATCCACGGCACCTGCCACCTCCATTCCTCTAGCTCTGGTCACTGCAACAACTGCTGCCCTTCCTATTTCCTTTGCTGCTCCATTTATGACTACCTGTTTTACCCCCAGGAGTATGCGCGAAAGATACACAAGTTTGTACTGGGGTTTTCTTCATCGGCAGCTAACATGTTATTAAGGAAAATAAGCTACTAATTGAGCTTGTTACCTTGATATTGCTTTGAGAAGGTTGCATTGAGCAGGAGACACGAGACCTGCTTTTGACGCTTTCAGCAGTAGTAAGAACCAAGCATGGAAAATGGCAGCTCAGCGCTGCTGCCATGGCTATTGAAGACGCAAAAGTACCCCTTGTCTCAGCTGAATGGATCAATGCCCCGTCTGGATAAGCTTCTATCTGGATAAGCTTCTTTGTGGAGCCCATTTATGGCTCACTAGGGTCCTGGGATAAGGTTCCTTGTCCGTTGATGGGCCTTCTCTGGAGAGAATTCAGCGACAGCGACTCGTGCTCTTCAGCATGTGCAATCGCAGATATAGGCTGTATGTCCAGCAGTGACACTGGGGACTTGGTTTTTCATTCAATATTTGATGATATGTTTCTGTCATTGCCGCCAATTGTGACCAAAGACAAGTTGTCGGCTATAATAATGGTTGAGACTAATCTCGAGCCATCCAAAGTGGGGTTCAATACTCCAATGTCAACAACTATCCATTTGAACTGACGGAGATTGGTGTTCCATACTTAAATTGATTTAGACTGTTGAGTCGATCTGATGAATATTCAATGTCGGTACTGTTGCGGCAAAAGCAATAAAAAAGCTCTTCTTTCAGCTCCCACAATTGAGTTATGCCTAAAAAAGCAACTATTGATTATGCTTTAAGACGTATGTGGCTCGATAATTGATGGGCTGGAGCCAGTCCATAGTTCTGGGCCCAACGTCTTTCCATAGTTAAATTGTTTGTTTGTTAAATTTGACTCGACTACACATTTTACGAGCTCAAAGGGAATCAAGCGTTAAAACTGATTAATTAGCGAACTATAGTGTTCATGAACTCTTTTAAGCAATTAACAAAGCTAGCCCACATGCAATAGATACGACGTTTATGTGTAACATCTGGGACAAGAAGTAGGCTACAATTCTGTAGCTCCCCCAACTCTGAGCGAACACATAATTGGCGCGATGATTAATGGGGGGCCAGGTTTCCCCTGACAGCGTGCTTTTAGTTCGGTAAAAGGATTATAAAATTGTCCGAAGAGACACAGGCAATCATGGCCACCTTATGCATCAAAGACCAACCGGTGAGACTGGAAAGGAACGCCACCAAATCCCACCTCCAATGATAATGTCATTTCCAACATGATATGATACTAACATTATTTCTTCTCTGCCTCAAAAGATTACAAGTTCAAAAGATTAAGGAAAAAACAAAAAACAAAAAAGAAAGCTTGATTTCTTCTCTGGTAGCAAAAGCAAGAATACTGCCCAAATAATACCCCCAAAAATTATTGTCGAAATCAGCATTGCACCTATCCTTGACAATTTGCAAGGTTCTAATTATCTCCATTTTAGTGTCATTTCTTCCCTGCGTAGTAATTACATGATTCAGGGAATCACACGATTCACTTGCATGTTGGGTTAAATCGTAGATTAAATGCATTTGCGGTTGCGAGATGTTTCAGCTATAGGTTGTATCTACCAAATCCCAAGTGCCCTTTTTTTTTTTTTTTTTGGCTGATGTGCATAGCGAATCCGATTGTCTGTTTTCCGGGAGATTTGGCACTTGATTAAAACCATTTGAAATAAGAAAATTAGTTTTGCAGGGCAGATCGGCGATGCAGAAAAGTACGGTGGAGAGCAACATCATTTAGGATTTTTGGGTGAAAAGCATTGCGTAACCAAACCATATGAATTAATCGCATTTTAAATACCACAAAATCTAATTACGTCTCACACTCTGTTCACTGCACACATCTGGAGCCCTATGCCGGGGCTGAACCTTACCACGAATGGAGCTACAAAGTGTAGATATGCTATCATTCTCATTCTACTATAGCACCCTCTCGGATTCCTTCTCGAACCCTTTACCGCTGAATCAATTTGTCGTTTCTATCGCATTTTCCTTCGGACTTCTAGATATGTATGTCAGTCCACATCTCCTATATAGATTCTAGTCACTTCCCGTATTGTGAATTTTTTGCTTTCTGTCTGATTTTGATATACGGTAGTTAAGTTTTCATTATCCCGAAATGGTTAGATTTTGCTAATGAAGGAACTCGTATGGGGACATTTCTACCACTCACCATAAGGTTCTTTTGACAAAATGATTCGACTAATTCTCATTATCAGGAGATTATAGACTAAACGTGCCAATTGGGTGAATTAATTTGTTGGTCAGTAAGAAGGGCATGAGGAAATGTTGATGATACGACAGCGAGGGCCCCCAAATAGCTTATGCAATGAATCGAAATTGAAAATTTTGGACTTGTCTAGAGTTGGCAATGCTGTAGACCTGGCACCCGAAATTGGACCAGAATACGTCAATTTGCAAGTGCAAAGCCGATGTCAGAGTAGGCAGAGTCCTGACTTGCAAGACAATAATGTTCATCGCCTGTTCTTAACGATGGCGTGCATGTGCCAATGTAAGAAAGAAATGCTCCCAGAAAAAAGAATCGACCAAGCGGTGCTGTTCCATTTCTCACTAAATCAGCCTTCCTTCGTAACCAAGTAACACAATATTGTTCGGTTAGGATCGAGGCTATAAAAATACTCGGCTGCCAGCAAGGTTAAAAACTGCCTTGCAGAAGTTGGGATTATAACCCTTCTCAGTAAATCAGTATATTTGGCCAATTTGTATAGATTTAACCATACTTTAAGATGAGGGAAATCGAGGTCATTAATGAAAATAAAAATAAAAACGAAGAGCTTCTAAAGATTTGTACAGTAAGAGAATTCAATCCAATGGCTCGAGAAAAAAAAAAAAAAAAAGTTAGCATATAATTGGTCCGTGGGCAAAGAAAATTCAAGAAGTAGGTACAAAGCAATTTTCGACAGGACACGCAAACTGGACAGAGTCCCACGGAAATTCCCACGATACCACTAGGAATCTGCTCCAGGCACAATGCATTGCAGTGCATTCAAGCAAATATCCGCTAATAAAACATCAATTGCTCATCTCTCAACAATATTAAAATACACATCAAATTAATGAAAAAAAAAAAAAAAGGCTTTTAAAGGCGAATTCAACTTCTCCATAAATTTTGCACTAAAATTTTCAAACCTGTCCCTCGCTTTCAAATGAGCGGTATTTCCATCTTCGTACACTTTGTTACTAGTCAAAGCCGAAAACGTCAGAGCAAAAATAAAACAACCAAAGACACCGCGATGATCTCGATTAAGGCAAGCTATAAATTTTATGATACATTTAATTACATCATTTTCCTCTTCAGAACACAAAATTAAGCAGTTTGTGGGTTAAAGCACACGGAAAAACTAGGTATCTTTTAACATTCGTTTAACATTAATTTGTGACTTCCTCACGAAAACTAGAGGAAACGGCGCGAGGAGGGGTACGTTAAAATATAATATGCATAAGAGTTTGAAACGGGCGAAGTGAATAGTAATTCTCTTTTTAAAAATAAAGTTGAATTTATTACGCATATATATCGAACTTAAACCAAAAATTATAAATTAGCGTCTTAAAAGACAAAATCAATGTCTTTCCAATACGCCAACCGCGCTCCTTCTGTCCTTGCCTATGTTTAATATGATTTAAGAGTGGGTTGTATTGTCTTAATCAAACTACTTAAGCAAATAAGAACAAAAATAATTTCCCACCACCACATAACTCCCACCCGGGACGACGACTCGGCGAGGTCACTGCCACGTGTGTGGTCGCCAAGCGTGTCACTTGCGCGTGCAAGATTGTCGGTGGGCGGCCAACGTAGTCAATTTGAGAGAGCGCGAGGAAGCGAGGAGAAAGGGGGTGATTTTCCTTTTGGGTTGGGGGGTTTTTTTTTTGGGGGGGGGGGGCCCTAGATAAGAAAGCAACGTGGGATTTACTTGGTTTCGAAGAACACCGACCCGCCGTTGTGCGGTGGAGTCTATAGAGGAGTAGCGTGAAGACAAAGGTTGAAACTCAAAGCTGACCGAGAGGGGTGGGGACAAATGTTCAATTTTAAACCACTTTAGGACGGGACAATCTCAAAGTGGTTGATATACTTCGATCTATGTAGCAGGAGACCACATTACAGACACATGTGGGAAGGAGATGGTTAAAGGAGCCAACAACTTTTGTTCCACTGTCTCAACCTTACCACATTTACAGGAGGAACTGGGAAGCAAAGCAAGGTGCATGGAGTTTGCTTCTGCGATCCAGTTCCTAGTTTCTCCAAATCCACTGGCCCAAAAAACAAGGGCCGATAACTGCCGAACCACCCCCGGTTGTTGATTCAGACTAATCCCCGTCATGAATCGATGAACACCTCAAACGCTCACCATCAATGTCAGACAGGAACATAGACAAAGGTTTAAGAGTTAAGGTACGACGCCAGTTGGCGGTGGGCCTCCTGTAGGCGTATTTGAGCGAGAGAGAGAAAGTGCTTGAGACTTATAAATCGATCGACTTTTTATCGCGGGGGCGTAATTATCCACATATTTGTGCAGTCGGCACTAATAGAAATCGGGTAACCCGTTAGACTTTTTTTTTTTTTTTAATTAACAACAAAAACAAACCAGAATATCGGGGATGTATTAATCATTTTATTTGTAAGTTAAAATAAAAAATTATTTATTAATGTTATTTTTAATTTTATTTATAAGAATATTTTATTATATAAATATTATTAATTTTAATGGAATATTTTTTGTTCCGATATTCCGTAAATACATGAAAAAATCGTTTATACGTACATGAAGAGTGGCTTCAAAAAGGGCAGAGAGAAGTAGCGAGAGAGATTTCTTTATTTTCTTTTTTTTTTTTTTTAAATATTGAACTAAATTAAATAGTTCTATTTTGTATTTGTTGACGAGGATCACTCGATGCCACGGTCTCTATGGTTACGACACTATCATTTACTTCGTAAAATGCTTCTAAGTGAATTCGAATATCTACATCATCCCCCGGTTTCCCTTATTTTTGTCCCGTGAATTTTTTTTAATTATTATTTTGAACCGATGTCCCATGGATTTTATCAAGCGTGGCATTGTGCACTAGTGTAACTCACTCATGAGTATAAGCTTTAAGAATGACGATTAAAAAAAAAAAAAAACAGCTTTAAGAAAAGATTCGATAAATTTACCCTTTTCTTTTTTCTTTTTGTTTTTAACTCTTGGAATAAAGTTGGAAAACACGGTGTCTTATTAAACGGACTGGTCCCCGTGAGACGAAGCTTAAAAAGGGAAAGAAAACGAAAAAAAAAAAACCAAAAAACAAAAACAATTCCAGCATTAGCTCCAAGAATTACTAGCCCACATTTGGAATATATTTTTTTAGTTTGCCAAAATTTGAAAAAAAGTATGCAACCACGTAAGAGTCCGATATTTTCCCCCATTAACGGGGGGTAAGAGATAATCATAATTCCTCCTCAGGGAAATATTCCATTTACATATATATTTATATTTAAAAAAAAAAGAAAAAGAAAAACCATATCTCTACAAGCAAGGAAATTCTAAGGTATCCCCGTGAAGAAAGAAGCAGCGGAAATGATACTTCACAAGGGATAAGTATTTATTAACCATACAAATACTTCACTGAAGTCCTAAATCCACATTTTTTTTCCTCTTCATTTCATTTTTTCACTCAAATTAAAAAAAGGCCCTCAAGGTTTTGAGGCTACCATTTCTACGGAAAAAGAAAAAAATTACCGGCGCCGAGATTTCTTATTATTAAAAAAAAAATCGCTATTAAGATTAATCGTCAATTTAAAAAAAAAAAATGTCACAAAAAAAAATGATGTTGGCGGTAGACAGCAATGCGGTGAATTACCGGCGGGATAAACACTCCTCCACGACTACCCCGCATTCCCTGACAGATGGACGGCAAGACAAAAGCCACAAAGAACTGCCACGTGTCCAACATATATCGCTACTTCTCTCGCAACCAGCTGCACCCAATTAGCAATGCAATGATTGGACTGCCACTGAATTCCCTTTTTTGCCCCCCGCTGCGTACACGTGGGCCTCAGATTGAATAGGTCTGACTTTTATTTCCGTGGGCCAACGTGCGTCAGAACATTGCCCAACCCGGTTTGGCAAAAGACCCGTGTGCTTCCTACCTTGTTACCTTTTTACCTGGTTAAATTGGCAATTATTACCATTATCATGTTAAGATAAAATACCTTTTTTTTTTTTTTTACATAAACACCGGTTTTTTTTAATATATTTAACGTATTATTATGGTTTGCACGAGTTTGAGTTATATTATTATTTTTGATTATATATTAAATAACTATCAAAATATATAATTAATAATTATAATAATAACACACAATATTATTTTTTAAAAATTAAATAAATCCAAAAAATAATAAAATTTTATATTATATATTTATTATTTTATATATAATATAAAATTTAATTATATTGACCTAAATCTATTAATTATAAACTACCTAATGAGAAATCTATTTGCTAATAGTCATACAGCGCTCTTGCGTTGCGTCCAACGTCAATGTAAGATAGAACATAGATGCTTGTAGGCAAGTTAATATGTTTGTTTATATAAATCCACACCCATAAATACGTGGAAGTTTCATTGATATCTATGGTAACCAGGCGAAGAGCAGCTCAGCTAGCTGTCCACTCGTTTTATATTCATTTTCCATTTTTATCTATTTTCACCCATTCTTCCCCGAAATCTCCAGAACAGCAAGAGAGAGACAGAGAGATTCTGTTTCCCTGGACCAATTAGTTCATTCGAAATTCCACATTGGTTTTCCGGTTCTTTCATGAGAACATAAACTGCGGGGTTGACATGGTGGATGTCCTGGTTTTTTTTTTTTTTTTTTTTGAGGAAAATTTTTTCCTTTTGCTCTTAGAAAGTCTCAGGCCCTGTGGTTGCATTTGAGTGGAGATCTGGTTCTGGGTTATACTTTCTTCGCTGGGAGGTTTGCTAGATTCTGGACTTTCAGTCCTTTCACGCCTCTCAGTTTCAGCGACTGGTGAGCTTAAAGTGTCCTTGAATTTTAAGAACTGAAAGATTCGTTCTTGGGGAGTTGTTGTGAAGAGTTTTTCTTTTGGGAGACGCCATTGATTCCGCAAAGACAAAACAAAAGGCTAGTGGAAGTTTCTCTCTCTTTGCGTACGCGGGGCGACTGGGATTGGACTCGTGTAATGCTGAGTCTAACAACCCGCAGTCTGAAATGGGTATCTTTGTTTTCTAACACGGATCCTCAAGAACTGGCAGTTCCTAGAGATCTGAGCCTCTCTGCGCTTTAAAGTGCTTTAAATTGTTTAGTAACGGTTGGACCACCCGACAAGGATAAAAAGATGATGAGGAAGAAGACTAAACCGACAGGGCCGTCACCTATGAATGGCGGCTCAGCGGGTGGTGTCGGCGGTGGTGGGGGAGGCGAGTCTGGAGCCGAGTGGGAGCTCAGACCAGGAGGGATGTTGGTACAGAAGCGAAACCCGGACTCCGATCGGGGCTCCGCTCCTCCACCGACAATTAGACTTAGGGTTAAATACGGGTCAACGTATCATCACATCTGTATCAGCTCTCAAGCTACATTCGGTAAACTCTTTTGCTTACGATCGACTCTTGAATTTTCTTTTCTCTCTCTCTTTTTTTTTTTTTTTTTTTTTTGGTCTTTTGTTGGGTCACCTGCGTTCGAGACTGACAAGCGTATTGGATTTTGGCTATCATGGTTGCAGGGGAGTTAAAGAAAATGTTGAGGGGGCCAACAGGACTTCACCATCAAGATCAGAAGCTGATCTTTAAGGACAAGGAGAGGGACTCGAATGTGTTCCTTGACATGTCGGGAGTGAAGGATAAGTCCAAAATTGTGCTTCTTGAGGACCCAATTAGCCAGGAAAAACGTTTACTTGAGATGAGAAAGAATGCCAAGATGGAAAAGGCTTCAAAATCCATCTCAGAAATCAGTTTGGAAGTTGATGCGCTCGCCGGCCAGGTATACTTTTAAGACTCTTGCGATTAGGCTTTTATATAATGAAGCTTGCTTGTTGTTTCTTGATAGTAGATTGGATATTGATCTTTGACTGAAATTGGGTAGGTGTCGGCTCTGGAATCGATAATTGCTAAAGGTGGGAAAGTAGCAGAGAAGGATGTGATGAACTTGACCGACTTGTTGATGAATCAATTGCTGAAATTGGATGGAATTATTGGCGACGGGGATGTGAAGCTACAAAGGAAAATGCAGGTAATTTGACCTCAAACATACTTCTGGCGATTTCAGTATTTGAATAAGCACATTACATCCTTTCTGCATGTATGGTATTGGGCCTTATTATATAGCTAATGTTCATAAAGGTTAGAAGAGTGCAAAAGTGCATTGAGGCTCTAGATGTGTTGAAGATGAAGAACTCAATGCCCAATCTTAGTGGGGGCCTGACGAACACCATCTCCAATGGCAATGGAAACGAAAACTACAGGCCAATCCATCATCAACAAAAGCATTCAAATGGAGATAGACTGCCCACAATTCAAGAGCACCAACCCAGGTATTCTAATGGGCAAAGGCTGACCGAAATTGAAGAGCAGCTACCGAGAAACTTGGTTGGCCATTTGGAAATGCAGCAAGAGCAGTCCTCATCAGGGCATTCAACATCGAGACCAGTTGTCGTTACCACGAAATGGGAAACATTTGATTCTTCCCCGTCGTTAATGCCGGTCCCCTCAGCATCCACATCCACCTCGGCCACCAATAATTCAGCCCATCAGCCTAAGTTCCCTTGGGATTTCTTCGACTGAAGCTCTGAGCTACATAGTACTTGTTCTTTCTTTTTTCCTCTCTGTGCTTGTGTGTGGACGTGCTCTCGGTTTGTCTCCAATTGGTTTGCCATCTTCTCCATTCTTTGATGTATTTAGATTTGTTAGCACCCCTTTTGATCTGTCAATTCAGTTCTGCTGAAATAAATGGGGTTATTGCTATAGGTCATTGTTGCTATACATCTGTTCTATACTGTCTCTGTTGTCCACAAAATCATTTGCCATTTTTATTCTTCTGCGTCAAATGGTTACAGATAAATTCATATACATTTATTGAATCATTTACAGGCATAAATTTTATGCCTTCACGCTTCAAAGATGTAGTCGATAGGCCTTTCTTTTTTGAACAGTTTGAAGGAACTTACAGGATGGCCTCTCTTATTAATCTAGATCTTTGGTTTGTCAAATGCTCTCATATATATTTTTTTAATTGACCATTGAATACTTACAAGTCGAAACACTAGTGGTTGATAAAAAATTATTATTGTTTTGTACCTTACTTCCTGCAGCGGCTACAAACTGACAAAAAGCTAGGTGTAACGAAGGGGATTTTGGTAATCAACTACCCCATTATTAGAATTATAGGGAAACCGAGTTATTATTTAAAAAAACAAAAACCCAAAAAAAAAAAAAAAAACCTGGAGAGGATTGAGGGCTGCGGATTACTTTAACTGTTTAATGGGTAATCATGTTTCCTTGGGTGTAAATTCACTTAAACATAAGCCATCCGTACCAATTTCAGTAATCCTTCCTTTTTTGGGTAATATAATTGAAATGAAACGAAATAGAGTGAAGAGTAAGCATGCTCGAACTTGCTGCCGTTTGCTCGCCTCTCTCTCTCCAGTGCGTGACATGGTATGATTGGTAGGCTATGATTCCAATTTCCAATAAAGGATGATCACGAGCTTATGTTTATTACCCACGTAGACATAGCTTCTATGGATTGTTTGCCGCTTTCTGGCAAACACGTCCTCTTACCGGAGTGCTTATTCTTCATTTTCAAGTAAAGAAGAAAGCCAAAAAGCGGAGGGTCTGACCCTTCAATCAAATGAAGCGCGTGGCATTTCCAAGTTAAAACTGTGAATTATCCAAATGGGAGATTAGAACTGTGCATTGGATGCCATGAAAAGGGTCACCGTGTGCAACTTTTAATTCAGTGATATAATCTATCTTCGACGGGACACTTGGACCGGCAGGATTCTAGGTGTGCCTTTCAATAGGATTTTATTAAAAGAGGAAGACGAGAGCAAAAACCAATGATGCTGTGCCATAGAATGGTGCACGGGCGCTTTCCCACCTTAGGAGGCATGTAAAAAGACAAAATGCCAATCACCCTCCATAAAGAAACCATTTTTGAAATAATTCCAAGAAAATCTTCTGAATGACATCATTATTGAGCATAGCCAACCAAAAAAAAAAAAAATTGTTACTACTTAAATCCAGATTTATTCCACTTAATCTGTGTATAGCAAGCCAGGAAAAGTGTTAAATGGCTCTGTTGCGTCTTTATCTTGGGTATCCAAGCCAAAGTGGCCGATTTATAGATGATGCAATAATTTATCTAACCAAAAGTACAAATCTGACGGTGGGTGAACAACGAAGTACGAAAATTAAAAGAAAAAATAATCATGACAAAACCAAAGAAACGGGGTCATTTTAGAAGGCAATTAGAAGGAAAGTACGCTAGCTCATCCATAGAAAGTTTTTCTTTAGTGCCCCCCCCTTTTTTTTCCGGGAAGAATCCAGGAAAATCTACGGTTACCATACTTCCAACTGAGAGCACGAGACAGCTATGCGACCTTTTTTCCAAAAAAAAACAGGAAATAACTGAGATTACGTTGTATTTATTATGGTAGTAAAGACACTAAAATGTTATTTACTAAAAATGTATATAAATATTCTACATCAATGGACATAAATCCTAGCCGGTTGGGGTTACGAAAGAACGAGCCTAAAATTTGTAAGTCATCTGAACATTATGAATTAAAATCTCCACTGCTGTAAGTACAAACACTCTCATCTTATTAAATTCATATACCAATTCAAGTTGAATTACAAGAATTTTTATAGGTTTATGACTTACCCATAAAAACCAAAAGCCTTGTAAATTCGAAAGAAACAGATATTACCTATATCACCTCACTGTAATTAGCACCCGAAAAACACGTTCCCGGGTCAGCATTTTGCCAGCACCAACACGTACTCGGTGAGGTTGCCAGAAAGCCATTGTTTTCTTCTTCTTTTCTTTTTTTCTTTTTGTTTTCCTTTTTTAGAAGTTAGTTCAATCGGTAAGACAACTTCGTCTGCGCAGTCGAGTTAAAACTTGTAAGGCATCATGCTTCTGTTAGCAAGCTTTGCAAACAAAATAATCTTTTTATTTTATTTTATTTTTTTGCTACTAAAGGGACATTACATTAAAAACTCCCTGTGCGGTTTGCTCGGACCGGTTTGTTTCTGAAGATGACCCATATTTGAAGCCTATAATTTCGGCCCCACCATGTCCAAGATGTCCACAAAATTGTCTGTAACAGCCTTCGCAGATGCTCGTGGACTTGGTCTCATGGACTCAGCCCACCTCTTTGTCTGTGAACCCGAATGTGATGGACTGAGGGAGAGGGGACTTGCGGATTTATGGGCATTTATGTTGTGAAGCCCACTTTTGAAGAAATATTTGAACCATTACGTTAAAAGAACCTATGCTATAACAACCCAAAAAAAAAAAAAAAAACCTATGTTAATTACGTGGGCTAGTTTGTTTTGAAAGTGAACAATTTGAGCCTGGTTTCTAGATGGGATTGTTTGTAATAGCTTTTGCAGAGCCTCAGTAGACCCAATATAATAATATCATGGGGTCAGTCCACCTTTTCGTTCGCTTACAGGGTTGGGCAGACTCGTTAATTCATAGGCAATTACGTTAACCCGCTCCTCTTTTTTTTTTTTTTTGACATATAAAACCAGCTGAACTTAATTTTAAAATGCTAAAAATATTATTTTGATAAATATTACCCTCAGAAATGTAATTTGGGTCGCCAAAGGAAAAGGAAAGAATTTGAAGATCTTAATCTTGTTATTGGCCTGAGAAACATAATTGGAGAACAAAGGCCCGATTGAGTGACTTAGCGGTGTTTCGGCAAGTTTAATTCTCTATTGATAGTTTCCCTACTCGGAGCTTATGGGCCATAGACGACTCAGATGCCCACAGCTGTATTAATATATCGCCCAACGATTATATTTCTACATGATTGTTCTCCTACAACACACTCTAAAATTCTTTGATTCTAAATTTTTTAAGGGTTTTCTCTGCGAATAAGTTTGGAGGGTCAATTTGAATTATTCAGTGTCAATCTTGAGGCAATTGTATTAACCATAATTTATTAGTGAATTTGAAAATAACAAAATAAGTGTGTCATAATAAGAGAATTTTCTATTTCTTACTCTTAAAATTCCATATTAGACTTGGTCAATGAAAATAATCGACGTGATTCATTACTGTGCACATTTTAATCTATTAAACAAATGTTGATTGGTTGGTTATCTCCGATAAAAAATTAGTGTAAAGTCAACATAGATGAAACACTCTAGCCAGTTGGGAGAACTTGTGACTATAAGGAGTGCCGTTTGAAATCTTAATGGTAAGTGAATAATGGGGTTTTTTCACAATATTGATATTTATACAACAATTGTTGTTGAGATTTAAGGAATTATGAATAGTTTAGAAATTGTACGACAATGTGATTTTTAAAAAAATTGGCTAGAATTGAAATTTTAAGTGGTGCTATAAAATATTTAGGTATCCATATCTCCTACACACTCCATGTCAATCTAATTTAGAATTATCGTGAACTGTTACAATATAAATAATGTGTGAAAGTATCTTATGTTCTTTGAAAAGAAAAAGATTTTGTAAATTAAATGACTAGTTGAGAGTTTTTCTTGAATTGGGGTTTTCATATGGTCCCTTAATCTTCCCCATGCCTAGTTGGACTTTTGCAGTAAAATTGAGTGTACGGTTGTTGGTCTAGAGTATCTGTTTAGAAGTTTTCTTCTTACATGTTAATTTTTCGCTCTGACTAAAAAAAAAAAAAAGTATTTCCTAATATAAAAAAAACCTAAAAATGGTAAGAAAATTACAGCAAGACATATGAAATAAAATATTTATTATTTTTACTAATATATTTTTTTAAATATAATATATACATAATTTTACAAAACATAAATTTATTTAACTAATTTTTTATTTTAATTATATCTCAAGTAAAAAAAATGTTTTTTACTTACATTTAAAATTAAATTAAATTAACTCAAATTAAAAATTCCCATAAAATTTTGATACAGCCAGTGTTTTGGGGGGATTAACGCTACCAGGCCCAAGGGCTCCATATTGACGGACCTGGACAACACTAAGACAAGCTTTATACGATATTAACGGAATCTGAAGTTGGATATTACGGCCGATAAACTTGCTCCACTTCAGTGCAACATGGACTTCAGCTTCGGCCCAACATAGCTCGAAAAAAAGGAAAAGAAAAGAAAAGAAAAAAAAAGGCTTCGATATTACCAACTGGCTCGACACGAGTCAATTACCAACTTGTTAAATCATTTTTAAAATTTTATTTTTATTTTTATTTTTTGAAAAAAAAGGGTAGTCTAGTCCATAATTTCGATGCGAAATCTTATACCAAACGATGGTTGGGGTCATTTAAGGCAGACATCAAAGACAGTTTTCTATTCGCAACGAAGAAACAAGATAAAAAATATCCACTTGCAGATTGCTCAATTTCTGTGTCTTGTCTGGCTAAACTTCAACCGTGGAGAGCTTTTCAATTCACAGTTTATCGATTCAAAGCGTCAACTTGAAACTTAAAGAGGCATACTCGTTTATCTCCTCCGCCTAAAACAAAGAGGGGCACCGCCAACGAGGACCTTAAATAAAATAATAATAATAAAAAAAAAAAAGACTTCCCAAATTGTATTTAAAATGCTTTTTCTACGTTCTTATCAAGCTCATTGATGACTCAATAAACAAAGAGACAAGAACGCCATATACAATTGCGTAGTTGCATGCATCTAACCAAAAAGGGGTGTTTCCTTGAGAGTAGAATAGATAAAGGCATTTCCTTCCTCGTTTCCCCCCCCCTCCCTTCTTTTAAAGACTGCTACAAACAACATCCAAACTTACACGGAATCGCGGCCCATGGCTACTAAGGCTGCGTCCCACAAATCACCAATTTTTTTATACCTGCGCTCCCAAGCACACGGAGTCTGAGCCCCCACGATCTCGCAGTGTCCAAATCACTTTGGTTCGTATTTCAAGAACCCAGCACTGCTACTGGTCCATATAATCCGTACATTTAATTTGTCTGCGTTAGAGGGTACCGATGCATCTGCTGTTGCCCTTACCCCCCCCCCCTAAAAATATATATGTAACACACTCTAAGTTCATCTTTCTAGGACGGTGTGGTCCTTCGAGAACGACATTGTTGCGTCAACCGATCCACATCCATATGCAATAAAAAGAGGCCACGTATATTGTGATCAGATTTATGTAGATTCCTAAAGTCCGATTAGATTACGATAAGATAAAGATATTCCTACTTTTCAATGTATGACAAGATGGATGTCTAATTTTTGTACAATGCAGTGGATGTTGACGCCTTTTGGTCGTCGATCAATCCTAACGGAGTCCTATCACCTACTAGCAACTACCCTTACGGTGACATCAATTTTGAAGTTACTTGAACGAACATTGTATCCGTTCTCAGCAAAAACAAAAATGAAAACCTTACTCGATCATCTAAAGTTTACGAATTGCTAGAAAATATTATTTGGCGATTTCGATATGGGTTCTGAGCTTTTTAATCGTCTGCTGCGATGACTTCAAGCAGCCACCACGCATACGGGGTCGGTAAAGCAGCTGGTATCTCCAAAGCACACAGCTTTGGCACATAAACTCGGAAGCTTTCTGTTCCGCGCCCCAGGCGGCAGGGCGAATGACAAAAATTATTATTATTTTTACTTCTTTTTTCTTTCTTTCTTTTTTTGTTTCCCCCCCCCTAAAGAGTTTCGAGTTTGATTGCAAAAGAGAATTTGAACAGGATGAAAATGTGTAAGAGTCGTTGATCTTTATATACGGGAATTATTCGATCAATAATAATATTCCGTCCAACCTAGTAATTCAATCTAGTCATACAAAATAATATTTCGGCTGACTGGTATATATTTGATTTAATCAAATAAAAATATTAAAAGAGAAAAATTCCTAAGATAATTCAATCTCTCTTTTTTAGTCTGGTGTTGTATTGGTGCAACTTAAAGGGCAAGTACCCACACCCGAATTGCTGCACAATTTTCGTACTTCTTGAATCCGAGGAGCTCATTTTCCTAAAGATGAGGACAAATAAAAAGTTGGAGGAGTAATTGAGTGGGAGTTGAATTGGTTTACTGATGCTTCCTCTTTCGTTGTTTTGAAGATTATAAGGGAGATCGCGCCCCATGAATGCAAGAAGTTTAACCCGACCTTTTCTTTTTAAATAACCCTTTTCTACATTTCTTTAATCTTTGATTTTTTTTTCTTTTTATTTTTATTTAAAGGATTGCCTGGGTTGGCTGCTACCAACTGAAGTGTTCCATTTTGGTTGTTCATTCTGCTGTATGTCTCCTAAATTGATCCACATCAAATATATGATAACTCCTCCTCTATCCATAGCAAAACACTTGAAACCACCATTTTGCATCTCAAAAATTTTGGAGGTGTCAGCTGTTGGAGTTTCTTCTTCTCTCAAAATAGTAAATCGAAAAATTGTATCCGGAGGTATTTAAAAGTTATTTTACTATTCGGTAGTAAAATTTTAAACTTCATCTTTAATAAATATTATGTTTTTGTTCATAATCATGAATTTTGGTATAATTATTTAATTATAGTATCGAAAATATTGTACTTTAATTTAATCTATTCAAAAAGTGTATAAAAAATAGTACTCAATTTAAAAATTACATAAAATCATATGAGAACAAATTTAATTTTTTTAAAAAAATTACTATGAATTATTATTAATTACCACTAACTATTATTGTTAAAAAATTTTAAATTAATAATTATATTAAAATTAATTAATTTTTAACAATAATATCGAAGTTATTGCAATTAATATTATAGGAAACTGCATAGAATCCCGTCTATAGGTGATTGTCTCTCCAAGTTGCAATGTTCCATTACGTGTTACAACATCATTCTGCGCATCATACGTGCATGTCAAACAAGAAAATGATTTTATATGGAAACATATCTGTTCCCAAAAAATGGACATTGAATCAAGATGGATTCAGCCTCAGCCTCAGCCTCAGCCTCAGGTATTGTTTTATTCGCCGACGTGTAAAATTTAAGATTCCGATAAGCATCCAAACCAAGCGAAGGGAATCAAAATTCACAAAGAGATGAACAAAATTAAAAGATGAACGGCACGGCTCAACCTTCATTTATTATCATTATTAGTAATGTTTTGTTTTTTGGGGTTCTCTCAATTCTCATGTCGGCCATAAAAGAGCCCCCAAAAAAGTTGACACGCAATTGTATGAGCAGCGGCCATTCAAAGCCACCAAGAATCTAAGTCGTGTTGATATAGCGTCGGTGCTGTGTGGAGAATTTATCAAATGTCCTGGTGCCTACTTTTTCACATAACCAATCAAGGATCGAGCTCAGGGGGGTATGGTATTATCCCTCTCATATTTCTACATAACACAGGGCGCCGCCTTGTCCCCTTGTAAGGATGCCGCCCGCCTTTTGTTCTCTCTCTGTCATCTGGGCTGGCCTCTGCTGTTCAGCGGCCAATCGTTCTGACATTGACGCCGCACGATCCATTTTGGACTATCTGGAAGAAAATCGCCGTGTGCTCCCGCAACGGACGCAACGTTAGTCAAACTAATTGACTAAAACCTATGCCATCCCCATGTGATCGTTTCCCTCAACGTGAGACCCTTCTTTTATTATTATTATTATTATTATTATCTATTGTTCCTATTTCAGTGGCGGTGTCAGCCACGTGTGACCCCGTGTGTGAAACTCATCATTTGACAATTTGGGGTAGGCTTGAATACGATTCATGACTTTGTAAAATTGAATGACTATAGTTTAGTATACATCAGAACCTCTGATTCCATTGCGCCCGTTCGATCTTCTTTCCTGCTTTTGTGTCTTCTCGTTCCTACGTCTCAGTTTCTACGCTGTTTCTCGGTGATCGGTAGCATTCTAGTTATATAGAGGGCATTTTCTTTTGCCCCCCCCCCTTTTTTTTTTTAAACTCCAATAAAAATTTTATTCATGGTATCCCAAATAATTATCTTTTGCCCAATATGAACACTGGGATGGTTTTTGATGGGCTTGTAACAGACTTCTCTAATTTACTTGATGAAATTACACTGGTTACCCGAAAAATGAGGGATTCATACCAGTAATCTTGACAGGGTATTTAATACTTATTTATTTATTTATTTATAGATAGGAGATAGAGTATTTAATATACTTAATTACATGTCAATAGTGGGGATTAACCAAAGACACCACGCAGTTGAATACTTGATTGTTAGTTCCTCTTCTTTTCTTTTGTTTATTTTTTATTTTGGGCTTCGATGAAGATTGCTAGATGCTAATTGCTGGCAGTGCTATTAAACTCGACCCGTTAGACTGATGGTTTCGGTGAGCCAGACTCCAAATTTGGCTGGGTCTTTAAGAAACTCAAATAAAGCTTAGTAATGGATGGATCCAGTTGACCTTAGTTCAATCAGTTTCAAAATTATAACCATCAATCATGTTTATCACGTTGAAGAAAAATTTGGAGTACTGACTCACTTACTGAAGAAGCCTAGCTAACGATAGGTTGGGTTGTTGACGCCCTTTCTAGCTATGCACCAAACACATGTTCGTTCATGATACATATGTATAATAATTCCATTGATAAACATCAAGTATTATTGTATGAGCAGGAAATTCAAACAAAAAAACAAAAAAAAAGTGAACTAGATTACTAGTTAACACATATAACGTGATGCCTCTTTATTCAGTCCACGCGGCGGTTGGAATTTGGTTCTAAGCGTTGAAACGTGGAGGGGATTTTATCTTCCGAATATGTGCCACGACTTTAATCTCATATAAACATTAATTACTCTTAAGTGTGATTGGAAGTTTCATTGTAATACGCAAGTGTTGACAAGAGAGCGAGAGAACTTTGTACGAATATGTTTTGCATCACATTGCGCTTCCAGGTTCCCATGGCGGCTTCAAAAGGCTGTTTTTTAAATCATAATCGAACAATATAAACATTAATTGCCCGCCCTTTCTTTAATATATTATATATACAAATAGAGCAGTCTCATTGAATCTCGAAAGATCGTGTTAGAGTATTCATTTTCCTAAAACGCAAATCGAGCTAAGTGTCTGGCAAGTTAGAGTTTGTAGCCAAAAAAAAAAAAGATAAAATGATTAGATGGCTTATGTTTCCCGAAAATGTCAGGTATGCATGCACGCGTAACGCCTTACGTTAGAAGTCAGGCTTCCTTGGAACTCATGCTCCAGCTGTGAAATCATGGACGAAGAATTCAGGTTGCAGCCCATCGAGCCGGAACTATATCTTTAATCGTGTGTGGAATAAAAGGCGGAAACAGTAAAAATATGGCTTACCCTTTCCCTTCGCAGTTTTAAAAACCCTTGTTCTGTAACATCTATTTTAATGATTTCGAGGCATGGATTCTTACTATTTTAAGGGGATCTTATATATATATATATATATATATATATATATATATATATATATATAATACTATTTTTACTTATCAATCATATATACACATATTACGGCCAATTAACTTATTTTCATTAATATAATTTATTGTTTTTTTCGTTGACATCTTGATTATGAAAGACAGTTTTACGTTACGTGGCTTAGTTTACAAGTTAAACTATACAATTTAAACTATGTTTCTTCGGAATCTCCCGTTTTGCGGAAGGTAGATGAAGAACGTGTGACATAACACTTTTTCTGCCCCTGATCATGTAACATTGTAAAGTGTAGATTTAAAAAAAAAAAATGTTTAGAGAATACGAGATAAGTAGATATAGTGAATAAAATAAGATATGTACTGTTGATTATAATTTTTTATTATTATTTATCATTATTATTATTATTATTTTACATCTATTATACTTACCTATTCTATGTCCTACTATACGTTAGGTTTATATGTACTGCACTATACCCTCTTTGTTTCTGTATACTTTTCCCGCGTAAATTTTGTTTCTGTGTTGCCGTGGCCACTCATTCGTACGAGTTCCAATTCCATCACAAACAAGTTTTCAGTGGAATTTGTCTCCACTTCAGCATGTGGGTTCTCACGATTAGTCGATGAACAATCGTTTTTAAGATCCTTTAATAATTGATTTATAGCCAATAAAATGATTTTAGACTCATGTACCTACCAGGAAAAGAAACTAAACTCTGGACTCAGCTCCTGCGTTAGACCCTCTTGTCAACTGCATAAAAATTTGTCTAAGTGTTAATTTTGGAATACCATGAGTAACAAGGTTTTAAGCTGTTAAAAAAATAAATAAATAAACAGACCCTCTTGTCAACTGCATTTTTTGTTTAGAGTACTACGGTCAACTAGACGGGCTCCAATCATGTGATAACATTAATCATGGGTGATGCAAGGTCGATTGCACTAATTTTCAGATGACTATGGGCAGCGAGTTAAATGTCAACAAAATCAAATTGAATACCGATAGTTAATTAATTCGGCTAACAACCACATAGTGGGGGGGAAAAATAAAAATAAAAAGACTATAAACCACTTTTTGACCCCTCCTCATTGGTGGAACAGTATGGACGACACTAAATTCACAGTAGGCACCTCACCTTCAGGAGTTCCGAGAAGTCCAATCCATTTTTGCTTTTGATCTTGTTTGGCGGACTAAATTAACAAGTTTATTAAGTCATGAAATTATTAATTATACAACAGACATTAATTTTATTATCTATAAATTCTAAAGCCATTACTTAGGCATTTAAATCTCAAGTTTTCAATGCAAACATTTAAGTTTTTTATTCAGTTGGGTGTCTCCCAGGGTCCCACCCCATTTTTCTCGAGAACAGAACTGTTCAAATGGAGGCTTGTCTATATCTTCGTCGCCTAATGGTATTTTTGTGATCATGCTATAATGGTTTGGACCAGTACGATTTTGTTTTTATTTATTTATTTATAATTTGAGTTATTGGACCAGTACTACTTAATTAGAGTCAGTGGGAGTCAGTGGAGTCCCATACCATAGACCGTATGTCATCAGTCACTCAACGGCCACTGACTTTGACACGCATTTAGACATTTAACAAAAGTACCAGTGGGACGCCTGTAATTCTTGCCCTTTGTTGTAGTCCCTCAGCCATGCCGGTCTAGAGTTTAACAAAATTTGTAGGTGAGAAGTTCCCCGTCAAGACCCAAGTTTTTGATTACATATATGGTGAATATACTGTCACGAGAACAAGGGGAAAGGGCGTAGAACTCGTCAAAGTTCCTTCAGTAAAATGATTCTCATGTCCAAGGTTGCAGAACTCTGCAGTCCACTCGCAAAGAAAGCAAGAGGATTGGCAACAAGTAAAAGATCTGTTATGGGGTCTTCACTATGACTCCGAATTTCATGTTGATTTGTGCAGGTGAAAAGTTGAGTGTATTCTTTATGCAATGCTCGTTAATTGTCACCTTAGGGTGGTAAGATGCCCTGTTCCGTGTTCGACAAGTAGAATGCACATACGACATCTGATCATCTCAACTGGAATAACTTGCAATCAAATTAAAATTGAAATTTAGCCTATAGTCCGTCCCCTTCATATAGTTAACAGTTAATAAAAATGAGTGAAAATTTTGCATAGAATAAAAATAAATAAATAAATAAATATATATATATAGAAAAAGCCAGGGAAAGATAGAGCAGGCCGTTTAGGTAGCCGGCCGCAACAGTGTGGCAGGACGTCCAAGCTAGAGCCAAATGAAGCCGACGAAATACTAACGATCTCCGTTGTGTTTTTCTTGTCATGTTTTCTAACTGTACTCAGCTTAGCCTTGTAGCTTCAGAACAAATTGTACCTTTTACCACATTTGTTTAATTGGAAAATCAAGATTCAACCTTATAATATATTCCAATTCGGAATTGACAACCTTAACCTTTATTTAATCTATGCCCTGTTCCAGATGCCCTTTCCCCCCCCCCCCATTTTCTTAGCCATTTATTAAAGTAGAGAGCTTAATTTAAAAGCTCATGCATATTATAGTTAGAAGTACTCCCTAGCCTGAAAAAAAGCAAAAAGTTAGAACTCCCTCAATTCCTCGTCAAAAAGCCATTGCTTTGACTCCGAATTAAAAGTGCGTCGTCCCTCATGACATACTCCTATGTTGAAGCTTGTTTTGATATTTCTGCTTCAAAAAAAAAAAGTAAGCGCATACACAAAATGAGCTCCCTATTTTTGGGAAAATGAAGGAAAAAATTGACTTAAGAGCAATGAGATTTGAGTAAAACTGTACAAGTCATTTTGACTAAATATCTTAATTCTTACGTTAGTGTTGCAATTCTCAAAATCCGCAGAGTGACCAGCTGCTTTGTTTGTATTTCCGTAAATAATTTGTGCAAGCATAAGATGTGGTGCTACTTTTTCTACAGCTTTGGCCGAAACTTTTTTTTTTTTTTTCTTCCCATTGTGTGTAGTGTTAGCGTAATTCAGAACATCAGAATAGCCTCTTTTATTTTTTTTTTTAAGGAAAAAAAATGCAAGCATTCAAAACTTCGGAATAAGTTTGAATTAACATAGATTTTTGCTTAATACAACAATAAAAAGGGTAATAAAATTAATTCTTTTAAGATTGAATTCTTTGATAGAGCTGAGGGGATGTTGGCAGTGCCAGGCTAAATGGAAAACCAAGGACAAAACTAAATGCCATTTCTCTAAAAGGCAACCTTCCCATCTCTGTACAGCTACGGGACAAAACAAAAAATCGGGAACCGCAAAAGAAAATGGCGAGTCAAACAAGTGAATTATAATCATTTTCTTTTGAGCCGCCGACTAAATATAAAGAATCCTCCTTGATTTCAGCTTTAGGTGGCTGTTTTTCCTCAATCTCTTGCTGATCATCAGTATTAACGACAAGAACAGCAGCTTCGGTCAATTGTCTAGCTCTCTGTGCTTCATATTCCCAATCTGTGCGACTCAAAACCACAAGCATGGTCACGACGCACGAACATTGGGCAGCCAGGAGGCCTAGCCAGAGTCCTTCAAAATCGAGCCCTGCCCAAAAAGCTAACCACACGGCCACTGGCATGCCAACGAGGTAAAAGCAACCAAGGTTGATGTTTGCTCCGACTTTTGGTCTGGCTGTCCCCCTAAGCACCCCACAGCCTGTGGTTTGTGGGCAGTTTCCAAGCTCACAAAGACCAATTATTGGCAGAACAAGTGATGTTAAGGCAATAATTTCTTTGTCTTGTGTAAACATGCTAGCCCATATCCTCCTGACCATGACAGCAAAGGATAGAGCCGAAAACCCCAATATGAAGCTGCAACACAGGCCTACAATGGCTGTAAGCTTTGCTTTCTTGGGCTGATCAGCACCCAGTTCATTACCAACCCTTGTTGATACACTGAAACTTAGGGAAGATGGGAATATATAGATTAGTGAAGTAGTTTGAATCAAAATGCCCATCGATGCAACGGTTGCTCTGGGGTTGAGCAGCAACCCACATAGCAAGATCATGATCTCATACCACCACCATTCAAGACATACAGAGATGCAGCTTGGGATGGCCAAATTCATGAGAGATTTCCATTGCTTGAAGCTTTCCATTGACAATCCTTCCCATGTCTTTCTGTGGATACCAGAGACAAGGATATAAATGATTAAAAAGCCAACAAGGTTGAAGTTAGTCCACACCCCAGATAGAGCAACGCCTTTGATTCCTAAATCTAGTTGTCTAACGAGAAGGTAATTTATGGGTATGTGTAACAAAATTGCCAGACCGGCACATAATGTTAGGGGTAAAGTAATGGATTGAGCTCTAAGATATATCCTTAATGGGTGTAAAAGAGATTGAGCTAAGAGGTCAGGAAGAGAGTAAAAGAGATATGAATGTGCTTCTGTGGCTATGGCAACATCTTGGCCACAGAACAGAAGAATTTTATTCATGTTGAGCCATAGAAATGATATGGGTATTGTTGTGAGGATGAGCAAAAGTACTGTTCTTTGCAACGTTAGACCAAGGAGGCTGTGCTTTTCGGCCCCGAAGGCTTGACCACAAATGGGTTCCATTCCCATGGCGAGGCCCGAGAGGATAGAGTAGCCCGTTATGTTAGCAAATCCCAAGGCAAGCGAACCGCCTGCTAAAGAGAGCTCGCCAAGGCGACTAAGGAAGAGCATGGAGATCATCGAGCGACAGTAGAGCAAGAGACCCGTTAGTATCATTGGGAAGGCTATATTGGCAATGGATATAGCTTCTTTGATGGCAAGAGAAAGATGCGTCGTTTGGGGTTTCTGGGCTTCTTGCCGCAGCTTTTGTTCTGGTGGGTTGCATGTTAACTCCTTGGAGATAAATGGAGTAAGGGCGCCGGCCTCTGGGTCTTTGACTGAGTCAGGGTAAGGATAGTCCTCGTGGCACTTGCCGGAGGGAGAACCCGCACTTAGACGGCACATTGTTGGGTTGTTTTCTTTTTAAAGAACGTGCCTAATGGCTTTCGAGTGAAAATTTGCGGATTTGGGGTTGGGGCATGCGAGGGGTTTTATAGGGGTTTTTGGGGGAGCAGACACCCCGGTTTGTTTCTTTTATTTTTGTTATCTTTTATGAACCGGGTTTAAGACTTCAACCATTCCACTTTTTGGCAGGAAATTGTCGTCTCTAGTGTCTGGCGGGAACGGGGACCAGAAAGTTAAATCGAATTCTTCCTCGTGAACTAAGATTATGACGATCTAGTACCTTCACAAACATCCATAGTCTTCGATTCACTTGAATATCTGTCTGATTTTTCACCTGTAGATATGGATAAAGTGTTCCATTACAACACATGAGAGAGAGAGAGAGAGAGAGAGAGCGAGCGGGTTTTTCTTTTAGCCTTTTCGGTTTGGGTGTAATAGAAAACCAACCACCCGTGGATAGAGAGGAAGGACAGATATTGGTTTTGGACTGTTGTATATGGACCCATTTTCTCAATGTAGCTTTCAAGCCCAGTAGGGCCCATGTATTCTGTGTTCACAATGGGAAATATTAGAATTTATTTGAAGATTCACTAATTTATCCCTGCCTCCCTGCAAATTAATTTGCTGGACAGCCCATTAGTGGGTTCCGCCACTTAATTAGCCATTTCTTTATTTTTGGCACTCTTAATGTGTTCTCTCTCCCCCCCCTCTCTCTCTCTCTCTTTAAATTTTATTTTATTTATTAAATATTTTTTTACGGAGAATTCTCTTATTCTTATAAACCCCAAACTCTTTTACAAGATTAAAATTTAAAATCTCAAAATAAAAATTTAAATTCTTAGTTATTAAGTTTACTAGAAGATCACGTGTTCTTTGTTTTATAATCTATAAGTTTATGGTTACTCCAATTAAGTATTTCGTTGTTTGGCCCACAAAGTAAACGGTGATTAGAACAGGTCATGGTCAGTCGTACGCGGATTAGGGGTTTTGTGAATTATTTTATGCTGTGGACTCTTTTTTGGTCGTTATCCTAACATTCACGAAAGTGACTTAAATTTGTGTGTCACGTGGTATTTCCAAGCACATACTGCCGACACGTTTGTCTCCTCCAAGTATTATTAGCATTATGGGAAGACAGGTTTCATCTTCTTTGTGCATTTGTTGCGTTCATGCTTGAAAACCGCAAAATTACCTGAAGTCACTTAATTTTACACGTTCTAAACGCGGACGCGTAACACCAGTGCTGTGCTTGATCTCACATTTTTAACGTATTAATGCATAGTTGCGATTAGCAATTAGAACTCTAAGCGTATTTTTAATATCCGTGATAAACACATCGGTTCTATGTAGAGATTGTATTAAACTCACCACGTCTTTGTAATAAAGTACTTTTCAAAAATAAAAAGTAATGCCTTTTTTGTTTTTTCCCCCCTCCTCTTTGTTGCTGAATTGACTTGTTCGCATGTACTACATTAATTAATATGCTGAAGAACGAATGCAATATCGACAAGTTAAAAGAAGTTCATGGAACAAAAATTTAAAAAAAAAAGAAAAAGGGTGTCTTGTTCCCCCGTGAAATATCCAAACATTTAAGATCTTGTTAAAAAAATAATAATAAGAAAGAAAGTTAAGAACTTAAAATTTTATTTTTAAAATTTTAATTTTTTTTTATATAAAGTAAATTATAGAATTTATGCAATTAAAGAGATCTACTTCAGTACGTAGTTTGCAGTTAATAAATTTCTTAACAAAAAAAGAAAAAAAGGACAATTTGAAGTTCCACGTGGCTTGACCCCATGCGAGGACAAATTGACCTCTTGACAAGAAAGTCAGCTCTGAATCTCTTTTTCTTGGGAATTTTCATCGAAATTCTTCGTTTTACACTCTACTGGACCAACATGTCTCCTCACAGCGCCAAGTGGACGGTAGTTATTACTCCGCATCGCTGAGTGGGGTAAGTCTATTTTCGGCCACCGCTTTTCGTTAACCGACCCTCTGGGATCAGCATCGCATGGTTGGTGGCTCCTTTGACTCAACCATGTGGCATGTTTTGATCCCTCCCCCCCCCCCCCCAAAAGCATAGTATTATTTATTAAATAATATAATAAAATAATAAAATAATTTTTTCTATTTAATTTTATTTATCAATAAAATCAAGTAAAATATAATTAATTCATATATTTTACCACTCTTGTTTTATTTTTTAAATATTTTTATTTTGGTTGAAAAACTAAAACAGCATAACGAGGTTGAAAATATTAGGTGGTTATAGGATCTAACTAAAATGTAGTCAGGACATTATTTTGAGCTTCAAATAAATAAAATACTATTTTTTAAAAATTTTAAATTTTTTTGGTCAGAAAATTGCATGGTTAGTGAATTTGAAAGAATGCGTGAGACTTAGGGTTGACGACGCTTTGGCTGTATTTTCGCTAAATTCTCTGGCCATGTAATGAAACTCAAGAAAACATACAATATGACGCATGTGTGACTTACTCAGGCAGAACGTGCAGGGAATTTCAGAATTCCCACTATATGCCATTTTGCATAACTGGATGATGCGCGTTTTTAGAATTTTTGCTCTTAAAACTCGGCCGTTGAATTCAATTCTTCCAAGTTCCACCAATTTTGTTGCTGTCAAGATATGGGTTTGTCTGGTCTTTTGAAGTTATCTTTCGGTGATCCTTTTTGGATCCGACGCGAGAATCGGACGCCTGGATTCCAATTTTAACAGTTGATGATGACCACGACGAGAATAAGGAGAACAAAAGGACAAGCGCGCGGGCGCACACACAGAGAGAAAGCTGGGAAATAATGAAGGCATAAGATGTATGCGTCAATGCCAAAACACCACTCCCGAGTCCCACGCTTTCATTTGAAGGAAAGTTGGGTAGGAGATGTCTGATAGCTTCCTTTACAAGAAGTCGCAGCCAAGAGATGATATGGGGAAAGAATTTTTGTCTCAACAAAGACGGCGGCCCGCTCGCTTTTGCCTTCATCTTTCAATAAAGAAAGGGAGTATAGACAACATCTTGGTGCTGTCAGGAGATAACGAAAACACTTTCTTCATGCCAGAAGTGTTCATTTATAATTCCAAGTATTGTTCTGGTTTGTAAATAAATGTATTTCATACCTAGCGGACGAATAGTACCCTTGATCTGTTTAGAAAAATAAATTTAACTTGATACGTATTGTCATTTACATCACTACTCAATGCCAATAATAATAATAATAATAATAAAGTTATTAATCCTCTTTTCTACCATGAATTTGGTTGTTTTTTACTGAGTATTTATTTATGTTGAAGGCGAGAAAGCTCTCGCTATGCTTTGCTTTTGGAAGATTCAATTGGAACACGAAATGTTACACAAATGCGACGTTAGCTCCCCCATAATAATTACCCAAATTGGACTACGCAAAATACAAACCAAGCCGAAAGTAGCAACTTGTGTCCCCCCCCCCACCCCCGATGCACAGAGTGTTTCACCACACTTTAATTATGCCAATAAGGGTCTAACAAATCAGTCTCTTGTTTAAATCGCTTGGTTACACAATTAGCAATAGCTTGATCTCAATCTAATCTCCAGCAGACCCAAAAAAATCAATATTGATAAAGCCTGTCCAAAAAGTCAAACATCGATAAGCTTAATGGAGGACCGTGACTCACAATGTGATCGTTTTCACACTTCAGTCCTCTAGAAAAGTCTCTAAATTCAATGGAAGTTTATCTTGTGGTTGTTATTTTGATTAGGATTCTAACAAATGCATACGGCAAAAGAATGAGGACGCTATCCAGACAATCCTCTCCAAGTTTCAGTCCAAATCTAGCTGGCTAGTTGTCTACTGATTGATGTTACCCTAATTTAATCACTACTTTTCTCTTCAACTATAAGCATGAGATTTCATTGTATAAACGACGAGTATCAAATAGTGTAAAACAATGCTGTTGTGATTGTTGATTGTACACTTTTGTCAGACCCAAGTTTATACCACGACAACAAATTCAAACATTTCCAATAACTGCGATATTTGTTCAAATGGGTCCTTCAAAGTCGTTTTTCTTGTTTTTTCTTTGTTTTTTTTTTTTTTTCAATATTTACCGACCTAAAGCCAATCTCAATCCTGTTTTTATTGTTCAGTTGTCGCGGATATGATAGCGTCCCATTTGGTCCATCATATATTGGCAACAAGAGACCCCGTGTGAATCGGAGGATTTGTCCGTATAGTTTTGCACGTGCCATCTTTTGTCAGGGTTCGACAAGTGTGCATGGCGTCGCATCCAGAATGATCATGCATTCGCCGGTGCGCATCTAATCGTGCCTTAAAGCTCGCCGCACCGACTGAGTGGATGACGGACCGACTTTGGAACCTATTCTCTCTCTCTCTCTCTCTCTCTCTCTCTCTCTCTATGCATAGAAACATGTCCTCTTCAAAATGAACAATAAAAGAACCGACTGCTTATCTGTTTAGGCTTATTTTGGTTTTTTTTTTTTTTTTTAAATCCACCTACTTCCGGAAAATCACTTGTGAATTCTTGAATTCCCTCGTGTGGAAATAGTTAAATTGTTTTTTTAAGATAAAGGAGAGGATTAATAAACATTTGTGTATATACAAAACATGAGTGTTGGAAAAGGAGGAAGAGAGGAAGCCCACAAGGAAAGAATATGCTTTCCAAAAAGTCATGCTACTGTTTCACCTTTTCTTTAACATCTAATCAGATTGTGCCACCATGGCTTGGATAGATTAAGATGCAAGTGTTAGCATGCTAATGATGAACGCTGCTGTGGATCACCATTGATTAAAGCTAAATTTAGGGATCCTAAAAATTGTATTAAAATTAATATTGATTAATGTGATATATATAACAAAATTAAACACATATGATATCAAGAAGTAAAATTCACATATAAAACAAAAAATAATAAAAGCACATCGCATTTAATATCACTCAACCCTTCCATTGTAACCAAAAAAAAAAAAAAACAAAAAAAAGGTAAAAAAACGCTATGTAAAGCTGACGTAATCGCATAGATATACCGGCTAGCAGGAGACAACATGTTCCGTAATTGATATTACGACAGCTGTCAACATGGCCCCACAACGACCCATCCCACGGTCGGATAATGCTGGGTGGGGAACTGGGATCACAAGGCTAATTATCCGGGTCATGATTTGCACCGAAAAAAATAAAAAGGTCCCGACGCGCTTGTCTCGAAACGTGGACTGAAACTCCCTGTTCGGGACATAGCGATTGTCTTGATGCGCGTTGGGTTTGAAAAATAATTTTAGAGGAAAGAAATAATAAAAGAGAAAAAATTACTATTTTTTTTAGTCCATCAAATACATTACTCTCAAATTTGAGAAAAAATTTATTAACTCTTCTACCAATTCTATTAAAAGACTAATTGTTAATTATATATATATATATACACAAAAGATAAAATTAACATTTTATTACATTTCATTAATTTTTAAAAACACAGGAAATGATAGAAAACTTTACTCTTTACTTACTTTCTTGAGGGATCTAAAATTACAGCGTGCCCTAAAAATAATTCTACATGTAGAATATTAAATTAAACATATCTATCGAATCAATTATTATGACGTGACATGAGTAATTAAATTTTGGTTTAAATTGGTTTAGTTCTCTTGCATTCTATTTTCATGTGGTTTTATTTTACACTATAAGATTTATAGTTTCTACTTTTAGCAATTGAAATCCTCCGTCATGGGCGGGGCTCTCGCGTGCTCAGGTTCTTATTTTCTGGATCTTTGTGATAGCTCACAGTGGGCTTGACTCATCAAAGTGTTCTGTTCGTATCTTGATATGCACATTTTTTTCTTCTATTGAACATGATCGTTGAACCTGTGCTTGTTGATGAAAAGAGAGTGGCGGCGCTATGCGCAAGGTTTTCTTATGGGGAGGTGGGGCAGAGGGTGTCTTTTTAACACGCTTCGGCCTTTAGGATTGCTCATGCCTGAAGCATGCTGTAGGAGGGCTTCACTGCCCGAAGCAGACGCCTATACATACCGATGCAGCGTTGACTCGGGCCTAGTGGAATTATTTGTTTGCGTGGCACAAAGCCCTGTTGATTTAGGTACCATCCAAATCAAATGGAGATGGAGGCTTCCGCAAAGCCTAGTCGTTCGGGAACGCACCATTAACGTGTACCTTTTTCGTTTTTTTAACCCAAAAATAAAAAATCCAGACCTCAACAAGCCTTAAACAAGAGTGAGAGAATTAATAACCCTTCATGTCCTTGTTTAAACACGTTCATTACTAGCCTTGCTACTCTATGAAATTCCCAGCACCACTTTAAAGCAAGATCATAATGGCATGCCTCTTGCTGCCATAACACAAGGCAAAAATAAGGCTTGCCTACAGTCACCCAATAACATAACCGCTGATCGACCAAACTGTACAGTTATCCCACCCACGCTACCTACAAACCACGTGCATACCACACAATTTCACAGGTGCCAGAAGACTAAACCAGCCACATAAACTGAAGAAATTAGGCACAAATCAAAAGAGGGAAAAAAAAAAGGCCCCGGGGGGGGGGGGAAGATTAAGTCAAATGTTTGACCAAATTGCTTTCTAGTTCAAACCAAGGTCAATATCCACCAGTATTTTAGCACCAATTTGAAGCATAGAACTGCAAGCTAGCACTAACTGGATTCTACTTCAGAAGATGAAGACAAACAGTTATCTAGTTCTTGAAACATGTCATGCAAAGGGTATACAGATACTCCAACCGACCATGTTCCACATCCAAGAGAAATAAGAACAATAGGTAGGCACTTCTATCAAGTGCATGCATCAGGATCAGAATCATTCATCTTCTGGAGGTGATTGACTGCATCACAGGAAAGAAGAATATAAAAACTAGAGGCAGTTACCAAAAGATAGTAGCAAAAAATCAATTGAGCACAAATCAAACTTTAGCCAAACCTGTGATATCTCTCGTGCAGAGGACTCTCAGCTCCACCATCATTTGGGCTATCCCTCTCTTCAGGCATGGAACTTGGGCTAAAACGGCGATGATTCTTGGGGCTAGCCCTGTCTCTCTCGTAAGGACTGGAGCTGGAACCACGTGCATTCTCAGGGTGGTTGGCCCTTTCTCTTTCATATGGGCTGTGACTTGGGCCACGACCATTGTCAGGAGTATGCCTTCCCCTTTGATAAGGACTACCAGTGGGGCCATGACCATTGTCTGGACTAGCCCTCTCTTTACGGTAGGGACTACGACTGGGGCCACGGCCATGGTCATTACTCTCCCTCTCCCTCTCCCTCTCCCTCCAGTAAGGACTGCGACTCGAGGCCCAGCCATAGTCGGGGCTAGGCCTGTCTCTCTTGTAGGGACTTGGGCTTCTGTGACGTCTATAGCCAGGGCTAGCCCTCTCTCTCTTATAAGGGCTGGGACCATGACCATAATCAGGGCTTCCTCGCTCCCTTCTGTAAGGACTTGGAGAATGCCTCCTGTCATAACTTCGCCTCTCGGGTGACCTATCACGATAACGGTCAGGGCTGTATCCATCCCTTCTTTCATCATCATCCCGGACAGCATATTCAACTGATATTACTCGATCCATCAGCCTGCTGCATGTGAAAAGAAAAGCAAAATCAGCAAATGTGGATCAACACAGTGAAAAACTAAAACTTGGAATACAGGGGCAGCTCCATCAAATGCACATAGATCAAAACAGGCGGACCAACTTAAATTTGAAATCCATGAGTGGATCACAGCATGGGCAATTGTCAGCAGGATCATATGATTGGCATCTTAAGAAGAAACAAAAGGCCCACTGTAGGAAAGAAACAAAGTGAAGGGTTTCTTTGGATGGAAAGCAAACTAACCTCATGTTTGTAGCATCCAAAGCTTTGGTGGCATCCTCCTGCAATTCATACTGAACAAATGCAAAATTTCTTCTAATCCTTACACTCACTATCTTTCCATATGGTTCAAAGTGCCTCTCCAGGTCTCTTGTCCTTGTATAATGTGGATCAAAGTTAATAACAAACAAGGTCTTAGAAGGCCTCATATTCGCTGACCTTCTTGAGCCACCGGGCCTTCTTATGCCACGTTCTTGCTAGAATATAACAATAGTATCAGTCAGCCAAAAAATCAACAATAATTTTAGGAATACGAACATTAACACACAAAAAAAGTAGTTGAGTAATTTCCCACAAAGAGAAAAAAAGGCAGAAGAAGAAGAAGAACAATGCACAATTTGGACCAACTATACTATACAATGGGTAACTTGCAACTGATCATCTGCTTTTATGTTGCAGAATCACCTTTGTCCATTCAACACGAAGCCGGCGACCCTTGTGACCAAATTCTACCCGATCAAGAGCACGAATGGCATCTTCAGCATCTCTCTCATCTTCCATATAGATAAAAGCAAATCCTACATACAAGTACAGAAACAGAATTAAGTGGGATTTATTACCATCATTCATCATGATAATACAAAGAAGAGAAGAATCATCCAGTGAAAGGCTTCTTGAGTATGAGACCATTTTCCCAATCACCAGGTATACAAACCGATTAAAACCAAAACCTTGAATAAAATTTGGCAACCTTCGTGAAATCTACAAACTAAGTGACTAGTAAAAGTAGCAACAGACCTTGTGTCAGGAACTAAGTATCTCAAGGATTTAGATTCCAAAAGTGGATGTCTCATGGTGGGTCAAAGAACATAGTGTGTCCTCTCCATCTATTGTGCAGCCTCTGACGTGAGGTCGGCAATGATTTCTATCTTGAAACATGTCCAAAATTGAAGGCTGGGCAAAATTCAGGAGGATTGAAAGGCAATGGAGTCTGAGGAAAATTGGTATGATTCTGCCATTGCGAATCAGAGGGACTCTTCTTGAAAACAAGAAGAGGAAGCTCGTCACAGGCAGAAAATAGAGTTCTGAAGAGCCATCCATTAGCCAGGGGGAGTATGGATTTCCCAAGATAATCCTGCGTCAAAGAAAATGTATAGTATGGGGGTTTATGCTTAAAAAAAATACTTTTTCCTTTAACATATCCTGAACCCCACTGTAACTCAACAAAGGAAGATCGCTAGAGGCAGCTGAGCGGCATATTCTGAAAGATGAGAGTGACACTGCCAAACTACCAGGAGAAAGGAGCAACTGCCACCTTTGAGCATGGTAACTGGCCTCAGTGACTTGTCGGGATGATGTAGGAGTGGCTGACTCATTCCAGAACAGTGTGTGTGCGCATATCAAATTTTACATAATAGTTTTAATGAAGAGAAAACCATCAAATATTTACATGGTATAACCCTTCCTATGATAAAATTTCCCAGTAGATCTGGGATCAGTCATTCTCTCAAGGTGATAATATCATCATACCAAGTTGAGTAATTAGTTATGGTTTTCTAGATGTCTACACCCCAAAGATAAGATAATTGCAATTAATCAAAAGCATCATATCCACCAAGTTTATTTCTCAATTTGCATCACCATGCCCCTTTTCTTACCAGTTGAACCAAGGTTCAATGAAATGTCAAGGTCACTACTATCATAATGTCAGCTTTCCACAACTATTTTGAGACACATGTAACTGTAATTCAAATAAAGTTCTTGATCTATTGAAAGGAAATAATGCTATCCAGCTTCTTTTCTAGGGTAGACTTTCGGACTGTTTTGTGCATAAAAAATCCTGAACAACTTGGACCCACTGTAATGGTCTCTTTAGTTCAATGGTGAACAGCCTTCAAGCACACAATTTTGCAACAGAAGCTTCATCACTTAGCAGTTCCACCTTTAGAAACACGGTCGAGCAATAAAAGCCATAGTGATACGCAACAATACGCTCTTCACACCGAAGCAATAACAAGAAAATTGAAGATGCACCACAGTGGAGAAGAAACTTACCAGACTTCATATCCACTCGTTCAACCCTCCCATAGCGTCTAAAAAGCCTCTCCAGCTCAGACTGCCGCGCATCATACTCAAAGTTTCCACAGAAGATGGGCCTCATTTTGCCTGAAAAGTAAATAATAAGCGAAAGTGTACTCCTCGATTAGTGTCACTCGACCAACCCGCATGTCTAATTAAAACAAGGCATCCCCACAGGCAGCTAAACAAACATTCTTTGGCAGCATACCAGATCTTAACACTAGCATTTTAAGGAACCGAAAACAACATGAATATTCAGGAAATAAATCAATAACATGTTAAATGCTCAACAAGAATACGCGGTACGAAATTCTCTGTAAGAACTAAATTAGAAAAAAAAAAAACGTTAAATTCGTACATAAAGTCTCAGTTGCGATCTAAAAACAGAAATAAAACACAATTTCACAGGACGCCCAAAACAAAGTAGCAAGACCAGATCTGCAAAGCAGAAAACCAGATCTACATCTGTGCAGCCGAGAAGCCGCGGGAAATACGAAGAAATAAAGCTTTTCTTTCTCGCCGTTTCTCCGAGAGCCAAACGGGAAGGAAAGAGACGCGACAAAAAGATTCAAATAATTAACACGGATAGATGATCTGTTTGCTTCACTCACCTCTCGAGAGAAGCTATTTTTTGAGTTTTCGGAAGCTGCGATCGCGAGAGCTCCCCGCCCCCCCTGCAACGCAAACAACAACCCTACGTGAAGTCCGAGAGGGAGCCAGACTGACTTTTGTAACCAGACTGCTGCCTCTTCTTTTTTTTTTTTTGTTTGACAGGGAGGGTGACGTCCTTTTAGTTTTGTGAAGAAGAAAAAAAGATGAATTGAGACGCCAACTTCATATATTAAAAAAAAAAAAGTGATTTTTTAAAAATTTTCAACACAAAATACATAATTTTGGAAAGAAATAATAATTTTTTATTTTTCAGAGTGAGTTAATGTATAAGTTTTATAAAATAAAAAACTATTATTTCAAAAAATAATTTGTTTTTTTTAAATAAATTATTTATAAAATAATTTTTAATATATAAAATCGACCACAACTCATGTCTAACTCTTTTTTTTTTTTTTTTTGGTTGTTTAAACTGGGCCCTACGGATACATCCTCGAATCGATTATCAGTTGTAGTTGTGGACCCGGGGCCGGGGGTCGAAAAATGTCACTAAAAACCAATATCGTGTGACCCCACAATTATCTCTCTCATCGTGGCCAGGCTCACGTGCTGTCCGGCTTTCGGCTCAATGCCCAAGCCACGAGATGTCACCTCCACGAGATGTGTGGAGGAAGGGTTGTCACAACCAAGACCCGATCCGTCAAAAAAATACGAAAGGGACTGGTTGAATCTCTGGCATGCATTTTTTTCACAGTCCTGGTGAACGAGAAGGAGATTTAATTATTACTGAAATCTGACCCAATGGTTGAAATCCCTCTATTCTTCTTCTTCTTCTTCTTCTTCTTATTATTATTATTATTATATATAATATATATAGATTTTCGGCCCCGTCAGTCCAAACATTAGGCGAGTAACATAATAATAAGACATACAAATAACAAGGGAAAATTAGGAAAACTGGCCCATCAATAAACTAATAAAAACTGGCCCATTGATTGTAATTCAGGTGCGGGCTTCTTCACTTTGAACTGTGTGTGCTCAATTGAAGATGACCCCCAGAAAACTTTTTATCTTTTACGTGAGGACCATTAGGCCAGGAATAAAGGTCCCTAAACACATACGAATGATTTCACTTACTGAGACCATTTGCACAAGGTCATGCTAATAGGCTAGGAGTAAATACTCCCATACTCCCTGTACCAACTCTTGCTGCAGTTGTTTCTATTCCATTATTAACTGAACATTGATCATTACTTGACGAGTTCAATTCCTGTACTGGCTACCTCTTTGATTAATTAACACGATAAGGAACGTCCATTCTATCAAGAATTCGCTACACGGAGAGAAAAAGGAATTCATAAGACGGAGAATGGCTCAAGAGGCCGAAAATAGGTAAATAAATATAATGAAACTCTATAATTAACCCGTGCTGTCTTTTTTATTTTCAGTAAATCTATGGAAACCATTTTGCAGTGAAAGGCCAAATTGAGTAACAATTCCAAGTTGCTCATATGGGAACTTGTGGAAAACTTGTTTCGGGCGCTGGTTCATTTTGTTGAATGTGAAGCTGTTCTTGTGCTTGAGAAGCGAGCACGGCAATCTCGGCTTGAGTTTTAACTAGCTGGCTCTCTACGCTTTGCGTTTGTTGAAGCAGCAAAGAAATGATAGCCACACAACCATAAACAGGGTCTTGAATTCTGCATTGTGCCTCATAGTACAAGGAATCTGCTGCTTCTGCCCGTACATGCTCCGGAAGTTGCTGGATGATTAAAAATAATAATAATAATAAAAGCCACAACCCATGTCAGGCCTTGGCCATGTAAACTAACAAAATGCAAAATGGCATTTACATGCATGATAAATGGGTTTCAATTCCATACACTGCCACCGTAACGATACACATTAACACTCACTTTTTGTATTTAAGGTAGTCCCACTAACTTACCTTTGAGAGTCATCGGCACTCTCTTGACTTGCTTCCCATCTTCACACAAAATCACAATCCATTTGATCTAGGTCCAAAATTAAGTTGCACATAAAGGAAGGTGCCACAAAGCATCGGTTTTCTTTTTAGTAGAAAAAAAATTGCAAAGAAAAATTGGGTATGCCCTCGTTTGAACTTTTTGCTACAATGGTCTCGGTTTGAGATTTGGGAGGACTTGAGCTGTAAATGGAAGCTTATGGCTGTCGTCGTTGGTGATCATCATCGAATCAAAGAGATGTCTCTTGGCCGTTAGAGAATTGTAAGCACCGGGGGGGGGGCTTGCATATGGGATGAGTTTTTGAATTGATGCTCAATCGAGTCAAGAAGGGCAATAATGATTTCAAGTCTGAATGGTCATCTTGAGGGAGGCTGATAGATTTTAGAGGAAGGTGCATACATATAATATAGAGGATATCTTTAAATCAAAGAATTTAGGATTTACCTGGAGCATTTTTCCAACATTGCTGGCGCCATAGATTTTGTGAACCGAAGAGAATCTTTGAGGATCACTGGAAGGAAAATAAGGAGAGAATATGCAATCTGAAGGACATCTCCTCCTCAGATATTTGCAAGCCGCACAACGACCCGTCATCATTCTTAGAATCCTAAGAAAATCCAATGAAAGATCTTGAAGAGCTACAGAAGGAGATTCTCTATTTTATTTTTATTTTGCAAGAAATCCAATGAGATTTTCCAGAGACGTTAAACTGGATATAAGGAGTCGAGGCAAATTAGATTCTCGCTATTTTGTAGAGATTTTCCAACGGCTACTTTTTTCAAAATTCTGGTTTTAGAAAGGAAGCAAATGAGAATGTAATCAGACTCCAGATTTTGGAGAAAATCAAGGGCTGCAAAGAACTGGATTAAAATGGTAACAGCTTCTTGCCTTTTTCAAAAGAAAAAAAAATTTCATTGATCAAGAAGATGATAAATTGCTTTATATGACACATAAAAAGTTTCTTGACTTCGCGAGCACTAGCACTAGTTGTAAGACTATAGTGCACCCCCTATCTGTTCATACAATGCCAATCAAAGCGTCTGTGCTAGGCTCCTCAGAAGACTACCAACTCTGCCATCAGACCCATCACCGGAAGGCTTCTTTCCCACAAGGTCCTGAAACCGCAAGTTTGCATGATCTGAAACCGGTGCACATATTACATCGTTCATGTGAACTTTTCCAATCACCCGCGGCACTCTTTTATTGCTTCTATTCAGAGACCACGCCAGGTACCAGATCACCAACAAAAATTCTAAGAATACATAAATAATTGTTCTTGTGATTTTGTTATGATCAGGAATCCGGATTGTTTTTAATGACCGAGAAATGCATACTGTGTCTCGTTCGTGCATAAGAGGCTGAAAGGGCGATGGGTATGACAAGCTTAGCTGCTTAACGCTCATAGAGCTGAAAGGTGCCACCATCTGAACTGGCTGCCTGCAAAGGAAAACAGAAACATGATAAATGGCACGCCCAATGTTTTGCCTCAATTCTATTTCTTTTCCTTTCAAGGGCCGTTTAGTTTATGAGGGGCATTGATGATACCATGATGGACACATTAAACGACGTGCATTGCCGGACAAGGTCATTGATGATGCCATGTTGCCTTCGTCTATGATACTTCTTGGCGGTGACAACCACAATTGGTCGAGCTCACGAGTCAAGATGTGCATACCATTATTTCACTTGGTCGATCTCCCAGTAGAATTTGAGCACCAACTTCCTCAGACATTTTTCGAGCTGCACGAAACTGCAAGTTAAAAAGAATGGGACATCAGAATTTTTAGGATCACGATTTTTGTCTTTCAAGATCATCTTATTTAATGACTGCGGCAACTACCTCATCCCAAAAGGGCGGTTGGCGTCAGAAAAAATTTTTGAAGAGAAAAGTGGCAAGAGCAGATATAAAGCCAGAGCTGTTTGACCAAACTCACTTTAATGAGAAGTCTAGATAATCCCATCCCTGCTAGTGAACTCTGTAGTAAGTGTAGTTAAGAAGGTCGACCAAGAACAAAATTCTGTAAAGGGATTCGGTCATTTACTATAATTCCACCAAGAATAGCCCCGGATCTGAGAATTTGCTAGACAAAATTCAAATTAGAACCATAAGGATATGTAAAAACAAAATCAAGCTTGCCTGCTTCTGCAGAGCTCAACTACCACATTATCAGGCCTCACAGCTCGCACCCCACGCTGCACTTCTGCAGCAGGTTGGATAGAAATGTGACTTGTCCCAATCAACAATATAGCCTCCGGTTCAACGAACTCTGCCCTCCAGAAGGGCACCTGACTGAACTGACGCTTCTCAATCAATACTAAGCAGCCAAGTCGATCAATGCAGGGAAATTTCGGGCAATTGGGCCCTGAAATCTTGCAATATCTGTGTTCTAAGATCAAAGTCCTGTGATGGTTGCTCGATTGAAACCTCGGAAGTTTTTGTCGACGGGATATTTGGGTACTTGGAGACCCCAACCCCCGTGCTTTACTTTCTTTTATCTACTTGCTACTGTTACTCTAGTTTTATCAATAATAATAAATGATGGTAATCTTCCTTCTTACTTCAGAATTCAGATCTGTATCTCTCTCTGAGGGTTTTTCTTTTGTCTTATTCCCCTGTCTCTTTCTCTTACGAAGATGAGTGAAGATAATTGCCACATAAATTTTCACGCATGATATTGTGGTACGTTAGATTGTCTTTTCTGTATTGAGGCATGCTCCTGAATCTTTATTTAACAGTTATGTAGGAATGAAATTAATTTACTTGGGTTCGAAGAGAAGTTTGACTTCCCAGAAAAATTTTGGATGGTTAGGCATTTTTAAGGAATATATAAGTGCAACGTTATGAACGAGTCAAAACGAATTTTACATATTTTTAATTTTCAACGTGTTAAAAGATTATTCAAGAAAGTCGATATATATCGGAGTCACTTTTTTTTTTCTTTTCTTGATACATCAGCTTTTGTGAACTTATATTTATGAAAACTTAGAGGGTTAGGGTTTGAATCTTTGACTTGGAGACTCACTTTCTAAAAAATGGCAACTCTCTTTTGGTTTTTGTGGTTCAATAGAGGCCTAAATGCCTATATTTGAAGCTTCCGAGACTCAGAATTGGAACATTTTAGTTTCCAAAACACTGAGATCAAGCACAAACTGGCCAATTGCATCCCTTTTGTTACAGTCTGTTACAACCCTCGCGTTTAGTGGTCATAGGGTCAAGCAAAAGACTGGTCAATTAGTGTACCAGAAAAAGGATTTGTCAGTTGTTAGAATATAAATCAACTAATCTGTTGAAGACAAAAGAGAAAATTTTCAAAATTAGATAATTTTCTCTTTCTTAACAACAAAGAAGGACGTTGTTGAAATGTAATCTCTGAGTACTGGACAATAGTCATTCATCAGCGTTTTGACTGAACTTCTCCTATAGGGTACGATATGAGAATTGATAGGTCTATCCAATTTTCCAGTGTTAACTTAGATACAAATGATACCCAATTGAAATTCACACGGCACTCATATTTTCTAATTGACTCGGAGAGTGACATGCATGTACAGATATTCGAATCTTGATCGGATACGCGGGGCATTTGTAGGAGCACTACTCATGCTCGCACCTCAGCTGCTGCATGACCTAATTTTCCAACACGTTATGTATTTACAGAATTACACGAGCATAGATTTGCCATTTCACAAAGAAGGGCAACATCTCTTACATTCCGTCTTCTTCAAAGGGGCTTGTAACCACTCTATCTGTCATAGGTGTTTGGCCACGGAACCCTGATTCACTGACTTGCGCCTACTCGGATTAATTAGCCCCTGGCTGCTGTACTGTGAGGTGGGGTGAGTGCCTTGAAAGCCTTCTAACGCTACATCTTCGTAACGATAAGAACGAAGCATTTTGTGATTACTGATGGGTCACCAAACTGCGGGAGAAATTATTATTTGAATGATATGTTTCTACCATGATTCAAGACAAATTCTGTGAATAAAAAATTAGAGAAATTTTAGGTAAATTAAAAAAGAGTAAAATTAAATGAATATAATTAATTTTTATATTATATATCTATTATTTTATATTTTATTGATAATTTATATAGAATGTAAAATATTTTATATGTAATATAATAATAAAATATATACACTTAAAATTATTATTTTTAAATTCATTTAATAGGAGTAAAAAAAAATTAATTGGGGCCATTTCCGTTCAACCTCTTTACTATTGTATTTCCCTTTAAAAAATAATAATAATAAATTTCCTTTTGCCGTTTCTTTGGCTGCGTTTTTTAACGAGGTTTTTTGTTTTTTGTTTTTGTTGATAGTGGTCAATAGTAATATTTTGTAAACTTTAGTGGAAAAACTTCCTGTAATTCTACTTAAGTAAAGACACTCGAAAGCCTTTTTCTTTTTCCCCTTAAACGAATGGCTGCATATCGTGACTTTGCTCACTGGGACTGGACGATGAATAATTATATGAATTCTTTTGCAACAACCCACTGGGACAATCTTTTATAACCCTGCTAGAAATGGGACCAATCGATTTTAAAAATTCCACAAGCACGAGCCTTATAACATAAACGGGCCACATGCAATTTGCCTTCGAGCAGGACCAACGACCGTACGTTTACCTCCGGTTAGATCGATGTACCACCCCGCACAACCTGAGGCGAGACAGTGGAGGGAGTGGTAAGCATGACACCACCGGCCAAACTGAAGACGTTTTAACAATTGAAAATGTTGACCAGGTAAGTTCCAGCTCATCAAGCTTGTGCTCAATACGTGTGTGCACTGTGATCTCTCAACTTTTCAGGTCACGTCAAACAATCGCAGCAAGCACAAAGATATAAAAGGGGTTTAGCTGGAGAAAGAAGCGTCCGCGAATTCCCCACGCTTCGGCCATTGGCTCGTCTCTCCTTATAAGACGTACGAAACAAAATCCTCACGCATTCTGCCATGTTACGGGTTACTCCAGCCCTTTATTTTACAGACGCATATGCAAACATTTTTTTTTTTAGTAACAGTAATAATTAGTGATTAAGCATTAAGTGTGAGAGAGAGAGAGAGAGAGAGAGAGAGAGAGAGAGAGAGAGAGGGAGGGAGTGATAGGTCCAAAAACACCATAAAAATCACTTTCAAACTATTTTTTCGGCTTTAGGTACATTTATATATGGCCGATCCTAGTGATAATAAGCCCCACTCTGACCAACCCCCTCCGATTCCGTCAATTAAGCCACCCGATTCTCCACCTTCTATTCTGATCCCAGATGACCAATCACCACGTTCCACCTCGTCAAACCCGTCACCTAGACCCAGTTTGTCCCCGGGCTCAGGGTTGTGGCCTGGTCCGCCCATTAGCAGGAGGCACCCAATTTATAGGGGAATCCGGAGCCGGAGTGGGAAATGGGTATCCGAGATCCGAGAGCCACGTAAGTCTACACGTATATGGTTGGGCACGTACCCTACTCCTGAAATGGCGGCCGCCGCGTATGACGTGGCGGCGCTCACCCTCAAAGGTCCCGACACGGCGCTGAACTTCCCGGAATCCATACTTTCGTACCCCATTCCGGCCTCAACGTCCGCCGGAGATATAAGGACAGCGGCTGCCAGTGCAGCGGCAGCCAGGGCACCGAAGACAGAAAGCGCAGAAAACGTTGAGTCGGGTCGGCCCAAAACCGATAGCGCTTCATCATCTAGTGCTTCCACCAAGCCAGAAACCGCAGCAAGTTCTGAGGTGGGTCCGCCCGAAATCGAGGGCACTCCATCTGACACAGGCGCTACTCGCATGGAGTCGAGTCAGGAATTCGTCGACGAGGAAGCGCTTCTAAACATGCCAAACTTGCTGGTGGACATGGCAGAAGGAATGCTGGTGAGCCCGCCAAGGATGAACTCGCCGCCGTCGGATGATTCCCCGGGACATTCGGATGCTGAAAGCCTTTGGTCCTATCAGTAATTCCACCCGCATTCTCGAGTTGGAAGTCATGGTTCCAAGGTCAAAAATTTTTAGTACGGATGGTTTCAATTACAATGTATGCGTCTTTCTTTTTCACTTTTTGTGATGAAAGGCTCGGTTCAATCCCATTCCCATCACGTCTCTCGGCTTTTCGTAGGTTACGGTTGGTATTGAAAGGGCTTAGTCTTGATAGACAGATTAGATAGACAGGTGATTTCACTGTTCGTGGTTAGTTGTATATTGATTTCGATTAAATGAATTCAAAATTAATATATTTAAATAAATATAATAAAATTTTATATTATATATATATATATATATTATTAATTTAATATAAAATAATTTATATATAATATAAAAATTAATTATACTTACTTAAATATACTCTTTTTAACTATACCTAAAATTTTTCAAATTTTTAAATGCCACAAGGGGCCGTCTCTGTTTTTGTTTTTTCTCTTTCTCGAAAGGAGCTTAAACTTTAAAGAGATCTTGTAATTTCTAGCTTTATAAATATGATTTGTCCTCGAAGTCTATACTCACTAAAGTTAGTTTTTTTTTTTTTTTTTTTCCCGTTCACGAACCCTTTTATCTCAATCTCAAGCCATCAAGTTCCATTGCCTATATACGTAACTTCTAGACTAGCTTTTTATTTCCACGATGATTATAGATACATGTGCATCACTGTGGGCAATGCGATTTTGGATTGATTTCGGATTCAGTAAATACTTATTTTGTGAACCCAGAACTGATTATAGTGACATAACTCCTGATGAATGCTAGGGACTGGAATTTTTGGTTTTCACTTTATGATAAAATAATGCAACTCTGCAAACATTATCCTGTCGAACTGTGCATGAAGTAGACACAAAATTGACGCTTTGTTACTGGACCAGAAATGTGAGGTAGTAGCAGATTGTAGTACAGTCAACTGTGGTGCACATTAAAAGTCCCCAGTCCCCATTATCTTTATGTTTATGCCTCTGTCGAATGAAAATTGAATATTAATTTTCTCCAATAGTAGTATCTTTTCCAGTCTCCGGACCCCATTATCTCTTTTCTTTTATTTAAGGGAGGGTTCATAAAAACTGAATTTGAACCCATTATTCTAAAACTAAGTAGATGATGAATAAATTTTTTTTTTTTTATTTTAAATCCCGTTACTATTTGTATAAGTAGCAGATTTTGTTAACGAGAAAACATTCTTAAAAATTCACCAATATTTATCCATTTTGCACGGAAAAGTGGTTATGTAATAAGGCTATGACAGTGCTAGAAAGTGGATATCTTTGCCCAACCGGTGTTTGTGGGGATTTTATAATCCAACAAAGATATTGGACTTTGAACTGAACAAGATGCTAAATCCTTGAACCTCTCCAGATGATTATGAAGTGATCATTACCATGATTAATCTCTGCCTATGATGCGTAATCAGTGTGATGAATCATAATCGGTTGTGGACTCTACCAGACTGTGTGGAGATTTTCTAAAGAAGTAATATGAGTGAGTTGTTTCTAAAATCTAATTGTTCAATTTAAACATTTATAATGTAATTCTTTCGAGTATCCCGTATCGTTTCTGTTTTAAAACTCAGATTTAATAGGCAAATTTTAATATTCCCCCTTCATTTGTTGAAGATGAAATGTGTTTTGGAGGTTGGACGACGTTAATTCTTGGTTATTTTGGCTCTTTTGTTGACAGGTGAACAAAAGTAGGGAACAAACTGGGCTGTCTTAAGGAAATCAAAGATATATGGATGAAATACTATTTAAAGTTGGCACTCATTAAAATTCAAAATATCGGGGTGCTGTATATGTCTAAGATGTTTTCGGATCTGCTACCTCCATCCTCACTAATCTCTAAAACGGTAGCGACTAATTTTTCTAGAGACAAATTTACAGTGGGAGGGGGGCTGTTCCCAATTAAAATTATAATGTCTAGCTTAATTTATTTTTAAAAAAAAAAAATTTCCCTAAACTTTAAAATTTCCCCCAATTTTTGAGTTGGCTTCATAAAATTTTCATTTGTCCTATTTCTTTTAAAGTTGCCTCAACGATTTTTATTTTTATTTTCCACACACTTTCTTTTAAGCATACTATAATAAATCTGTTCCTTCTTCAAATTACATTAATTTATAAGCTCACAACAACAACAATAACGAAAGTTCAATTTCAGATTCAATTTATAGAACTACTATTAGAAGCCTAGGCTTTTTTAAGAAATATTCTTAACTTTTATTTATAAATGAAAAATAAATAAAGTATACATAATTAAATGCTACAAACCTTGAAGAAGAGACAAAAGAAACATTGAGGGTTCAACAAAATTTTGTTTATTGGCTATGACAGAATGTCATGTTGTGCATAAATCAATGATTTAAACATAGATTAAGCATGTGTTATCATACCTAGTCATCAATTACCTTTCAACCTTCTCGGTAAAAGTTGCCAATGACAGAAGCAGATCCGCATAAGTAAATTTCGTTCAATTTATTGCACATTCATCATATAAATTCCCACCCCCTCCCCATAAAAAATTAATTTTTGGATCCATCACTGACTGTTTTTGCGAAAATAATAATAATAATAATAATAATAAATAATGATTCAAAGGTTGTTCCCCATTCTTAAAAGAAGGATTTACCGACACTTCAACACTGTTTCTTAAAAAAAAAAAAAAAAGATGAGGTTTGAACCGGGGTTTGCAAGAGATTAGGTATAACTTACCAATCTCATTCCCGTGTACCAAGAAAAATCAAAGAACATAACTTAGTAGGACAAAAGTTGGTATATCACCTACATTGTATATCGAATTACTTGGTAGGGGGGGAAAAAAGGACTTTCGATGGCCCTATAATTACTCAAGCAATTTTTTTCTCTTAGTATTCTATTTCCTTTGACAAGCCAGCATACCGACGTCCAAAAGGTCGAAAATATAACCCTATTATATGTCCAACTTGTCTGGCGGCCTGAGTATACAAAAATTTGAGTCAGAGTGCTCACATTCCATATCTGGTTTTTTCATCCCCGTAAAGTCTCTAGCTATGCAAGCATGACGAATCAGATTATCCCCCATCGATTTCGTGGCCCACATGTACTCATCACGCATAAACTAGCTAGCTGCAGAACAGCCTCCAAAAGTGATCGATTAACAGCAAGCTCCTGGTTTAGTTGAAAACAGCCGCGAGGGATGGCTAGGACTAAGGGCTCGACAAGAATTTTGCAAAATAGGTGTGTTCAAGATTAAAAATGTTGTGAGGATACGAATGAAGGTCGGAAGAGTATAAGGATTAAAATCGAAATATTATAAAATTTTAGGTGGTCATCTCAATCTATCAAAGAAATGGAAATACGAAAATTTTGGGCCCTCACAATAGCACGGCTCCGCCCCTGGACATGACCCATCGAATTAATGAAAATTTTTATTCTTCCGCCGCATTTTGAGTAGATGGTTCACAAATGCCGCTACCCCCACTAGACTAGCCTTAACGGTGAAGTATCCGACTCCGGCGCAGGTTTCCTTGTCCTGATGGAAACCTAAGAGAGAGGAAACCGAATGATCGCGGCAAATTCTTCTACGAAATGTATTCTAATCAGGGCAAATTATATGCAAATGTATAATGACCGACCTGATCGCCATTTAGCTGCTAAAAACCAAAAAGAGGATGGCCGACCTGGGACAATACTTTATACGTGTCATTCTACGCACTGTGGAATATGTGGAATTCAAGTAGGCGAGAGAAGCACGCGTAGCAACCGACTCGATCAACAGGATCCTGAAAGATTCATATGATATTCAGGATTTGATTACGCTGGCACTAGACTGGTTCCCCGCACCCAGTGGAAAACTGTTCTAAATGCGGCGGGGAAAAAATTAATTAGACAGAGAAGACAAGGAATTGAAAAGCAAATATTAATTCGTATTAGACTGATTGAGGGGTTTATGAATTATTATTCTCCTTCGAAAAGCAGCATCATTTGCTCCAGCTTTTGCGTCTTTAATGGGGTCCCGAAAAGGAAATGAGGTCCCTCATAGCCCACAGAAATTTTTTGAATACCATTCGATATCTTCCATAGATTTAATTAGGATTTAAACTTTTGACTCCTTTTTTAATATAAAATTTAGATGTCAACTGCTTTAAATAGTCAGCCTCATTATGTAGTTTCTTTTTTTTTTTAATAAAAAAAATTACTAATAGGAATTGCAAATCGTGGCAATTAATGAAAAAAAAAATCTTAAATATGACATTAAAGATAACATGTCTAATTTATTAAAGAAGTTATTGGAAAAATTGGCATTACCCTTACCTTTGAAAAAAAACAAAAAGTTAGGAGCCCTGAGCTGCGCCGAGCATACGGTGGACCAGTTCCCAATCTACGTAGTAGGCACAGATTTGAAGACTACGGTTGGCGTACGAGACGTCCCATCTCACATGTTCATGACGAAGACAAAGGTCTGGCCAAGTCCTTGATGGGACCGATGAGTAACACAGTCCGGTCCCAATCAAAGCCCAAAAAAATAAAAAATGAAAAAAAAAAATCAATGGGCACCCCTCCGATACCTTCCTTAAATCCAACTGCGTTTGGGTGCCGAGAAACTGGTGGAAAAGAAAAGTCTGCGCACACGGAGTTAGATCAGAATTGTTAGCCTAATCGATTTCAGTGATGTTCGAGGCACCCAGTTTCCTCGCCATCTTCCTTCTGGAGTTAAGTTGCTTTCACTTCCAGCCAGCCCGACGTGACGTAGGATGGATGTATATGAGATTTTCTAATTGCGGGACCCAAAAAGAAACAAGTCGGACTTCGCTGGAAAAATCTTGTTTGGAGACCAGACAGGCTGGTGGGAGCACGTGGACCTCGCAGCCACGGGATAAAGTGCCACGCTCCAACGGGCACTTGGATTAACTGTCAACCGTGTTTTGGGAACTTCAACGTCACTTGAAAAGGTCCCCCCCATTTGTTGCTTCCATTAGTGTGCCACCTCCGCCCTTTGCTTTCTTGGTCCATATCACGTGCTTCGTGGGTCAATTCTAGACCACGCTGTCCTTTTTGTTTTTTCCCCCATGATTTTTGCTTCTTCTAATTTTCTGTTTTTGTTTTTTTTTTTTTTAAATTTTATGAACTTCCTTAAAATATATCAGTCGACGATTTTACACTTTTAAGTTACCAATCATCCGTTACTCTTTTTTTTTTTTTTTTGCAAACTTCTCCATATAAAATTTCAATCTTGATTAAATATTAAAATAGAAGAAAATAGTTTGAAAAAATTTTTTTGATAAAAGAGTAAACTGAAATCTACCAGTGAAACTCACTTCTGACTGTGACAGACTATGATACGAAGGTTAGATCCACTGAGACTGATAGGAAAGATACATAAAATATATTATTTTTATCGAAGCAGTCAAAATATTTCAATAGGACAAATCGCACGTGTCAGCATCAGAAGCCCAACTTCCCTCCGGAGCACTGCTGGTAATTTGTAACCGCTAACCAGGAATAGCCTGCTCCGTACCACCCAGCTGGCTCCTATCGCTCACTCCGTGTCGGCCCCTTCGTTTCTTGAATCGCGAAAACTTAAAAATAACACTTTTTTTTTAATAATAATAATTATATTATAAAAATATTAATTACTGTATGTATATATATATTAAAATTATTTATTAATATTTATATTTAATTTTTTCATAAAAAATTAGTTGTTAAAAATTATTAAATTCAAATATATTATTTTTATTCCGTACTTCCCTATAAATATAAAAGAGCAAAAATTTATACATAGCCTATGGCTTATAGGCTTTGCTACTTGCTAGAAAAAGTCACTCAATTTCCGCAATGTTTTATGGATAACGGAGACCCCTTACCAGACACGGAAGCTTTGGCTCACTACTCGGAGACGCGGCCACTTTGCTCGGAGTTTTGTTCGGTAGAATTGCCCGCGTCTTGCCAGGTGTCAGATGGCGGTAATGCTCCTCCTGCGAAATTCTCCGACGAGGAAGCAATGTTGGCTTCAATATACCAGAAGAAGCGGGCGGGTAGAAAGAAGTTCAGGAGAGACCCGGCACCCAGTGTACCGTGGGGTCCGCAGGAGGAAATCCGGCGAGCGGGCTTGTGGGGTTAGAGAGCCCAACAAGAAGTCAAGCATATGGCTGGGGGCATTCCCTACGGCGGAAATGGCGGGATGGGCTCACGACGTGGCGTTGAGGCGGCGATCCGCGTGCTTGAATTTTGCAGACTCCACGTGGAGAGTGCCGCTTCGGGCCTCAGCCGAGGCAAAGGACGTTCGGAAGGCATCGATTGAGGCGGGGGAGGCTTGCTGGCCGGCGGAGTCAGAGAGGGTTTCGACGGATGAAAACGAGGACTGGACAACAAAGGCGGCAGCGGCCACCTAGAAAGGGATGTTTTTCATGGATGAGGAGACCCTTTTCGAGTTGCCCGGATTACTTGCAAATATGGCGGGAGGCATGCCTCTACCACACTGCATTGCAGAAACCAGCGATGACATGGAATCTGATGCTGACGTGCCATTATGGAGCTATTCTCTCTCTCTCTCTCTCTCTCTCTCTCTCTCTATATATATATATATATATATTAAAAAAAATTCTAGACAACTAGGAACTGGGAAGAGATATTTATAAATCACGTTAAAAAAAAAGGAAAAAAAAACCTCTATAAATGTGATTGTGCAATGTATGTGGCAAAAGAGCCGCGCGCATGTTTGGGAGTCCAATTATATTTGGCTAGGGTTTTCCCATTTCAGATTTATGGGATTTGTTTAGGTGAGGGTAAAAAACATAAAGTGAAATCTTGTTAGAAAAAATATAAAACTCATAAGAATAATAAAGCAAGTAAAACAAATCTCTGTAGTACATCATTTATGGCAAATCCAAAATTACTATATGGCCACGTCATCATGCAACTCAATTTATCGCCAAATAATAGACTTGAATCAAAAATAGTTTACTGAACAATATTTTTATTTATGATGAGTAGTTAATAATTTTGATTTACTATAATAGCCGTTTATGCATATTTCTTCTATAATCCATTAAGTGGCCTCTTTGTGTGGTAGAAGGTACCCCTTGTTCTATCTCATAAACATCCTTTCTTCTCTTTCTTTCTGTGTTTTTTTTTTTTTTTTTTTTGGGCCAACGTCATAAACATCCTTTCCACATGTTAATGACTTGAACTTAATATTTCTAATCTGTTCTGTAAAAATACTAGTAATTCCATAATATTTTAAGGTTGAAATTTCAAACTCTTCCACGCGAAGGAGAAAATTGCTGTCCTCTGTTCTTATGGCATCTCAGCTCCGTGGGCTTGATGATAGACCCCAGAGGTTTATAAGAAGGGAAGTGGGAGCTTTTATCGTGTCAACGGGAAGCCTGATCTAGACAGGTTTTTTTTTTTTCTTTTTTTTGGCTTTCCTGGTTTAGCTTTGAAGATCTTCCATTTTTAAGTAGGGTCGTGCCTACAAGAGATCCAATCTTCAGTTGATCTTGCATTCGTACAAAGATTTCCATACTTCGAATGAGTTCAAAGGCTCTCCCGTCAGTTTAAGAAGATAATAAAATTTCAGCGATCGGTGCTTGGGTCGTCCAATTTGGAAGGGTGATTGCTTGTCTTTTCGTTAGTGGGGGAGAGAAGTACGGAGAAGAGAGAGAGAGCGCACGAGGACACGGCTGAATCTCCACTTCGGAGACTCCATGATGCCTCAATTTAGGAAAGCAATGACAGAATTTGTACGTGCAAGAGCAAGCATGCCTCACCTTAAACCAAGAGACATGATGAATGTGAAAGGATCCTAGTGTACTGTTGTGCATCTGACAAGCACACACCGAACCCACCATATTCCGAGCTAAAAAACATAACTTTTACACAAAAATTTGGCTGCACAAAGAGGTGCAAATACATGAAACTATCAGTCACAATAAAAAACGTACGCCATAGCAAAATAATTTGGCTAACTACGGGCGAGATGCAAAATGAAGGACCAGACAGGGAAAGTATTTGGAAAATGAGAACTTGAGGAACCAAAAATAAATAAATAGAAGAGTCCAGCTGCTCAACAAAGACCGAGCGTGCCATGTGCTCGTTACATTAAACCCTTCACTTACAATAGGCATCTGTTACTTCGCTTTCTTGACCAGACCCGATGTCCTAAACTCGGCATCATCCCTGACAAAGCTCCACCAAAGATAAGCAAGTGGGACAGTAATAGCATGCCAAAGAGCGTGTGCATCCACATATCCCCAGCATGGTGGAAAGTCGTACATTTCCAAGAGCATGGCAAGAGCTGCTCCCACAACCACCACCCACAACTTCCACCTGGATGGATGGTGAGTCGTACCTACCCACATTGCCCATATGAGAAGTTGAGCTACTCCCATGGACACACACACTTTCATGTTGAGACCTGCAATAAAATAAGGCTATGTAAAAGCATTTCCCAAGAGAAGACATGCACTGCAATACATGCTTTCAATTTTCACAACATCCCCCCTCTTTAATCACAATGTAATTTGTGTCAGTTTACCACTTGTCATGTCCATTAGACTTGGGAGAGGAGGAGTTTCTACTGGATAGCATCAACTAATCAATAAACAAGTGGGCACTAGATCTAGCATCAAGCAATATGTTTGCAGTTATTAGCAAAGAGTAGAAAACTCTTTCTCATCCTGTTCCACAGAATAATACGATAGAAATCCAACTAAAGGCCAATAAAGATGTGCAAAAGTCAGTGATGCCATGTATTCATTCCATTTGTTACTACTTGGGCTCTGTCATGGTGTATAATGCATAAGAAAGTTTGGTGAAGAAATAATTACCATAGTCAAGTTTATAGAAGTTCAGATACATGATGTGCGTTGTAACAAAGGCAATCACTGGGGCAGCAACCATGACCCTGGCAGCCTCATCTCTCACATTGAAAGCTCGCAGTATTGCAAGAATAAGGGAATAGCCAAGTAATGCCACAGCAGATGAGTAATATAGTTTCTCAGTCAGCTCAACACCTCTGCATGTAATTTAGAAAAGAGCACATGAATAATACAACAAGGACTATTGTAAACTTTGCAAGCTACATGTATGAATACGAATGCAAATAGATGCATACATGCACACATATATCACATATTCATTGTTAATAAGTTGACTACTTAGTAGATATGTTGAAAAGAAACATTGAGCACATTCCCAAATTATTTTCTAATGTTGTCACTGCTTACCGACTGTGGAAAACAGCACTCCAGAACCATGAGTTCATTGATAGGATTGCGTAGATGTGCCACAACCCTGTGTATTCGTAATAAGTCTTCTTATTTGACCTCAATGGCAACTTGTAGTATATCAGGATGAAAAAGGATACCCAACTGTGAAACTGAATTGCAAGATTGAGAGCAGAGAGGGCAACAGAAACAGGTTCCTGATAAGACAAATAATATACATTATAAGTCAAGCAGACAGACCATGAAGTCACAATTACAATCATGCCCTGGACATGTATGGATACCTGGATACCGTAAACACGTTGAAATGGCCATTTCCCATGATACTTGACAGGCATGTCACCAATTTTCTTTCTTTCTTCCTCCCTGGCAAGCATGCAGTGGTATCGGCAGTCACCGCGACAGTCCCATTGTTTCCACTGCACATATAGTGGCTCCTGTAGGTACCATGGCCCATCAATTGGTTTACCATCAGATGTAAATTTACAGTGTTGGAAGCATTTTTCCCCAACACATCCAGATTTTTCGCACTGCTCCACGCAAGCCCTGGCAAATAAGTAAGAAGGCTAAAAATCATAGATTGTAGTCTCAACAAGATCAAGGAAAACATTAGCTTAGCCAGATACCGTAGAAAACCTACAAGTGCTTCCCTAAATGGTGGAAGCTCGATATATGTTTATTTCTGCTCCAAAACCAGAATCTAGCTATTTCAACCATGAAGAAACATTACTGCTATTACACTCTAATTTTTTAAGATGCAATCACTATGGGTAAAATGTATATAAGGAGATAGGTACCATATATTATGCACTTATCTGTGTAAAGCCTAAAACTATAGTTGTTACAATCTTTAACCTAATTCCGAGCTTCTTTCTTCTTCAAATCAAATTTCGTTTTCGTATACTAACAGACGATATTCCAAACCCTCATTCTACACATGAAATTGAAAATGAAATCTGGATGAGACATTTCAGATTGCTCAATGTACAGAAGTTCCTCTAGTAGGTGGGTACCGCCTAACTACCACCTCCATATTTCACCGAATTAGAAATGAACACACTTGACATTTGATGATTTGCACAGGCCATCACTATTTCCGAGGGTTATGTTTCATGAAATAATGCTGTTAAACAAATAAAGCCAAGAGCTGAAGAAAGCATCAGGCAACTGCATTCGATTTGCTGGAAGCACTCATTATGGCACAGAGGAAAAGCAAATATGACACATATGCCCTGACAAGCATATAGAATCAACACTATATCAAAGAGGCCCAAAATTTTAGAATATAATGCCTTATTCACAGATGATACTTTAGAAATACCATGTGTAATGTAACCATCCTATGCCTCATTTTGATAAAATTTATGGAAAGTCAATATCGATGGCATATATGCTAGCTTTTCTATTCACAGTACAACTGTAGATACATCGAGCTAGCCATTCTTCGGCATTCCTCCAACTTCCCAAACTAAGCTATATATATGAAGACAAATTGCGCCACTTAATTAGTACTCGCGGTGGCTTTTTCATCTTCCCTCATTTCTTTCCTATCTCAGTTCTCTCTTTATTACACCTTGAACTTAAATTTTCATTCAACTATACAAAAATCATGTACAAGAACAGCATCCAGCTCTCTCAATCAAATGGCACTGCCCTTTGAGTCTAAAAACAGGAGAATAAAAAAAAGAGGTCCGAGCAGCCTAAAAAAGCTCAAATCCTCAACGCAAATGCCACAAAATTGAAAAAAAGTAAAAATAAAACAAAGAAATAAGAAAAGCGATCGCCAACAAGAAATGAAAAAGGAAAAGGGAAAGCTTTAAAAAAAAAAAAGAATTAAACTGAAAGGAAAAGAAGACATACTTGTAAATCGGATCAGCATCACCCGCACTCGCGTCGAGTCCACGCAACAAACACAGCAGCGAAAGAGAAAGCAAAATCCAGTGACACCAAGCCATTCGATTCATAGCAACAATCAAAAGTCAACGCGGAGAAGCTTTGAGATTTCTGCAAAATCAACTGCTGGCGATGATGGAGGCTCGAGGCAGCTGTGACTGACAGCACTCCATAGAATCACAGATGCAAATACACACTCGCAGTAAGAGAGCGTCGAATTGAAATTAGAAGAAGGTGAGCTGGGACCGAGTCGAAATCGAACTCGGCCGAGTCGAGTCGAGTCGAGTCGAGCTATCGAGCGAACGAGAGAGAGAGAGAGAGAGAGAGAGAGAGAGAGAAATAGAGATCAAATGCGAGGATTCAAATGAGGCAGGAAACGACTAGAATCTCTCGAAAGGCTAATCTCTGAGCCGGTCTTTATGTTGAGACACGTGGACGAGTTTTTTCTCCCTTTCATTTTAGTATCATTGATATTTATAAATTACGTAAATTAATTATATTTTTATTAATGTAAATTTTAAAAATTTAAATTAAAAAAATTAATATTTTTTTATAATTATCATTTGTTTAAATAAATTTAATAAAATGGTCTTGTAGAGAAATATTAAATATTATTTGAGTAAGTCAAAGATTGCGTCGGACCATAATTTGTCTCTTGACCGTTCGTCTGTTTTTAACGGAAGATTGCTATAATTATAAACGATGACAATTTGATAGTTTCATTTTTCCTTGTATGACATTTTATATATATATATATATATATATATATATATATATATTGTGTTTTATGAGTTGCCCAAAAAATAAAAAAACCGCTTTCTTGGAGATAAATTGAAATTTTTTTAATTATTTATTTAATCGAAACATTAAGGCCCTTTTAATTTGACTCCATATATGCACCATACAATCGGTCAAGTATCTGTATATTTATTGACAGGTTAGACTTCGGATAAGGAGCTTATTATTTTATTTTATCTTTGACTTTGAAATGACACGAACATTTAATTTTATTTTTAATAATTATTTCCTTTTCTATTTGCTAATTACGAAAAGAGACTGTTTGTTACCTTCTTTTTTTTATTTTTATTTTTATTCGCCAATTACAAATAGAGAAGAGGACTGTAGAGAGATTCCTCAATTATAAATAGGTAATTCCTATGATTTAGAAAACTAGTTATTGCTATGAGTAAATAAGTTATTAGGAAAATTTTCTCCGAATTTCAATAAACGTACTAGACCCTTAGAATTGCCCCCCCGGGACATCAAGCAGGGCTACGGTGCCGTTTAGTAGTAGCCGCGTGGTCGGCTTACCATTACCAACTAATTGCTCGCACATTTTGTACCGAAAAACTGGCACTCCCTAGATGGCATCTTGACCGTCAGTTTAATTATTGCGGGGCGAGGTTGTCTAATCCGACGATTGAGATTTGACCAAGGGGCGAACCCGTTTGCAGTTCAATAGTCACGCAATTTAGAGAAGCGGAAACTCTCTATTATTTCCCAGCAATTTGGACAAGATACCGTTATTGTCTAGCATCGTCCATGGCCTCGGCGACTCGCTCTCTCCTCCTTCAAATTGGGCCCACTCGCTCCCCAATTCCTAGAGGCCACGCGCGCAGCAAAGATAACCTCGAGCGTCGGCTAGCTCTCGCCCCTCTCCTCCGCCCGCCACGTATTTTCCCGCCATTCGCGGCGTCTCCGGGGAGAAAATGGACTTCCAAGGTCTCCACAATCTCTGGTGCTTACGTCACGGGACCGGCCTCGGACCCGATTGTGAGCGAGCCCGACCCGAAGATAGACACCCTCGGCGATGATCCGACAGAGAAGTTGCGGCCGGGGAAATTAATAGGCTGGGGACTGCTGTGGAGCCTTCTTGACAAGCATAAAGTGAGGCTAGCGGTTTCGGTCTTAACTCTCGTTGGTTGCACCACTTGTACCCTCTCTATGCCCCTTTTTTCAGGTGCGAATCGCGAGCGTCCTTTTTGCCGTTTGGTTCCCGAGAAAGAAAAATGGAACAAAAAAACGAAGAAAAAAAAGGCAGTTGCATTATCGAACAATATGTCTTGACCTGTTTGGTTTTACTTTTATCGACTGTAACTAAGTAAATTGAGAGTATACTGCTTTACGTGAATTGCTTGATTAGTTCAACTACGATCGTTGGTTGGATGTAGGGCGGTTTTTCGAAGTGCTTATAGGCGCGAGGCCGGATCCTCTGTGGAAGCTACTTGGCAAAGTTGGACTTTTGTACTCTTTGGAACCAATTTTCACAGTAATTTTTGTTGTTAACATGAACACTGTGTGGGAGAAGGTTATGTCAACACTAAGAGCACTGATTTTCAGAAGAGTTTTGGTTCAGAAGGTGAATAGAAACTCTTCTTCTGGATACACAGGCTTTGGTAACTACGTTAATTCCAATTTATGTGGGGCTTGTGACACTTTTCCTTCTTGTTGTATACGCAGGTGGAGTTTTTTGATCGCTACAAGGTTTGTAACAAAGAAATTGTGGACCATTAGCGGATGATGGATGCATTACTTTTATGCTACACTTTTAATTTGGTCAATTTTGAATTCTGCTTCTTATAGGTTGGTGAAATCAGCGCATTGTTAACATCTGATTTGGGTTCTCTTAAAGATATTGTCAGTGAGAACGTCTCAAGGGATCGTGGGTTTAGGGCACTTTCCGAGGCAAGCGACTCTATACTATTTCAAAAGTGACCTTTGTGTCACCCATATGAGTCATGCAGATGGTTACCTTTTGTTCAGATAGATTTGCTTACCTTTTACTGTAAAATGGTCCAGATAATTTTGATACTTTGATGTGCTTACTAACATATGGTTGCTTTTGATACTGTTGCTTCCATAAACAGTTCTTTGTTTCTTACACATTTTATGAGGTTCTGATATGTGATTCTGCTGTCAGAAACCATTGGTTTCTTACATCCTCTGCATTTGGCCTTGTTGTAGGTCATCGGAACTATATGCATTTTATTTGTGTTGGCTCCCCAACTGGCACCAATTCTTGGCATGCTGATGCTTACAGTGTCTGTTTTAGTTGGTAAATAATTTCTTTTCAGAAGTGTCAGTTAGACTGCCATCATTGTCATGCATCTTTATGGTTAGACCAAGGCATCATCACCAGAATGCGTAGAACTTTACCTTCCACTTTGATGATCATACCATTTAAGTTGTGTAATATCCCAGATGTAGGGGTCAAGAATTCTTCATGACTTGTAGAGTAGTTCTGACTTTTCCTAGTAGCAAGTGTAAATTTAGGCTTTCCTTCTGTAATAGACATTTTTGTAAATTTATCAAAAACACCTACCTATTTACTTCTTTTCCATTGGCCATTTTTATTACTCCCTGAACTGTAGAATTCTATACTATCTAATAGTCCTGGGATTTAAGAAGGGTTTGATTCTCTTTATCAGTTATTCTATTGTGACTTTTTCTGTAAACATCCATAAATGTTGGAACCCACAGTTGTATCGTGCCTTTTTGAACACCGTTGCCCACATAAATTGAGATTTTCCTTGCTTGCATATGTATTTTGTTCCTGCTGCTGACTAGTTTTATTACTCTGAAGCTGTTTACAAGCGATCAACCATGCCTGTATTTAAAGCACATGGAATGGCCCAAGCATCCATATCTGACTGTGTAACAGAAACTATTTCTGCTATTCGTACTGTGAGTTATGGCAAACTGTAATACAGAATTTTTTTTATAAAGTAGATATGTTAATTATAGACCACAATGGAAATATTTTGCTGTTAAATTGATGTGTCCTTAGTAATGCCTTTATTTGTGTAGGTGAGATCATTTGGCGGTGAAAAGCGCCAAATGTTGATGTTTGGTGGCCAGGTAAGACGTGGACTTTGGCGAGTCACTGATTTAACTGTGCAGCTGTGGTCATTAGTCAAATAAGTCATTCCCTTCCTGCTTGGCATTCACATTTAATAGCTTGGCAGGTTCTTGATTACCAGAGCAGTGGTAGAAAGCTTGGAACTTTCAGATCTGTGAATGAATCATTAACAAGAATTGCTGTCTATGTGTCTTTGATGGCTTTATATTGCCTTGGAGGAAGTAAAGTGAAGGCGGTAGGCACCCCTAACTTGTAACAGGTTTTCTCTAGTGTTTCAAAATATTATGTTCAGCAGAAGAGATTTAGGTTTTATCCACTTACTTGAGAGGGCAACTTATGTCTTAACATAACTTCGTAACTTGATAAAGATGATGAACTTAGAGTAAGGGGTGCCCACTCAAACTTGAACCCTTTCTCTATTAAATGCTTCGGGAGGGGAAGATAGTGAAATGATAAAATGAATATCCAAGCTAACTGCAGTTTCTATGTGATTAGAGCATCCTCTCTCTCTCTCACACCCCAACCCAAACACAAACACAATTGTTCTACTTAAAGATCCATGCTTTTTTCCCCTTCTATTTTTTGCTTGCAGGGAGAACTCACTGTTGGAACCGTTGCTTCCTTTATTGGCTACACTTTCACCCTGACATTTGCCGTGAGTCCATTTTACCGTGCCATGCTTTTATGAGTTTGCTTCCCTCAGCACACTCTTGGATACAAAACATTTTTCAGGTCCAAGGCTTAGTCAATACATTTGGAGATCTTCGTGGAACTCTGGCTGCAGTTGAAAGGATTAATTCAGTTTTGGCTGGAGCAGAAATTGATGAAGCTCTTGCCTATGGTTTAGAAAGAGAAGTCCAGCAAACAAAAGCACACAACGAGATAACTAGATTGTTTTTTGTTAATGGTTATAGTGGGAAGAATCCATACTTAAATATGCATTACATGTCAGCCCTAAAATCAACTAGCAATGTGTGTAGCCTTGCATGGTCTGGTGATATCTGTCTTGAAGGTATCCTTGATGCAGTTTGCTTTGATTTCTTTCCCATGCATTGACACAAAATTCTTAGCACTTCCTTTCTTCTTCTTTTTTTTTTTTTTGAGGCATATTATGCATAAACAGCTGAAGGCAGATGCTCTCTATCCATTTTTACTCATCTTGAATCAGCTTGTTTCAATAAACTAAGTGAAGTCAATTTTTCTGCAGATGTGCATTTCTCATATCCTTTGAGACCCGACGTGGAAGTCTTAAATAGTCTTAGTTTGACCCTAAAATGTGGAACTGTGACTGCTCTAGTGGGCTCAAGTGGTACAGGCAAGAGTACTATAGTACAGCTATTGGCGCGATTCTATGAGGTCAATTTCTGTTCAAATATTTAGTTCCTAACTTTAATGTGTAATTCCGTTTTATCATCCTTTAGCTGTAAAATGATGGGGATGCATATGCCTTTATTGTCTTGCAGCCTACCAAAGGCCGAATAACAGTTGCAGGAGAGGATGTGCGGACATTTGAAAAGACTGAATGGGCTCGGGCTGTCTCTATAGTGAATCAAGTATGCTTTTGTGTGTTTATTCCAGATCTTCATACTTAAGCAATACAAGATTAACATAGTAATGAATGAATTTGTGGAATAGCCTTCTCAGCCAATCAATGAATTCTTTTGAAGTCTTTAGTTGGTGCTGTCTTGGACAACCTGTTTATATCCAAAGCATGAAGTTAAAGGTCTTAGAAACTGTATGCGCCTTCGAATATTAGTAGTAAGCTTTGTTTTATGTTCCTTGAATTTGGTTTGGAAGGTGGAAGATGCCACTAGTAAATTAAAGCTGCACCCTACAGCAGACAACCACGTTAAGTAAACAATTCATATATGCTTTTATTCCTTGTATATGTGTGCTAATATAGGTCAATTAAAGCACTCAATGTAGCGTATGATTGACTGCACAGCTGAAATTTGGGTTTACTTTCTTTGCTCATGGTTAGCATGATAACTCTGACCATTGAGTGGGGTGAAGTCTTGTGTGTCAAAACCATCCCAAGCTGGACATGTTGTGCATTTGCCCAGGGAAGTTCTTCAATTCCTGCTTTAATCACTCTTCCTTTCAAATATTGGCTTCGAACACACAGGAACCTGTTCTTTTCTCATTGTCCGTTGGAGAAAATATTGCGTATGGGCTTCCAGACGATAATGTATCCCAGGATGATATCATAAAGGCTGCCAAAGCGGCAAATGCTCATGAATTTATAATTTCACTGCCACAGGTTCATCATCTTGTGAATACAGCTTTATTTAGCTTTTTATGGTTTTACATTGTACTAAACCCATCAATGGATCAAAGGGCTACGACACTCTAGTCGGTGAACGTGGAGGCTTATTGAGTGGGGGACAGAGGCAGGTATGCAATAAACTCTGTGGAGAGAGAGGAAAGAAGTGATTGAGTAATTTTTTCATGTTCTTCATTCTCCAGAGAACTAGAAGAAATTGATAATCAATGAATTTTATTCCTGATCTCTATGCTTCAGAGAATTGCTATTGCGAGAGCTCTGCTAAAGAATGCCCCAATCCTCATTCTTGATGAGGTAAGGATCTTTGTTTTTAGGAGCAGAAGTGCATTATATCAGAGATTTAGCCACTCATAGTTAGAAGCAGACTAGAAACATTCTGTGTGTTTAATTTGCTGAAAGCTTTCTCCATTGGTATCAAGTTATATGAAGCTTTAAACACCATGAGCCCTTTTTAAGGTGTATGGCTCTCTTTGCTGCAGGCAACTAGTGCACTGGACACAGTTAGTGAACGCCTGGTTCAGGGTGCTCTTAACCATCTAATGAAAGGGAGGACAACATTAGTAATTGCTCATAGATTGAGCACAGTGCAGAATGCCCATCAGATTGCACTTTGTTCTGATGGGAAGGTTGCAGAATTGGGTACTCATCTTGAGTTGCTGGCTAAGAAGGGCCTATATGCTTCGTTGGTTGGCACACAAAGACTGGCCTTTGACTGATATTGGAATTTTCAGATACTGCTAACCAATGCCAAGTTGGTACTCATGTGAGTTCCTATCTGAACTTCATGTTGCTTACTGGTTCTTGCAATGACATTTGACGACACTGGGTTTTCTTCCTAATAATTAATATGCAGATGAAAATAATGCTGGAAGTTGCAAAAGGTCGCCTGGTTGAAAACAAGCAAATGCCTCCGTTGATTTTTAGCTGTTCACCTATAAATTAATAATTTAGAATTCACAGAGAATATTGTATAATACCTTCCATTTGTCAGTCTTAGTAAATAATTATAAAGAGGGGTAATGTTCTGGAACTATTGGTGAAATTCCCTGTCCATTTTTGTTCTTTTCTATATTGCGTTAGCCTCGTCTCTTAATTTCAGTTGGTCCTTGAAATCTCACATATCTCTTTGATTAATTCTGTATAGTATCTCAAAACATACATTATCCCAAGAGAAGTAAATTGTGGTGGATGATGTGGAGGGTTCTATCATGACCGTATTGACAAATAATATATTTTTTTCCCATTTCTTTTCTGCAGAAATGCGAGCAGCATTTTTCGGAAGTACACTAGAACGAGGAAGGTGTTCAGGAAGACATCCTTGGTGGGATCAATGATGGCTACCCTGACCGATGTGCATTGTTGGTGCCCTATACTCCCGACAGAAAACAAGGAACTTAGCCGTGAATTAAAGATCAACTTACAAAAACATCTATATCAAGGGCTGTATTTAAAGTGGGCTCTGCATAATAAACCTGCTTGAGCAAAGAATGAAATGAGATGCAACAGCATTTTCATTCAAGTCACCCTGGGGCGTGGTTGCTATGATCCCAGCTCATGTGCCCCCTTGGGCATTGTATTCAAAGTTTGGTTAACTTGAGATGCCAAGCCTTCAAGGCCCCAAGGTATTCTCGAAGCTAACTGTGCAACAGACATCATGTTTTGGCAACCTAGTCGTAGAATTGGATTCTTCTTGGTTGGGGCTATGATTCTAGAACTTGTTTTTCTTGCGCCGATTTTACTTAGATTTGGAGTTGGCGCGTTTTATCTCTTACAACCCATTTGATGGCAGCTGTTATGTTTTGAGTTACATCTTACAACCCATTTGATAGCAGCTATTATATTTGAGTTCTATGAGGTGGGAACGGAGAACTCAAAGATTAGGAACAATTAAACCTTTGGCACCATACTTGAGTTAATAGACGCGGCGTAAGATAAAAATGCATTTCATAATTTCATGTAACCAGGCTTACTAGGACGCGAGGACAACCCTACAAGCGTCCGCATCTTACGCGCCAGCAACGGCCACCTAGGGGAACCCGATTTCGATTCTTTAGACCCAACAGATCTAATTTATTATACATTCATGTAACAAGCAACGATCTCGGTACGAGAGGGGGACGTGGATTTGCAACGAGAGAGGTGTTAAAAGATTGATCAGAGAGTTGTTGAAAGGAAAATTAGCAACTAGATTGACTTTCGATGGAAAAAGGCAACAGAAAAGGGACAAATCCAGCAATCTAAACCTCGCACGACCAAATTTGCGCGAGAAATTAGGAGGAAAACACTACATGGTATATAGAAGCTTTCAAACAAGAGCAATGCCAAGAAACTCAAAAACATCTAAAAAATGAAACTTGGAAAACTTCAAACGCGGAATCAACCCTTTTTTACACGAGACAAACATTTGCACCCACTCATCACACTACTCATTTCATGCTTACGCCAAAGAAACTGGCCGAGCAAATGCTTAGCAACACTAACATGAGCCATTACGACCTATCATGGTTCAGGAATACACACTGTCAACTGTGGTTCAATCCTTTGCCAAGATGCAAACTTCATATTTTAAAGCCTGATCGTCAACCATTCTTTGCTTGGCTTTCAACACACGAGAAGATCTCAGAGATGAAGCAGTTGGAAGATTTGTGCACGATGCCCAGGGGATAACTGACCCGGTCATGATGTAGTCAATTTGCTCACGTTCACCAAGCCCAATCGTACGGTTCCCCTTAATGCGTATGCCCAACATCCTAGACCAAAATTTTCCCTCTGCTCTCTTCACATCAGCCGGCTTGTGTTCCATTTCTCTAGCTTCACATCCACAGCATCGAGAAGCCTCCAGCAACATGAGCATCTGCCCTGTGCCCGTCTCTATCAGATCAGAAACTTGGTTACCTCTGCAAATGACATCTGCGCTGGAAATGTTCGAGAAATCTAATGTACAATCCAATCCCTCTGCTCAATCAAAGAACCAGGGCTAGAGAATGCAAAGCTTGGCATGGAGGATATAGGGGAAGAGAACTCCGAGGCATCAGAATCACCAATGCCATGGAGAGAAAATCCACCAGATACAAGGCAAGGTGTCGATGGTTCTGGAAAGAAAGAAGAGAATGATGATCTGCATGTAAAAGCAGGTGATTGAACATCACAAATGATAGTTGACCTATTTCCGAAGCTTATATCTTGATTCCTGGTCATCAAAGTAGAGAATGAGCTGGCACCTAAACCCCATCCCTCAAGATTTTGCTTGCCGCATTGATCATGTTGTTCAGGACATGGTCCATCATTCTTCATTCATGAATGATCTGCAGAGGAAAAAAATTTTGAATAAAAAATATGGAGCATGCAATCTTCGGAAATGGACTTGATGGGGTAATACGAGGCAGAACTATATTCATCAACAATCATTCAAAATATAAATTTAGAAGCATACAGTTCACAATATGCTCAGGTAAACTACAATGGATGAGGATGCGAACCAAACCTACCTAAATCCTGCTGAGCAGTAAGCCTCTTTGAAGGATCTGCACAAAGCATCCCCCTGACTGACTTCTGGGCAGAGTCAGTTACACGATCCCAAGGGTCAGATGGAAAACGCAGATCAGCTGCCCTCACTGCATCAAATATCCCTGACTTGGTCTCACCCCAAAAAGGTGGCATCCCACTGAGAATAATGTAGAGAATCACACCTGTGCTCCAAATATCAGCAGCCTGGTTATAACCACCTGCCAATACCCCAGGAGCTATGTAAAATGGGCTCCCAACTGTCCCATGCAAACACTGACCTGTTACCTCCTCAGCTTTAGTCTAAGAGGCAACATTTAAATAGTCAACTGAAGAAAGAACAAATAACAAATCTATACCAGGTTTAATGTATGTTGCAAGACCAAAATCTGCCAATTTAATTTGGAAACAGGAAGCTTTTGTAGCCAAAAGGATATTCTCTGGTTTTAAGTCCCAACTAACAACTCCAATTTCATGACAATACAAAACCACTTGCATCAAATGCCTAAAAAGGACCTTAGCCTCAACCTCGCAGAACTGCCCCTGTTTTTCCAATTGGTGAAAAAGCTCTCCTCCGGCACAAAGCTCCATAACCAAGTAAACGTACTCCACATCTTCATACACAGTCTTGAGATCTACAACATTTGGCTGCCCAGACAACCTAGTCATTATTTCAATCTCAAGTTTGACACTTCTTGCATCATCTGAGGTGACGAGTTTATCCTTTGCAATTGATTTGCATGCCAAAACCTCTCCAGTGAACTAATCAGTGCATACTCTAATAACACCAAACTGTTCCCAACCCAATTGGTCTCCAAGAACATATCTATCGTTCAAACTTGAGGTCTGATTTGTGTCCAAAATAAATCCACTTAAACATGAAATTACACAAGAATTGGAAGGTTAGTTCAAGAATTCAACATTGCTGTTGCTGTTAGCAACAGCCATGCCAAACTCTAGCTCCCCACGGCAGCCCAGAGACACCAATCAGAATCCTAACTTATGATTCTTCAGTGTCTGGGTAATACCTACACCGGCACGTTTTCCCAAAAGAACTTAAAACGGGAAAGCTATATTTTGAAGTCAAAATATTTTATCTCTGCTCATATGGCTGTTAACCAAATGCACATAGGATGTCAAAGAAGCCTCTTCTCGCCACTTGTTGAAGACTTTAAATGCGATAGTGACGCTTAGCGTGAGGGATACGATACTGTGTACCTGAACAACGTCGCACTAGATTAAACAAAAACCTTCACAACGACAAGGCTTGGCATCCAAACCAGGAATCTTTTGACTAAATATCCGCAGAATCAGCTGGATCTGAAAGAAAATTAGAATGTAACAAGGCTCAGTCTCGCATCAGCAACTTTCTTTTCATCCGACATTAAAGAACATAACAAAACACAGTAAAGCTGCAAACTTTCTGATACATCCTACATTACCCAAATTCCCAGTTTCAAACTCAAACCTTGAAAGGAGTTCCAATTAACAATTACTTCAGAATGTACACCAAAACAACGTTCAAAAGACGAAAACGTTAATACCCAACAGCTGATATACCTAAGCACACACAAACAAAAGTCACATCCAGCACCAACCCATCAAAGATCATCTTGAAAACAAAGCAACCCAGATCCCCGAATTTCCCAAGACCCATGAAAACACTACATCAACAAGTAGAGATAGATAGGCACAGGATGCGGGTGGGGAACACAGTGTGAGAGAGAGAGAGAGAGAGAGAGAGGAACTTGCTAGAGGAAACAGAGACAGCGGACCACAGGAGGAGGCCGTTGGAGTAGGCCCCCGATACAGAGAGCCCCCGCCCTGTCCTCATGGACTACCTTTACTGGTCTCCTCTTTTTAAATTTACTCGTTGCCGAAAACCGTACAATAGCAACGACAACTCAGTTATTGTTCCATCTTTGTTTGTCTGGTTCCCTGGCTGTCTTGTAGCCTCTTTGACTTTGAAAATTGACGGCCGTGTTACCTCGGACGTGAAGACCCGGTTTGAGCTGGGTTTAATTTAATAAAGACACGAAAAGGTATGCATAATGTGAGGCTTTCATTCATGTTTGATGGTTGTTTCTTAATCATTCGTTTACTTCCAGCCGCGTGTATGCACTTCGTTCTTTTCTGTCTTCCCGACAGAACAAGGATGGTTTGTTCCTTCGATTGTTACGTTATAATTAATAATTATAGTAATAAAAGAGCTCAACTGTTTGATTAGCTGTTTGCTTGCTAATTTATTTTAGCAAGAGTCCCAAGTGCCTCACCCAATCCAAATTATCCAATGGTACACAGGAGAGACATTTTTGGAAATCCCTCACTTAAAAGTCGACATAAATAAGAAAATTTGAGTCGTCGAAGTGACTCTGCGTCACAGCACGGCTGGGCAAACGTGGAGTTAACGGGAAATAAGACATGCAAAACAAACTGGAATAGTCGAACGTATAAACTACAAATGCAATAGGGTGCGCAAGCGTCGATGACAGGCAGCCCTTTGGGTTATCCGTACCAATCCGGTCACTCCAGGCTAATAAATAGTGTCTCCAAGAACACAGCTCGGCCCACAAAAGATTTTAAGTCACAATATACGATGCTATGTACAACAATGCGGACGGCACAAGAAATCCGATTGAGGGGTCCTTCTTCCGGGGCTTCCTTAGAAATTAAAACAAATATTTAAGAGCTTGCAAAAAACAAGAATACAACATGGTCTTAAAGAACGGGTCTTGTTCTATTAAAATGTTGTCCTTGTCCTGTGCCATTGCAGCTGTTTGGATTACCGGAGTAAGTCCAATAATGGAAATTAGTTTTAATCTCTCTCTCTCTCTCTCTCATGGTCCAAGCCCATGTGATTTGTTTTGGACGTGGTCTGCTTTGTCAGGACTTGGGCCTCAACTTAGCAGAGGTGCTGCCTAATTACCAAATTTTATATTGCACTCCATGGCGCGGAAGAACCAAAAAAGAAAAATAATAAATTTTTTTAAAAAATACATACATATATATATATATATATATATATATATATATTCCACACGAAGCCCTTAAACCAAGTCACAAATACCAAAATCAGCACGCGCACACGACCGAGACAGACACATAGTGTCCTACAAGGGCAGTAAGGTAAATAAAAGGCGTCGGCTGAGGCTTGTCGCTAAGCTGGGGCGTTCTTGTCCTGTTACGTGGCACCGTTGCGGGCTGCGGCCATCCTTTCTCTTCCCGCAGACCAATCCTAATTCCTAATAATTAGGGTTTTTCCTTCTCAGACAGGATCCAACTTATTTAATCAAATTCAAATCAAATCCATACAGGGAGATTGATTTTGTTTGAAAAAAAATTATTTGGGGGGGGGGGTTTGTTTTCATGATCTGATTCGATTGGAGAGTACATGTAGAGGGGGAAGCAAGCTGAAATCTCAGATTGCGCGATTCCATTTTTAGAATTTTATTTTCGTTTAATTTTCTTTCGAATCGAAGTATGGATTTAGACGCCAACGGAGGTAACAGTCGGGTGTTTCAGCGGCTGGGCGGCGCGTCAGGCTACGACACGAAGCAGCAGCACCAGCAACAGAAGGTCTGCTACCATTGGCGGGCGGGAAAGTGCACGCGCCACCCTTGTCCTTTTCTCCACAGGGAATTGCCGACGCCTGGCACCACCACCACCGCCACCAATGGCGGCTCCTCCAAGCGTGGGCTTTCCAGCGATTCGGGGTTCTCGGGACCTCCTGCAGTGAGGAGAGGTTCCAATTTTAACCACGCCTCCAGCTGGGGACGGGTTGCCCAACACAGGGTAGTGAGAAAGACGGAGAAAATCTGCAATTTTTGGGTTCAAGGGAATTGTAGTTATGGAGACAAGTGTAGATTTTTGCACTCTTGGAGTTTGGGTGACAGTTTCTCTTTGTTGACGCAGCTTGAAGGACACCAAAAGGTGCATTTAGTCTCAAACTATTACCTTACCATTGTTTCAAATTTCAGTAGTCTGTGGGGTTCGATGTTTTTTTTTATTGAATTGGGTTTTACTTTGAGCAGCTTGTTAGTGGGATTGCCTTGCCATCTGGGTCTGATAAACTTTATACAGGGAGTAAAGATCAGACTGTCAGGGTTTGGGATTGCCAATCTGGCCAGGTTTCCTTACTTGACTTCTTTTCTGAATTCTGATCAATTGTGTAGGCTTTTTTTTTTTTTTTTTTTTAAATCAAAGTTTGTTTTAGGAAAATTAGTTGATGGTTTGCTTCTGTTCTTCTGTAGTGTACAGGTGTGGTTAATGTTGGTGGCGAGGTTGGTTGCATGATTACTGAAGGTCCATGGATTTTCGTTGGTTTACCAAATGTTGTCAAGGTTAGGCTTTAGCCAAGATTTCCTCCTTTTCTTTTTGTCTTATGCTGAATCTCCAAGGATTTTTGCTTCCATATCTTGTAGCTGTGAAGATGCTATTTCACTGCAATGGTGTTGTGCTGGGGTTAATCTTTGCAGGGATGGAATCTGCAATCTAACGCTGAGCTGAGTCTCAATGGACCTGTTGGCCAAGTTTATGCTCTGGTTGTGGGGAATGATATGCTGTTTGCTGGTACACAGGTAACATTTATTCTATTTGTGACTGACTTTGTGAAGTTCTGTTGTTTATCACGTTCCATTCTGGTATCAATCAGCTTCTCTTTGGAAGCTGGAAAATTTCGCAACTGTAAGACATGAGTGAAAAATTAAATAAATAAATATTAATTGACCTGTATACTGTGAAACTGTCACTTCCATCTGTGGAATATATGCCCTTTATTGGTATCTTGATAGTGTTTGCAGAGTTAGAATTTGGTTTTGCAACCAAAATTTGTGGAATTCTTCATGTGTTGTCAGCATAGTTACAACAAATTGACCTCATGTGCAGGATGGGGCAATATTAGCATGGAAATTTAATGCAGTTACAAATACTTTTGATCCTGCTGCATCACTCAAGGGTCACACTGTTGCTGTAGTTTCATTAGTTGTTGGAGCTAATAGACTCTTCTCTGGATCTATGGATCATTCAGTCAGAGTAAGTTGGCTTTAATGACATGTTTTCCCCTCTAGGCATTGAATTGGCATGTTGGATTTCAAGTGTTGGGATTGGGACTTGGCAATACAATCTTTACTGTCTTTCATTATAAAACAATTTATTCTTTTTATGTTTCTTTCAGGTATGGAGTCTTGATTCCTTGCAGTGTATGCAGACACTGTCAGAACATACTTCAGTTGTAATGTCTGTTCTTTGCTGGGAACAGTTTCTTTTGTCATGTTCATTGGATCAAACCATAAAGGTTTGTAACTTAATTGTATTCACATCATCCCATTCTTTTTTTCAACAGGCTACCATGGTTTAGTCGCTACTGTTTCTTGTTTTATCAGGTGTGGGCCGCTACTGAAAGTGGGAATTTGGAAGTAACATACACTCAAAAAGAGGAACATGTACGTTAATTCTATTTTAGATGTCATTCATTATGTTACGTTGATTTAACAAATCAGAAAAAGAGCTGGTTGTGATATAGACAAATCTTGTGCATGCTTTTTTGATATCAGAAATTGAGAGCCCATTTCTTGTGATGATTTTGGATCCATTTGTTCCTTCTTCCTATTGACCTCAAAGTTACTAAATTTTATGATTAGATGGTGAATTGGTGGATAAGAAATATGCATGGATGTTATCAGGGGAGAGCAGTTATGTGTTGAAGAATGTTGGGGTGATTAGAAAGAAGGCCTTTGTGTCGCAAATTTTCAAGCTTCTATAAGTTTGTTAGACTGGGTATTCAGAATAAATCCATTGGCAAAAGGGGGTTCTGCTCTGCATTGGCTGTTTGTTTAGTCTGTATTTTCTTGTGTGAAGGTATAACCTCTTCATTTGACAACTACTCTGCATAACTCTATAAAGGTTCTGTGAGGGCATCTTCCTGTTAGTTTGGAAGCATACCAATCGGTGATCTTTGGGGTAAGGAGGACAGTTACTTTCTTGTGCCTCATGTTGATGCTTTGTCTCCAATGCTCTATACTTCTTGTAATTATGTGACTTGGGTTTCTGAAGTACTTAAGACTACCTGTATAGTTTTCATATTATGTCTTTAATGCTTCAGGGCCTCCTAAGTCTCTGTGGGATGTATGATCTAGATGGCAAGCCAGTGTTGTTGTGTTCTTGCAATGATAATACAGTTCGCCTCTATGATTTGCCATCGTGAGTACCAAGTGTTGTTTTGTTTATAGAAGCTCGAGAATTTGTTTCCTTCTCTTTAATGTAATTATGTTTTGATGTTCTTCATTCTGACTCAATAATTTTTCCATCTTCCTTTTCCAGATTTTCAGAAAGGGGTAAAATTTTTGCTAAACAGGAGATTCGAGCCATTCATGCGGGTCCCAGTGGCCTATTCTTCACTGGGGATGGAACTGGACTAGTAAGAGTGTGGACATGCAAAGCTGATCCGACATCCACTTCCTGATGATTATTTGATTTTATACATTTTTTTTTTTTCTTTGCTTGCTTCACTTGTAAAATTTGCGGGACAGAGTAAGAAGTAGAGAATGCCGGCTTTGATTTCCCGTTTTATTATGTGTCATATTCTTACAGAGAAGAGACCTATGGCCCAAACCAACGTTGTAACGGTTAAACGACTCTTCGTCACTATAAACCATATCATTTGTGGCTGCTGCACGTGACCAATATGTACTTCACCTGCGTCCATCCAGCAATGCACGCAGGTGATACCCACATTCTTGCACCTTTGTATTTGGCAATAATATCCGCATTTTATATGCTTTTTTTTTATTTGAAAAAAAAAATCTTTTGATATTTTTTCATACCCACCTCACAGATCTTGCGGGGCGTTTGGTGTTCATTGGTACCGTTACAGACCGTTAGGAACCCTTGTCGCGCGCAAATTACTCTGAAAAAGGTAGGTTATATGTTAGCTCAGAGGGGAGATTTAGAACGAAGTAGCAATAAAACGAGAGCTGCAAATTTCTCGAGAGCGTCTGTCTGTGCCCTTTGTGACACTTCTTTCCATAAATTTAAAAAGGAAGATGGGTTGGTTAACGTTAACCTGTCAGTTCTAAATCATTTATGTGGACATTGAGTGTGTCGAGTATGCAAACATTGGTTGCTTAACGTACAAGCCAAAATCTTGTAGAACCTTCAGGGAGCTCGAAAGGTAGACCCTTTGAGGGTTTTGACACAATGAACGCTAAGCGTTCTTGGTAATTACTATGCTCAAGTATATTAGCAAGTAGACGTTGTTTATTTGTCCCATTTCAAGCCCATTAAGGAACATCCTTCTTCTCCATTTTGGTTGTTCCTGACGTATCCCTCTGTTTTGGCAATAGAGCTAACCCCGGAAAGCTTGTAGTTATCCATGAAAATTTTCGCCCAAGATATGAACCATGTCGAACTGATGTAGAGGGAGTAACCCAAAATTCCACATAATAACCCTCAAAATATGTTGAGGCTAGGTAAGGCAGTTTTATACATAAGGCCAAGCCATTTGATAAGCCGGCTTATAAGCAAACCATATAAATATGCTACCGTCCATCTTTATTAATTTGCTTTATTCTTCTTCTGTAATTGAACTTTCTCTAAGAGAAAGAGTGTAGATAACTTCACAGATTGAACATGACCTTGATGGCATTTCCACCACGAGCACTTGTTTCAAAGGCTTCTTCTACCTCCCCTTGGGAGAATCCGAACCTATGGGTTATCAGAGGCTTCACATCAATCTTACCGCTCCTCAGGAACTCTAGGCATAGTGGCCACGTGTTCTTATATCGGAAAACCCCGATTACATCGACCTCCCTAAAATAACAAAGAACCAAAAAATATTAAGTTTCCTTGCAATTTTAACACTCAAACCATCCCTTTATTTATGTCATTTTTGAAATGTTTTGACAAATAGAAAATAAACTCCACTATGGCTTACACTCGTATTCTAACAGCAGTAGTACCGACATTTCAGTGTTCTGGGAAGATCCCCAGTCCAAAATTGTACATTATGCTACACTGTTGCTTTGAATATCTTGTCCTCATTTACAATATTTTATTTTCCAGTTGTGGGCTGACTCAAATGAAGATAATATATTTATTTATTCTGACTTTTTGTGCTCACCATTTGTTGATTCTGCTACTTGGCTAAACTGCAGTTCATAGTACCCTGACCTGAATCAACTCCCAAATTCCAAAGCTTATGCCTTTTTGCTTAATTTTCTTTCCATAATACAAGTCCAGATGTATTTCCCAGATTTTAGCTGAATTCAAAATGTTCCTACGGAAATAAGTAAAGTCGCATACCTTGCAGAAGCTGGAGTAAGTGGGACAGTCATCTCGTTATGGCCCATGCCGACAAGGCAAACCTTGCCACCTGACCTAGTGGCACCAAGTGCTGTTGACATGGTTTTGGTGAAACCAGCACAATCAAAGGTGACATCAGCATCAGTTCCCATAGCTTTATGTATCAGTAATACTTCCTCAGCTACATCCTGTAAAATTCTGTTCTTTAGATCAAGCAATTGGCAATAAGAGCAGAAATGGGTCAATGAACAGAGTGGTCAGAAAAAGAGATTCTCTCCATCAACTAGAAAGATAAGAATCTAAATGCCACAGAACAGGGCTACTATTGGACCCAAACAAATTTATTATTAGTGATAAATGTATACATTAAAACATATTTCTGCTTTCTTATCAAAGTATGAGAAATCATACTAAAAGTTGGTAAGAATTGAATGATTCTGACAAAAAAACCATAATGATAAGTGGGGAATATATTTGTTGCACCAAGATAAAAGACTTCCCTAAAACATAAAAGACAAACCTCAATATTTGATGAAACTTTAACAATCTGGTCAGCACCAAGATCCTTAGCAACAGATAAGCGATAGTCATCAACATCCACAATAACAATGCTGGGTGCTCCAAAGGCACGAGCTGCTAGCATTGTAACAAGCCCTATTGGCCCAGCTCCCATGATCATTACATTTGTTTCTGGGCCAACATCAGCTCGGCGACAAGCATGAACACCAACACTTAAAGGTTCACACATAGCCCCTTCCTCCAAGCTCACATTGTCTGGAAGTTTAAAACACAAGTCTGCAGGATGAACCACCTGTAAACAGAAAGGCCTATCTTCAACACCAGATCCAACTCCCTATAATTCTTTGTCTGGTAAATGTCAAACTATCTGGTTTTATCAGTTCCACAATTGGCAACATGAATGCAAAGTCCATTGGGCCATCAAATAATTTGAGACAGCTAGCAATAGCATTGTAGTTTATAAGCATACCCATGTTACGTAATATTAGCTCATGTTACAAAAACCAGTTGACTTCCAGTTTAAAACACTGCATAATTAATGACCTGATTGGCAAGAGAACCGTGGACTGGTGGAGTTGCAAAGAACTTCATCTCGGGGCATAGATTGTATTGGCCTTCTTTGCAAAGACTGCATCGCCAACAACTTATCCCAGGTTCCAATGCCACGCGGTCTCCGGGCACAAGAGTTGTAACCTTGCTGCCAACCTCTTCCACAATCCCAGCACATTCATGCCCAATGACCATGGGCTCTTTCACCACAAAATGTGCACATTTCAAGGTCTGAAGATGAGACCGGCATCAAAAAAATCACTACCATACAATCAAACTTGATAAAGGGAACAGCACAGTAATTTGGAGACACCATTTATCTTTTGACCTACCTGGGTTCTGGACTGTGATTGCGACACACTAATTACATCATAATCCAGGTAAAGAACGGAAGTTAAGCAAAGTCCAAACCGCAAGAAGTCATATACAGGTATCCTCCCCAAATTACTGATACCATTTAATCATTTTGAAATGAGTATAGTCGAAGCAGCCTAGCAGAAACAGGGGGGACCTCAAAGCATAGCATATAACGATAAGTGATAAATGATGATTAATGAAAAGTTGAGAAGAGAGGTTAAAAAAAAAAAAACAAAAAACCTTGAGGTAGTGGACATCACTTCCACAGATACCAACAGCTTTCATTCTGACCTTGACATCATGGGGTCCTATGAAAAAGAGAAGTCAAGGAGACATATATAAGCCAAAAAGGGTACCATTTAAAAGTATCAAAAAAGAGAAAAAAAAAAGAGAGAGAGACAAAATTATAATTCAGGGGCTCTGCTTGGCGAGATATCTTTGACCCTCGGACGGGTCGTTTGATGTCCAAACCAAACAAAGTTCGAATCTTGATACCGAGAAGGGGAAGCTTGAAAGGCTGAATCTTGAGGGCGTTGACACCAAGAAGCCAGGCGGCCATGTTCTCTTTTTCTTCTTCTTCTGCAACTTTACCCTCCTCCTCGTACGACATCCCTCCTTTACCCATTCTGCTAAGCCTCCTCAGTCAGTTGACTTGATCGATCGCTGGGTAAGTTTCAAAAAGAAGAAAAGAGATGAGGTCGAAGGAGAAGACTTAAAGACACTGGATAAGGAAGAAAAAAGCAACGGCCCATTGTTTGTCGGTGCATCATTCATTAATTTAAATGATTAAGATGTTGTCAATCTTTGTTAAGTTTTCTTTTTTATTCTGACTCGGAAGAGGGAAAGCTATCCAGACAGCTAACAATGAGGTAAACAAAGCACTGCTACAATACTAGAATCGGTATCAAACTCTTGCAATATCTCAAATTTCTCCTAAATTTGAGGTCTAGGTTCGTTTTGTAATTACGATTGTCCCCAAATTTATTTTTCTTTTGACTTCAGCCCCTAAATCCTTTTCCCCTTCATTACCATAATTTTTTCTTTGCAGTTTGCCCTTAATGATGCAAATCCAAATTATCAAATCTCGTTTAAAATTTAATTCATAATAAAATAAAATGAAGAAAAAAGGGGATCCAGTTAAATTGAGAGAAAGATTGTTCTTATTGGGAAGAATTAAAAAAAAAATAAAAAAGACTCTTATTCCGAATGCATTTCTCTCTCCGTTTTTCTTTTTTAAATTCAATTTCGTTCTTCCAAATGTATGTACAAAGTATTGGGATTATTTTGTGGCAAGTGGAAACGGGTGGCCAAATTTGTATAAGAGCAAGTGAGCTTTGCCAGTACACTGATTGCTACGAGTGAAACGACGGGTCCAATTTAGAAAGGGCGAACGCTACAACTAAAAGGCAACGTATTAGATAAGTAACGACTAACATCGTTGGATAAACCAGAAAATGGATGACTTTTCTTCAGGGGTTTGCCTGTAATTGTATGGATTACATAATAAACAGGTTCTGAAGTTCCTACTCGAATGATGGAAAGAAATGACATTTTTTTTTTTCTCCTTTTTAACAACTCCGCTAAAGACTCAAAAGATCATAAAGCCTAAGAAAAAGCAGCGGGTGAGAGAGAGAGATGACTAGTGGTGATATGATGGCAAGCAGAGAAAAAGGAGGAGGAGGGGGAGAAGAAGAGAACACGGCGGCTTGGCTTCTTGGTATCGAAACCCTTAAGATTCTGCCTCACCATCTTCCTCCCGTCGGTAACCTTTCTTATCTTTCCATTTACTCCATTAAATGAGCTCTTTGCTGTGTTAAAAAGTTTGCCGGCTATCAAGCTAAAAATCGAAGGTCATGTTTTGTACCATGCAATAGCTCGAAGGTCTGTTGCGGCAGACAATATTGAACCGCATGTGGGTTCTTTTAATCATCGAGATTGTCGAGCTGCTGTGATAAAAATTCATGTCGATAGTCATTTGGAGGCAATCGCCAACACTCGTGCAACTTTAATTTTTTTTCCCCATCTTCTTTTTTTTGCCTTCTTTTTCTATAATCATAGGTCCTAATGATGTCAAAGTTCGGATTAAAGCTCTCGGTATTTGTGGAAGCGATGTTCATCATTTCAAGGTGATGGCAATCTGACTCTTGCAAACTTCTTTATCGTTCTTTGACAGGGATATATCTGTTCCGGCCCTTATCTCCTCTTACGACTGCTATCTTGAATTGCAGACAATGAGATGCGCAAATTTCATGGTCAAAAAGCCAATGGTTATAGGGCATGAATCTGCCGGGGTCATAGAAGAAATTGGCAGCGAAGTGAAGTCCCTGGCAGTGGGTGACAGCGTAGCACTAGAGCCTGGAATCAGTTGTCAGCGTTGCAACCTTTGCAAGGATGGTCGCTACAATCTTTGTCCTCAGATGAAGTTCTTTGGATCCCCACCAACCAACGGCTCTCTTACGAACATGGTGATCATATATATACCAAAAGTCAGCACTGGCTTCATTGAGTCCTATATCATTACAGCCATTGGCAATAAAAATGTATGCCCTGTTTTTTGTAACAGCTAGTGCATCCTGCAAATCTGTGTTTCAAACTGCCTGAAAATGTGAGCTTGGAAGAAGGAGCTATGTGTGAACCCCTCAGTGTTGGTGTCCATGCTTGCCGCCGCGCCAGAGTTGGTCCCCAGACGAATGTATTGATCATGGGAGCGGGGCCCATAGGCCTCATCACCCTGTTAGCTGCTCGTGCATTCGGTGCCTCTAAAGTAGTGATTGTCGATGTAGACAATCGCCGACTATCCATTGCACAGAACCTCGGTGCAGATGATACAATTCGGGTCTCAACAGATGTTAAGGTTAATAGTTCTCAACTATTCCCCCATCTTTTTCGCATTCAAGTATCCAGGGATTCGAGCAGATATCTTAACTTGCAAATGATTCCATAGTATGTAGGAGAAGAAGTTGAAAGGATCCAAAATGCTATGGGTTCGGGCATTGATGTTAGCTTTGATTGTGTTGGATATAACAAAACAATGTCAACAGCCCTCAATGCTACGCGTTCAGGTGGCAGGGTGTGCCTCATCGGATTGGCTCTGAGTGAGATGACTGTCCCTCTTACCCCGGCTGCAGCGAGGTAACAGTTCTGTTGTCTATAGGCAAACACGTGCGGCACATAGTATCGTACCTTCTCTTTCTTTCCATTTACTGGAGACCACATCAACCCCTGTGACTAACGTTCGGTTCCCTTCTCTTGGGCTTCCTTTCTTACCAAGGAAAAATGGATTCAAAAATTGGTCAAGCAAGAACTCTCACGGTAATCTTGTATAGGGGACAAAGTTTAATATGATTAGTGAGTCACATCTCAATAACATCAGTGGCAAGCAAGAAAGATTTTTTATGCCTATTTAAATTTATTTAGACTTTTTTTTTTTTTCTTGGATATTGGATGTATGAGTAACAACAGGTGATGTTTGGATGCAGGGAGGTTGATATAATTGGGATATTCCGCTACAGGAATACATGGCCTCTCTGCATTGAGTTCTTGAGGACTGGCAAGATTGATGTAAAGCCCCTGATAACTCACAGGTTCGGCTTCTCACAGCATGAGGTAGAAGAGGCCTTCAAAACTAGTGCCGCTGGTGGCAATGCCATCAAGGTCATGTTTAAGCTGTAAGATCAGATACTCGTGCAATTAAGGATCCCTACGCTTGGAAAGGCATTAAGTTCTTCCTTATAATCCATAAGAATACATCCTTTGTTTGCGGAAGCTCCTCTGCACATTTCAGAAACATAGCTTGAAATTAGAATAACTTTTAGCAGAAAAGCTCTTCCCCAAGAATATCCGAGAAAAACAAACGAGAATACAGTCTTGACAAGTTTCTTATTCAAAAGGTACAAATCCTTCTTTAATATCCATATTGTCTTTCATTGAGAATGCCCAAATGTATGGTAAATTCAAACTGATAAAAGACAATATACAGCAACGACCAATGCCAGTAGACAAAATTAATGACACTGTATATTTGGTCAGAGACATCATTAAAAAATTTGTTATCCACTGCATGCAACCTTACCTGTGTCTTTACCAGGGAGGTTGTTTCCGCAACACCATGAATAAATCATCAAACAATAATGCACCGGAACACAGAATTTGTCGCTTGTGAGGGTCGCCACTTGCTGCTAAATAATTTGTTTGCAGTGCCAGAGAAACTTTGGAGAGACATCCTACCTAGTGTCCTTCCCTCACACTATAACTAGACAAGTGTATGGTTATGCCCTGCCATTGCTGGCCTTAAAGTTTTTGGTTCTGCAGTGATGCTGCAGCTCATCGATCACATGGCTGGTCATGGTACACACAAACAATCATTGCAAAGTACCATGATATATTTTATAACACTCACCGGATTCCCTCTTACAAGATTCTACAAGACCAGGGTCCTCAGAATCAAACGATGTTGCCCCATGCTTCAACAGAACTCCGACCAGAAGGCTTTTGCACATCTCCCTCCTGCATTAATTGTCTGACTTTTGTAGCACTGTCCCATCTATCAGAGTCAGCATAAGTGTTTGACAAGAGAACATAATTCCCACTATTAGAAGGATCTGAATCAAGAAGCCTGTTGGCAGCTACCTCAGCCAGGGCCAGGTTTCCATGAAGCTTGCATGCACTTAAGAATATCCTCCAAATAACAGTATCTGGAACTGCTGGCATTGCCATTATAAACTGATATGCCCTGTCCAAATCACCGTGGCGGCTCAAAAGGTCCACAACACACCCGTAGTGTTTCATTTCTGGCATCAGTCCATAAACTTTCTCCATACTGTGAAAATATTCCAATCCTTTATCTACCATGCCAGAATGAGTGCAAGCCAGCAAAACCCCAATGAAGCACCCATGAGTTGGATGAACACCATCTCTCAACATTTTTGAGAAAAACTCAAGTGCCACTTTGGCAAAACCATTGACAGCAAGCCCTGATATGATTGATATCCACGAAACATCGTCCTTCTCTTTCATCTCACAGAATACCTCCACTGCTTTCTCACCCACTCCACATTTGCAGTACATGTCTATTAAAGCATTCCCCACATATACATCAGCTCTGATGCCATGCAAGTTAATATAATCATGAACTGCCTGTCCCACATCAAGCCAACCCAAGTGAGCACAAGCAGAAAGCACGCTAGCCACTGTAATCTCATCTGGTTTCACCTGAGCTTCCATCATATCTTGGAAAAGCTTCACTGCATCTGAAAAGAAATTGGCTTGAGCATAACCGGTGATCAGAGAAGTCCAAGAAATGATATTCTTTTCAGGCATCTGATAAAAAAGTTCCGTTGCAGCAACTAAATCTCCCATTTTTGCATACCCGGTGATCATTGCATTCCAAGAAACTAAATTCCTTTCTTGCAATTCATCAAAAACTTTTTGTGCCAAATCCATCAAACCGCGCCTTCCATACATATCAATCAATGTGTTTCCTAAATAAACATCCAAATGCACATCATTTTCTTCAATATACTTAACCATATTATCTGCAGAGCTCCAGTCACCCAAATAACAAGCAGCCATTATAACTTTAACCATAGTGACCGAATCAGCCTTAACAGTCGCTTTCTCCATTGAATTAAACAAACCCAGAACATCATTAAACATATTGCACTGGCTGTAGCCACAAATCAAAGAGTTCCAAGAAACCAAATCGACCATCACGCCCATTTGATCAAACACTTTCTGGGCATACACCATATGGCCAAAAGACGAATACATATGAATCAAAACGTTGGATACAAAAAGATACGATTCAAACCCAAGTTTCAAAGCATGAACATGAAACACTTTACCGTTTAAGACATCCTTAACACGAGCACAAGCCTTGAACAAAAAGATAAACGTCAAATTATCCCCAGGAACTCCTTTATAATACATGAGATTACTATACATTTCAATTGCTTCTCTGGGTTGGTCTCCTTGGGACAGACCTTGAAGCATAAAGTTGAAAATTAACAACGTGGGTTGTTTCAATTCTTTGAAAGCGAGATGGGCCTTACGAGGGGTAGATGAAGAAGCGTAGGCTTTGATGACGGGGGCCATTGAATGAGGGTCTGTGTGGAGGTGGGTTCGAATGAGGCGGCCATGCAGCTGCTTGATCGAGCTGATGGGGACTGGATTCCTGCTCACTCTCTTCAATTTCTGGGTCGGCGCGGTGGAGATGAGAAGGCGCGAGAGTCCCATTTGGAGTGGCTTTTTCGGTCGGGCAGCGATCATCGGTTCGCTTGAATCGCTTTCTGTAGGATTTTGGTGCGGAGGGTTAACGTACACTGGAGTGGATCGAACGGGCCCCATTATCTTGGGCCCTGATTGGGCTGTCTGAATATCTAGCCCATTACAATCCAAGGCTTTGGGCCCAAATAATAAAAACAGAGCCTAAAAGTTTGTTTAAGGCGACCCATGAATTTCGCCCATCTTTAAATCATTAATTTCGTATAAGACCAACCAAAATAATAATAATAATAATAATAAATCATTAATTTCATAACTAAAACTCATGATTTGGCCGTATAATAATTCGATAGACTAGATAATTTTTTTTTTATTTTCATTTTCAAATCACAGGGGAAAACACGATACTCGATTCTTTTGAGAAAACCAATACGGATTAATTGGGGGCGAAAACTCAAAAACTGTTATGAAGAAGCCAGTGCCGAGCAAAGGGTGGACACAAACATCAGGAGCATCTATCAGCGTTTGGTCTCTGAAAATAAATTGCTTTTAATTCGCCAACTGCAGGATACCAAGTCTTGCTCTATTTCTCGAGGTCAGGCCCGTTAGGCCAGAGCATACTTTTTTTTTTTTTTTTAAAAAAGGTCCATCAGCATGTTGACATTGCCCATACACATATGCAGAGAGAGAGAGAGAGAGAGAGAGAGAGAGGGAGGGAGATGAAGTAGTTAATTTTTATCTCTTTTCTTTTTAGGAAAAAGCTATAAATCAATTACTTTAAATTATCGGTTTAAAAAAAAAAATCTTGTTATGGTTGTGCAGATACATAATTGGCCAAACCTTAACAAAGTAGGACGGTAAGGTCCGGTTACATATTAATTTAGCTGGGTGAAATCAACTCTTCTTTTATGGTAAATTTTAAGTCTCATATTTAAGTGAAGTTTAAAGCTGCGCGTTTATGGTGCTCCATAGACTCTCACCTTATAACCAAAAGATTTAAGAAAAAAAAAAAAAAAAAAGAGAAAAAACTCAGCTACAGTGAACTTCTAATCAGAGCCAATTCTTTTTTGCCAACTTCCCTTATCTTATTTATATTTTCACCTTGAAGACATAACGCAGAAGTGATCCTTTTATGGCCAGCTCTTCAGAGGGAGTATGCCCTTTCGGGACAAGGAAGTTTGAAGCGATAATCCGTCTGTGATGTCTTTAAATATTTTATACCGTATACACACTACGCTGATATATTTAATGTGTTTATAGCTGTTTTATTTAGTTGATATAATCGTAATCACTGAATTTAAAAGATATGGTCGGGATGTCCCGACAGAGCAAAAATAAAATTTATTTTATTTAGAATCTCTTCACTTAGTGGAATACTAACCAGCGACGATTTTAAACTCAGCGGTTAATAATAATAATAAAAAAAAAATGGCGCATTACTGCTATCTAAAAATATCAGAGAAGCTAAATATTATAAAATTTGACTGCTTTGGGATGCCCCTTCATGTTCTTAAATTTAAGCTCTAAACCTAACTACCTCCTATTTTATTAACTAAAAAAAAAAAAACAAGAGCTTAAACCTGACACCTGAAGCCTAAAACTCTGTGGAAAAAAAAAAAGTTAAAATAATTGATATTAGATTGAGAGTGGGAGCTAAGGAGGAATCTTCTCTCTGGAAAATTTCAAGGATCGAGCATAATTAGGATCCGTTTGCTAAGTCATAGGTGTCCATATCAACAAGGCATTGAAAAGTCAAAGTTATTCAACCAAAATCAGGACTCAGTTCCCACGCCACGAGAGGAACACCAAAATGAGAATATCGTCATCTTATGATCTTTTTGTATCTCATTTATTTTGAATAGGAAATTATTATCATTATTATTATTTTGAGTAAGAATGGGAAAATATTATCAAAGCAGAATTAAAATGTGAGGTTCGAGCACCAAGTCAAACATCAATTTATTGTTCTTTGATGAATATTTTTCTTATTTTTTTAATCCTTGAATGTCTCTTCAATTTTATTTTTTTATTTTTTTATTTTTATGCAATAGCATCATTTGGCGGAGTTCTGCAGTCCAGTCCTATTCCTACTAAGCTTCTAATTAAACAATTAATGGTCACGATCCATGGCCTGCCCCTTCAGATTCATATTTCTGTTCCCTCCAAACAATTAATGGATTGAAAATGATAATTTTTGGGGACCCTTCATTGAGTTGAATATGGCTTGGTCAGCTGGTCCTAAAAGGTCAAGTCGATAACATATTAGCATGCGAAGAGAAATATTCCGGGGCTCGATTTGGTAAACCCATTTTTGGGCCTTTGGTCAAGATTTTGCTACAACAAAATACAGAGAATGGCGTAGGCAATTTCTGGGGGGCTAGGGTGACGTTAAATGCTTCAACACTCAGTCTTGCAAAGCGGCCGAGCGAGGAGGACACAGTTGCTTCACGCGTACGCCGATTCGTCACCCAATTCTGAGCCACTTGTCCCTTCCAAAACGCCTCCCTTACTTCGTTTACTTGGAGGTCAACATTCAGATTAGTATCCTAATTACCCCATACTTTATGTGTACCTCAATGCCCCTACAATTGACGTGCTGACTTTGAGATAGATGTATTTATGTTTTTTTTTTCTTTTTTCACCTACCATTATACAAAAAAGAGTGTAAAAATGAAAAAAAAAATATTGTAAATCTCGTTATAATATATTTGAATATTAAAATAAATTTTCAACTTAAAAATATATTATAAATATTAATTATTATTATTATTGTAAATTTTAAATAAGAATCATTCATCATGATTTTAATTTAATTTTTTTATAAAAAGATAATTACTTAAATAATCATTAGAATATGTCAAATTTTGAACTTATTGAAAATACCTGTCTATAAATCTCTATTCATTAAAAAGAAATGGAATTCAAACATAACTAATGCAAGAACAGACTTGCTGGCACTTGCTAGGATATAATTAGGCACATAAAGTCAAGACTTTTCTCACATGACCGTAATCAAGTATTCTTGAGACCACTCAAACCAAATTTAATTCGGGCCAAACTAGTGATTAAAGTCCTCCCGAGTGAATTGTTGACTTGCATGACCCCACCGGCGTGATAGAAATAAATAAATAAACCATTATGCCCCAAATACACGTCCACTCTGTCGTTGTATTCAACCCCCCCCCCCCCAACCCCGACGTCCAAAAGCCTACCGCCCTCTCTGTCTCTCGCACCATACGTGGACTTGGTCCACCCCACGCCCAGTTCAAATACACGTATATCACTTAACCCAATTGTCTCCACAACATTCATGACTTTCTCTTCCACAAAGAGAACCGTGCGAATGTCAGCGGCAACAGCCGATGTAGCATCGTGGTGCTGTGCCGTTGTTCTGTTGACCCTAATATTAATGGGTTCGGTCAGGGAGATACCGTCAGGAGATCAGGAATCGGTAAAAGGGAGACAGCTTTTGGACCGGCCTTGTGACGAGATATATGTCGTCGGGGAAGGAGAGACCCTCCACACCATCAGCGATAAGTGCGGTGACCCGTTTATCGTGGAGCAGAACCCGCATATCCAAGACCCCGATGATGTGTTTCCTGGACTTGTCATCCAGATCACTCCTTCAAATCCCAGGAAGTCCCCGAGGTAGTTCACTGTCTTTACGCACATCGAAAAAATCAAGAATGGACTTCTCCACAAATCTAGAAGCTAGGCATACTTTTTGGCTTCGTGGCATATACATGAAAGGAGGGTTGGTGACAAGGTAGGCTTGAAGGTCGCAAGTTACAGAAATAACTTTTTTTTTTTTTTTTCACGAAATAAGGATAACACTACGGGTTGTCAGGCCATAGAGTTTGAGACTGGCTCTCTCTTTATAGATAGATAAATACATAGATATTTTTTCCTTTAAGTTTTGTTCGAAAGGGTTGAGAGTTGTGGGCTTGTGCCTCACTGATGTTTTGTATAGGGGAAAAGGTCATCTTTTATAAGGTTTTGCACAAAGCAGAGAATAAAACCCTTTTTTTTCAAATACCTTTTCTTTTGGTCTTCTTCCTTTTTCTTATTTCTATGGAAAAACATGGATGTGTAATCTGATGATGATGATGATGCTCGTGAGATGCCGCGGCCGTACTTGCCTGTTACAATACGATCCATTCTTAGTTATCGTCAATTAGGAAGTCTCTACTCCCTAAGCGCAAGATGATTAAATTTCTGCCTGTAGTGGTTACAGAGTCTGAAGAGGAGTCTTTTATGCACCCAAAAAAAGAAGGGGCTTTTAGCTCATATTATATATGAACTTCATTCCTACATTTTAGAATCTTGTTTAGCTCATATTCCAACCGTTTACCGACCTGCGGATATCACACGTCTTTTCCGGCTGGCTTTAAGAAATCATTAGGACTGATTAGTCTACCCTTCTTGTCAAGGCCCTTGCCATCTTTTTGATTGCCATTCTTGTGTTTTTCAGTAGATTTCAAACTCTCCCCATTCTTCTCGCCAATGAGTTTCATTGACTCGAATTCTTCCACAAGATTCACAGTTATCTCAAAGCCTCCTTCTTGAGGACTCTCAAAGCCTCCTTCTTTTCAACTTTCATCTTCTCGTAATATTCTTCGAGAGTCAAGCTGCTCTCTGGTTCCCGCAGTGCCTCTTCAGGATTTTCTTGGCCTTCGAGTTTCTTTTCAGAATTTCTTTCCGCAATCTCAATCTTTCCGTTACTATCCTGCTTCTCAGCATCATCAATCCTTCTCGGCTTTCGAATTACGAATTTTCTCCGTAAAACCTAATTAGGAAGAACAATGGGGCTTTGCTCTCATCTGCTCAGCATCCATCGCCCCGCATTGTTCTTCCGATGGCAACTTCTTTTCTTCCTTCTTCGCTAGTTTTCCAGGACTGCCCTTGGCGAATTCTCGTTTCTTGGATATTGCTTCTTGTTACAGTTGATGATAACTCTTGTACCAAGGCGAGACCTGCCCCCGTTGTTGACTTTTCTTCTTCTTCTTCTTCTCCTGCTGCTGCTGATCCAGCAGATGACGATCTTCCTGCTTCTTCTGCGGCGCATTTGTGGTGCGATCGGCCAATTTCAATGCTCTCTCGTTAGCTAATAATTCAAATAAGAAGAAGTTCTTTTGAAGAAGAGCCATAATAATATCCGTGTCACCACACGAGATTTTTTGTGCCAAAAAAAGGGGAGATTTCTACGGATATAATAAAGCCTATTTCTACAGAAACTCCATCGGTCCTTCTTATGCCCGTTCACGATTGAGAATTGATAATGAAGACGATCTGCGACCAGACATACAGGTCCCCTGTTCCGGGCCTTCTTCGGATTTAACTTCGGTCAAAGCGATTTTAGGGTTTTCTTTCAACTTGACGTCGCGCAACAAGATATTCATCTATTAAACGGCAATGATAATGTTAGAGAAATTCACAAGCGCAGTTCCCAAAATTTATAGTCCGAAGGAAATCAGTAGTTTCATTAATTAATAATTATCGCCGCTCGATCACACAGGTCGTTGTAGTATAGTGGTGAGTATTCCCGCCTGTCACGCGGGCGACCCGGGTTCGATCCCCGGCAACGGCGAAAATTTCTTTTGCTCCCAGACAATTATATGATCATTGAGTTGCCTCGTACACGCTCGCTCGAGTGCGTATTATTGGAAGACTCGCGAAATTTGGCCAAATTCCCATTTTCTAGAGGATACCCGTGCCGCGTGTACAACTACCTGATGTGTGTGGTTTGAAGAGCCTTATTGTATCTACCGACTGTTGACGGGTCTTAAGATGAAATGAAATTTTCAACTTTGACCTTAAATGGTCTAGGAGATCAATTTTGTGCGTCAATGAAACGAAAGTAACTTGCGCTGTAAGGTTGCATCTAATAGACCATAAGAAGTAAGAAAAAGGGCATGGAGTGAGACTTTAAACTCATTAGGCGCGAGTCGGCGACAGTGAGGAGAGTGGCCTTTTGTCCTTTTCTGGGGGCAAAGAAGGGCAGTGATTGCATTTCGGGAAAAAACTGGGCAAGAGTCCTGGTTTGGCCCATTTTGTGGGGAATCGCAACCCCGCAGAGCAGTGATTTACAACTTGTTTTGGTGACAGTCTGGGTTTCACAAATCAAAAGAAAAGTTTCAATACTCCGCAAAAGGAGTTTCTTTATAACTAAGTTGAATTTTATTTATTTGGTTTAACTTGGTACCTTAAATACCAAATAAAATTCTTTCTTTTTTTTTTTTTGTTTTGGTTGCTCCAGTCACGTTGTTTTATGAAAGAAACACGTGACAACAAGATTAAAAAAGAGTTGTGCATATGCTGCTGGGGTTAAAATAATTAGGCCATTTTAACAACGGTTCAAGCTCAAAACTGATTTGGCTTGGCCTAACCTACTCGCTTGTTGGCTGACGAGCGATTTAGAACTTAAAAAAAAAAAAGAAAAAGAAAATCGAATAGACCCCAATTAGAGTCCCCTACCAATAGCTAATTGAAAGAGCCCACCACGCGTAAAGAATCCCCAACTATCGTGGGTCATTCCAAACCCTCCCAGCCGTCGATTTGTTCTCCACCCCAACATAAATACCCTCTCTTCCGGCTCGAGGGCCCCTCTCGATTGTAGGGCCGGCAAAGGGGATAAGTGGGGCTCTCTTTTTCCTCTAGAGGTTTTTCTTCTCCGTCTCTCTTGCAATTCTCCTTTTCTTTAAGAAAAAGCAAAAATCTCTTCTGCTCTTGACTCTCTCTCTCTCAAGCGGCATCTTTAATCTTTCACAGTTCAACCCCTCAGTCAACCCCCAACCCCATCTTGCAGGCCTTGGGCTTCGTATCTTCTGTATTGTTAATGGAGTCTAATCACACCATAGAAGAGATTGACCAACACCAGAGCATCACCCCTTATTTCTCTCAATCGGACACATCTACTATGGTGGACCCCACCCGCCCAGAAACCGGAAACGGGGCCGACTCGAGGATCCTGCCCAAAGAACAAGAGCCAACAGACAAAGATAGCCAAGAACAGCACAACCTTCCGCCCATTAGCCTGGTTTATAGGCCCATTCCGATGTCGAAACCGGTAAACAACCGGTCTTTGGTCCCGGCCGGGAGACCCTCCTCCAAGGACCGCCACGCGAAGGTGGAGGGCCGCGGCCGTAGGATTCGCATACCTGCCGCCTGTGCCGCCAGGATTTTCCAGCTGACCCGACAGCTTGGCCACAAATCCGACGGCGAAACAATCCGGTGGCTTCTGGAGCGCGCCGAGCCGGCCATCATCGAAGCCACAGGCACGGGTACCGTACCGACCATCGCCGTCTCTATTAACGGCACGCTGAAAACTCCAAACACTTCCCCTGCAAAACCAGAGGGGGATGACTACTCTTTACAGAGGAAACGGTGCAAGAGACCGTCAAATGGCGACTTTATTGACGTTAAGGAGCACCATAGTAGCACGCTGTCTTCAGGTTTGGCACCTATTGCGCCAACGACAAGTGCTAGCTTGGCCAGTTTTGGTGGGGGCGTTTCGCAAGGGTTGGTGCCTTTGTGGCCTATGGGCACTTCAATGTTGCCACAATCTGGGGGTGGGTCCAGCCAGAGCCTGCCACAAATTTGGGCAATCCCTGCTGCTGCTGCGACACCGTTTTCCAATGTGGCCGCCAGACCCATATCTAGTTACGTGTCTGCTATGCAACCTCGAGGCGTTTCAATAGGGTCTGGTGGGTCAGTGAGTTCCGGTTCGGCTAAGGCGGCTAAGGCTACAAGCAACAGTGCAGGCGCTAGCAGTAGCGCTGCTACTACGACCCAGACGCTTAGGGATTTTTCCTTGGAGATTTATGACAAGAAGGAGCTTCAATTCTTGGGTCACCCTGTTACTCAGCAAGCATCTTGTTCAAAGTCTTAAGATGGAGATTGGCATTTTTTCTTTTCTTTTTATTTATTTATTTATTTTGTTCTCAATGGTACAATGTTAGTAAGGAAGTGTAGGGTTTCAGACTATTTTGTGCTTTTGCCCTGCTACAACATGGTACAACAGGTTTTCCTTGGGCTTGTGGCGTGGCTTCTTATGGATTTAAGGCCTTTTTTTTTTGTCTCTTTACATGTGATTTCCCTTTAATTTCTTCCACTTAAAGCTTCTCAAATTTTCAAATTCCTAAGCTTGAAAGTTGAAGCTGGGGTTGCGCTCCCGGTTGGTTTTGGTGTCGGAGAGTATGGTCGCGTGAGATCGAAGTGTGCACGTGCAAGGTGAGTCATACAGTTGTTAGCACTCGAAGTGTTCTGATGGGTGGTCCACAGCAAGAAAGGTAGGCTGGTGGTTTAATCGGGCGCTAACAATTGTCAGCAACTTGGTGAATTTTACGCATACCAAGATATTCGGGCTTTCGGACCCTTCTTAGGCTGCCTCGTGTCGGTGGTCCCCTTCATGGCCCAGCCAACTCTTTTTTTAGGTCTGCTCTGGTCGGCACGGCCCCGCGTGCTTAGCTGTAATTGGTGACACATTCAATATTTGCTCGACACGCAACGGTGACGATTAAAGAGGCGAGACCGGCTGATAAGGAAAAAGAAATCTTAATGGAAGACCATGGAAATCAGCAGAGATCGCACTAGACGGGGAACTCACGGGGTAACTATCTTGCGCATTCACATAAGAGCACCACTCTTTTAATTAACGGTTTATACACAAATATTTCAAATTGTGATATTTCCAGCATAATTGTACCTTTTCTTGTGAACTAATTGATACGTACCGTGTAAGATTTTAATCTGTATCTATAATCTAAATTCCAAGTGTAAAAGCGTCTACCGTTAAAATTTTAATTATTAAATAATAGTGGAATATGAGTTAGAAATTCAAGATCAAATCTTAAAATTAAAACTAAAAATTCGGGTATATCTGTATGACTATAATTGTGAGAACGGGTTCAATTTTTACTGTACATGTAACGTAAACGGTAAAATTAAAGGATATGTTGTTCCCTCGCGGAAGGGGCTACAACCCACTTTGTTTTGCCTTAGAAAAAACAAAGGGGCTGTGCCCCATCAAAGGCCACTATCTTAAACACCGACTTTTTTATTATTATTATTTATTTATTTATTTCGGAAATGATAAGGACGTCAACAACTTTATTTTTATTTATGTTTTTTTTTTGGGTCCATTGGAGGCCATAATGGGCTTTGGGTATCGGATCTTAACGATCTTTTAAGTCAGCTCCCAATGGTCTGTTCGCGGCTAGGATTCCTTACCCACCTGAGAAATTCCATTACCTAGCAAGTAACAATTTCTTTTTAAAAAAAAAAAAAAAATCTAAAAAGAGGGTCATATAATTTATACACATCTGAGAGAAAAGAGATGAACGAGGCAGAATTCAAACGTCTGCCTTCTCTCGTAATGTAAAATCCGCAGATCAACTATTCTAAACAGTTAGTCTACATAGTAAATAATAATTTGGTGGAGGGTAAAAAAGCATGGGAATGCAACCGACAAGTGGAGAGAAAGCCCAACTCATATTGTAGGTCTCATCCATCCACTGCAAGGCCCAAAGAAGGAGTTTCACGACGAATTCTTGACTCTCATTTCATGGGCTTTAATTTAAGAGGGCAGAGTTTGGGCTTCTACTAGAGCAATAATTACCATGTGTAATCTCCCTTCAGTCCCAGAAGATGACAATTTCCTCCAGCCCATATGGATGATTTAACCCGTACGAAATGCGATTATTTGGTGTGTGTGGGGTGGGGGGGGAGGGGAAACGGTAGCGTTTCTGTCCTGAATTCCGATTCACGTCTAACCATCCCCTTCGTTCGCATAAGCTGCCAAGCAACATTGAGCTGGTCAAACACGTTCAATACCGAAAGGGATCGGTCTATTCATCAATGATGCTCTCCTGTCTACGAACAGCAAACATACCCCACCCAAATCCTGTGGGTAGACCGACGCTCCTTCTCTCCGCCATCAATGGATATGCTGTTGTTTACTGGGAAAATATTTTGTTAGAGTTACCAATGCAGGTTATGATAATAATTTGGTTACTTGCCCCCTCATCAAATCCTGGTGGAACTTTTGTTTTTGCTTAGATTAATGTCATGGGTACTGAAGATTTTATTCTAAATACTATGTAATCCAATCTTGCTTGTTTTTTTTTCTTTTTTTTTCTCTTATTCGTGAGCTCTACTGGCCAACATGGTATGTATTTTATTTTGAAATGTATCAGATCATTTAATTAAAAAAATTTTAGTATAACTTTTAATTTTTTATCGTTAGTCTTATCGTTACTTGATAGCAAAAGCTCTTATAATTTGTAGGGATTAAATTATAGTTGTTTGATTGGGGATAGGAATAGGGATCTGCTTAAGGTCCTGAATTTCTGCACAGCGCTGCAGGTGTCCTATCACTAAAACCCTAATAAAGATGGACTTACCGAGAAGTCCTTGAAGCTATAATTTCATTAATTAGATGCTGACGATTTTTAGTACAAATAAAAATAAAATCGTGCGTATATAGGCTCTGACTATATAATCATATGCTACGCACCCATCCGACTCGCGTCATTTAATACATTATTACGCCCAGGCCCTGGACCACTTTGAATTTGAAATACTCCTCTCTGTCTCCTCCGCTCCCCCCACCCCCACGCACGCACACACAACAACGTCGGGAATATTGGGGTGGGCTCAAGCCTTAACCATATCCCGCAAAGATAGATTTTACATTTTAGAGGGAAAAACCATAACTCTGAATGTCAAGAAACTCTCCTAATTTCAAAATAGCTTGCGGTGGTACCAGTTACGTTAGCTTAGATCGCCTACGAGAACGAACTTATCTAGACATACTGAGAGTTTAACTATTGGCTAAACAATTATTTGGTTATTTTTTTTTTTTTTTTTTTGAGGGGGGGGATCAAGTTTCTCAAATTCTCAAAAATATAAATTTTAATTTTAAATGCACAAAAAATGATGTGCAGTATGATGATGCATGAATGCCAGATTGTTATAACTAAATTAGAAGTCCCCACTCCCCGTAGCGCATTAATTTTTTACTTTTTTGGTTCAAATTCATCCCATCGCAGAAAAGCAATAAATGAAAAGAGACTTCAAATCCATAGAATCTCCTACTTTTATCGTGGTACTACAAGCCTCTTAAATGCTCGATGTGGCTTCCGTATAAACAGCCTAGCATGGCCAGGCCTCCCTATTCGGGAGTTCTTCTCTTCGTATTTCGGTATATGGACCTTAGGCCTCCGTAGTCAGAAATAAAAGCCTTTGTCTCCATCGAATTTTAAGACTCACGTTCAATCGACAATCAAATCTGGTCCCCAAAGATGGCCACATCAATGGTACAAAAATGTCAGAGACTTAGCTCACACAAGCTGGAGAAGAAACCGCAAAACTGCACTGGAAACACCGTGTCCACAGTCAAAACAGGAGCTCCATCAACATTTAATGATGATCGTGAACTCGTATCCATCAAACCCAGATCTAATACTCATCATTATAGGCAAATCAAAATTAAGCCTCCCACGTGTAAGTAGCCCACTTGCAATTTCGCTTAGAATAATCGCATTATTTGCATCTGCATTTCCATTTTGGATGGATGTATATATATATATATATATATATGGATGGATCCGTCTATGCCCGCTTTCTTGATCCCATTTGAAATTTTTCCCTTGAATAATGAATACCCACAAACATAAGATGGTCCCCTACTCTACGTTAGCTTCCACATTCAGATTAGATTATAATAGTGGATTATTAATTGAAAAGAGATTCATAACGCCCGGACAGCGTGGTCAGAAAACAAGCTCTAAGTTTATAGTACAGATTGGGACCTGCATGGAAGGTGACACCTAATACGGTCAAGCAACCATCACCTCCTGGCCTGACCTTTTACCCGTCTTGGGAGGTATAGTGAAGATAGAAGGCAGCAACTATGGTAGCTCAATTTCACTGTGCCACTTATGGATGACCCATTAAACCTGTCGATGGAAAAAGTTTTGAATCGGTAACATGTAAAACTTCAAACAAGCCTGCATCACGGTTTTTTTTATTTTTTTTTTCTTTCGCCAACGCGGATGGTGCAAATGAACGTTGTCATGGTATCCAATTTATTTTGCCAATATACTAGAGAGGATTCCATCTATGTCCATCTCTCAGTAATTGAATTTATATCCTTTCTCCTCTTCTTTTCTTATATTGACATTATCCCATGGGCCTCAGGTGTGACGTGCCGTGTTTGTTTCCCGCTCAAAAGGAATCTTTGAACTGTTCCCTCTCGCGTCTGTGTATACCCATTTTTACCTTTCCTCCCTCGGGAACTGTTTCTTTAGTTTTTCCATCCAATATAAGAATTTCCAAATTTGTAAAGTTGTAACACAAGTAAAAATCTTATTTTCATATTGATCTTTTTCCTCAGCTGAATATTTTTGAGACATCCGGTAATTAATGTCTGAAAGGAAAAGGCAATTAAGATTTTAAAATGAGCCATTGAACCCCATAGTACAGTTAGTACTTACTTGATATTTGTTGTTAGTCCTTACTTTAAGCAGGCAAAAATTCAAACTTCACTCACTCTCCTCCTCTAAAGCCTCGACCATATAGTTTAAAGAAAAAATCCCAATATTCAATCATGTGTTCTCTACTTGAAAATTAAAAGGAAAGAAAAACAAAGTGGGGGGAATGAAGAAATTATAATAACATCATTGCTACAAAATACATAAAAAAAAGTGGTGGTGGGGGGGGGGGGAGGAAGCGAGGGAATGGATTCCCCTGCCAAATTGTTTTCACTTTGAGAACCAATCCGAAAGCGAGCATTGTCGGCCAACAGCTGCTTTTCCACGTGGAGACCTCGCGCTTCTTTACAGGTCCCAATCTCTTCGAACCCATCCGGACCCCAGCGATTACCATCTCATCACGTGAATGACCCATGTGACCTATCTGCCCTCTGTCTGTAGAAAGACACGTAGTTGTATCACCAGAAACGCGCGCAATAAAAAGCAAAACGACTCCGTTTCAACGCTGCGACACCCCAATCCAGCCACCAAAAACTACAGCCGTTTCATGGATTAGAGCGTCGAGTATGTCTTTCTCTATGTCCGCCACAACACTATCCCCTTCTTCCTCAAATGCCAATCCACTTTGGGCCTTCAATTGAGGCAAATCTTTGTCTATTAAGGCATCAATGTCTTCGAGAACTCGACAATCTGCGCAGGGAAAGCTGGTAACTTTGGAACAAAGCACGTCAACCAAATGTGACCCTTTTGTAACGTGACCATGATAATGCCTAATTGTGCTATCCCAGGGCCGCATGTTCATGTAAGGCCTTAAAATTCCTACCAGGATTTCATCCACCAGATGAAACAGTAATTTCCTGTTGCACCGTTGACTCAGTTGATGAATAGCCTTGTTGTTTGTGGGGTTGGTGCTGAAAGGTTGCTGAAGTTCAAGGCGGTGAAAAATGGAAGGGTCCAAAGGACGGGAAGGAGAGAACCAGGTGGTCAAGGACAGTGGCGTATCTTTTTCGACGCCTGTACCTCTTATAATTCTAGTAATATAGTACTCATATTCTGCTCCATCCCCGGCTGTGGCGGTGCGGCGGGCACCGTTAGGCTTGTGCGGCTGCTTGTCCTTAAAGCGGTCTCTGACTGGTTGCTGGTTGTACGACTGGCTCGAACAACTAGATAACTGTGAAGCAATCGACTACTTCTGTTAACACAATGCATGGCATTTACAATTTACATGAAAAGAAAAAAAACCTAACTTTTATTTTCCTTCAAGAATAAGCAAATAAAAATATTATCTCGAAGAGGTAAAAGAGTTCGAAAATCAAAAACTCAGAAAAATGGTAGGTTCCGTACCTGCTTTTGAGGGATTTTTGTAGCTGGGGGAGCAGGGTCTTTCTTGACTGGTAGGAGGTTGTTTGATAATGGTGTTTTCTGGCATTTCTTATCAGAAGCATTCGACCCGGTTGCTGCTGTTGCTCGAACATACGGTTCTTCTTGCTTGTTTCGGATAATGTCCAATGTTTGAGGGGGCTTCTTCAGCCTCGTTGTTGGTGGACTACAATTTTCTTCCCAACCTTTCTTGCATTTCTTCTTTATCTGTCTTCGCTGCTGATCCTCTGCTATTGTTTGCATTCTTGGCTTTGTTGAAGCTTTGTTGTTTTGTTTAATGACATGAGAAGTTGAGATCGATGGTTTTTGAGGCTGAGAAGTATTGTTGTCCGTAGATGTTACAGTTGTGCTTGGCTTGTGTTTGGCTTCCGAGAATTTGGGTCTAGGCGAGCAATTAGAAGATGGACTTGAATCATGATCAACAACCTTGGATAGAGCCTTGGAGATTTTCATGGACTTGAACTGGTTAACAATTTCCTCTCTGCTGCTGCTTCTTTGTTCTCTGGTCCTGACTGTGTTTGTGATGTCCAAGCCAACTTTCCTGCTAAAACTTTCTTTTACCTGCTTCACTATCTGCCTCGCATAGTGACCTGGACTCCTGTATTCTTCTTCAGTTTTAAGCCCCTTTCTTCTTAGAGAAGAGATACGAGAAAGCATCACTTCTTCGGTCGCACTCATGTTCTCTTTGTTAATTTGAAGCGATAAACGGTGATTAACGTCTGATCTTCTTGCTGATGATATTCGTGGAGTCTCCGGCAAAGAACGACTACCTGTAAAGTCACTGTCCAAAGAACTTCTGTAAATAACTTCTTTGCTTCGGAGGGCTTGCCGAGGTCGAAAACGGTGATCTAAATGAGAGTCTGTTCGGTTTCGAGTTGTTGCCCCCAGATTTGGTGAAGAAGAAACCCTTGGTGAGTAGGTATGATCACCAGGAAGTATCTCTAAACCCATGAGCCTAGCTACCAAATTTGGTGTCCTGGCTCCTGAAGAGGAGCTGATCTCCGAGGAAAAAGATTCAGTTAGAGCTCCCCTTGTGTTAATTTGAATGCCCATCTGGAAATTCAGTAACAAAGTTCAGAACATAGATTATAATTATCACCATGATTACTAACTTTACAGCAACAGGAATCTTGTAAAGGATCATATGTATAATTAAAAATGGCTGAAAACCAATTAAAAAGGAGATTGGAAAAAAGGAACAGCATGCTCACTGAGATGGTTAAATTATCTTCTTTTGCGCATGATGACAATGGAGGCTCCTCTAATTCCAAGCTACCAATTGGTGCTTCAGAACCTGAATTAACAAAAGCCCATCACTTAACATTTCTCCGAAAAAAGAAAAAAAAGATTTAAGAAGAAAAAAAGTCGAAAAGAGGCTAAAAGAGATACCTTTGAGGATGGGGGGCTCCTCAGATAGGAAAGAGCTAGATTTAAAAGACGGCTGCTGGTCTAAAGCAAATTGAACCTGATGGAAATGAAACAACTTGAAGACAGCACACATACAGCCAGTGGGCGTGCTAGCGCTGTCTCCCTCCTCTCTACCACCACCACCACGACTTCTGACTCCTCCTCCTCTCCTCCTGGATTTGGTACCACCCCAGTGCCTATCCCTTCCCATATGCAGAGAATTTGCTTTTCTATCCTTCCCTGTGCTTTCTAGTTTCTAGAAATGAAACAAGAAAGTTGGTCTCGGAAAGGCTTAATTATAGCAATGAGAAAATCAGGTTGATAATGACAAGAAGTAGCAGCAGTAGTTGCAATCTTTGTTATGAGTCTTAAGTCTCATGAGAGAGAGAGAGAGAGAGAGAGAGAGATTCAGTTGGTGAGGAGGAAAGACTGAAAAGCTCACACATAGGACCCTGATATGAACGAGCGAAAAAGGTGGGGGTCTCGCGAATTTTTCCTTTTTTTTTTGTTTTTGTTTTTGTTTTGGGGTTTTTTCTCTGTTTAATTTAACTCATTCTTATCTAATACACTCACTCCCAAGTTTTACCGGATCTAACTCTGCTTGCTTTCTGCCTCTCCCGCATGGGGAATTGAACTACTAAACAAAATGCCAGAAAGATGACGACATCACCGCGCACTCCTCTCCCTCACTGAGCTCAGTTTACATGGTGATTCTCACACCTCCCCTGAGATGAGATTTTGATTTAAACAAATAAATACGAGGTGGTTTCTTGTTCTTGGGGATCTTCAAAATGACCCATCCGTCCTCTAGTCTTCTCTCTTCTGTCCAAGGCCCCGTTTGTTGCATCAGACGCATGCTCTCCCCTCCTCTAGCTGTCTTACTGTCCGGGCAGAAGAAGATACTCTCCGAGTATACGGCTATACGCTGCTTTCTATCATCTCTGGAATCTGACTCCTGAGATCATTTTCTCTTTCTTCTTTTTATGAACCCTATTTGCCCTTCTTTATTACAGCAGCACCCATGTAAAGCCACTTTGAAATTGTTGACTTCCAACGGAAAGTAATGAGTAAAAAGTCGGTTTCACTCCTCGGCCACGTGTCCTCACTCCATCAAATGGGCTTTAATAAGTGTGAGAGGATTGAGGCATTTGTTGGTTTGTTTGTTTTGTTTTGTTTTTTTTTTAATTATAAAATTTATTAAATTATAAATTATATAATATGAATAATTCTTATAAATTTTATATTTTTTTAAAAAAAGTAAAACTTAAAATGTTAATAATAAAAATTTAAAATTTAAATCATTTAATATATTAGGAGAAAAATTTAAATATTTTTCACGTGAATAGTAATAGTTTTTGACTTTCAAGAAGCATTGGACAGTAACGCCTGAATAGAAATTCGTTGTCTAAACAAGATTCACTGGTAAGAATATTAGATTCTCATTTCAAATCACTCCATCAATGACAAATTATCTTAATTGAAATGTCAGTAGTACTACGCGCAAACATGCCAAGTTCTAAGCATTGGACAGGCGAACGCGCGATTGCTGCATGATTTGATGGTTGAGTAAATGAATTCATAGTTATAACAATTAAAGTTCAAATATGGACACGAATGATTAATAAAATAGAAAATAAATAAAGAGAGAGAGAGAGAGGGAGAGAGAAGGGAATGGAAGGAGGGAGACCAGTGATGATTCGAGATCTTGTTAAGAGATTATCTTCAATTGCAGTGGAAATTCAAGTGATTTTTGTACCCCCAAAAGGCTTTCCTTTCCCCCGAAACAAGAAAAATGTTAAGAAAAACATCGGGAAATCGTATCTCATCTGTATTCTTGTAACAGGTAACAGCTGCAATAACAGGGACCCCATCACATTATTGGCTGCGTACCAATTGTGTGGTGTTTGGATTTAAACAAAATTTCGGCAATTCACGGGAACCAACATATTCAGTAAAATTTTGGAATATACGAACACGACGCTGCGGACACTTCCTAGCACAGGATGCCATATTTGCTTTGGTACCATTTAATTCTTAACGACCAGCACTTTCATCGATAAGGTAATGCAATTTTTGGCATTCTCAATTATCATCATCCCCAGCACCTTTGGGCGACATTCGTCCCCGAGGTTCTTGGCAAGACGCACCTCTCTAGCCGAGCTAGGTTCCAAGTTTCGATCCTTTTTTCTCTCTTCGTTTTTATTTTCGTGTAATAGTCGGGCACCTGGCTATACCAAATTTTTAGGGCAGGGATGGGGTAATGCTAGAAATACTATGAATTTCTTGAGACAGAATCTTACTGAATAGTATAAACATGAACTTGATACCCAATTTGACACATTAATATTTTTCGTAAATTAAAAAATATGATTATATCTCGAAATATTACTCTATTATAAGCGAAACACATAAAATCATATGTTCATTTTGTAGAAATAATCTTTATGAAAAATAAAAATAATACTGATTATATTTAACCTTTTCTTCGACTCCATATTGTGGATTTACTGTAATATATATATATATATATATATTTGGATGCATCTGAAAAGGAGATTTACCGTAATTTCAAATTACACTTAATCGGGCCCTTCGGGGGGACACTGGCTCTGTAGCAACCATGCACATCATGTGTGTGATGGAAGGCTGGTCAATTAAAAGTATGTGAGCCCCAGGACAAATTAATTCTCTGTAAAACAGGGTCCTCTCTAAAGCCCACAGGTGAAAGCACCCCCTCAATTATGCATTACATATGTGCACTGAATTGAATTATTCATGTCCTTTTCTTCTTCTTCCTCATTTTGTGTGTGTGTGTGTGTGTGGATTGCTTCCCTAATACGTGTACGAGGCACGTCAATTCAGAAGTGTCCTCTGGGTTGGAGAGAAGAAGAAGAAGAAGAAGAAGAAGAAGAAGAATAATGCGTGGCCCCAAATTGGGTTTAACACCTCTTTTCGCTTGTGGAATAGTGTGCCTAATTTGGGTTTTTGGCTTTTTCCTGATAATAACTTAATGAGTAGACTTCTAAAAAACAAAAAACTTAATGAGTAGACATCGTGCGACATTTTTTTCAAAAAATTAACTTTTTGAGAGAAGGTAAATGAAATATTTTTTATTTTGTTACATCCAGTATTCTCAATCCAAGTTATTGCTTCCTATAATCCAACAAGGTTCAGCATTGAGAGCATGGGGTACTAATGGTATTCTTTTTCTTTTTTATTTTATTTTATTTTATAAATAGGAAGCCATTCCATTGCCTCAAAGGAAACACAGTACTAAAATTAAATGATTGTCAATAAATTGACGTATAGATAAAGAGAGGCTGGTCTTGGAAGACCAAAAAATACATGCAAGCTTCCAAGAGATTTAAGTGTATTGACAACTGTTTACAGCGTTTTCATTTCGATGGTCTTTATCAATACAGAAAGACCGGCCTACGATGATTTTCCATCGTTTCTTAATTGAATAAATACGATACGCATACAAATGTATATACAGATTCATTGGATATTTAATTTTCAATGTATTCTCCTCATGCGACAAAATGCGATTAAAGTGTAGGGCAACCATGCTGGGGAGCTGGGATTTCATCCGCCAAATGGAAAACGATGGCCCCTCGGCCTTTTTTTGACCCGCCAAGTTTGCACACATAATGCCTATAGGACCCTGATCGTCTGTGTCTTTTTGCCCCCCCCCCCCCCCCCACCCCCCCCCCCCCCCCAGTCCCACCACCCACCAGTGTGTCCTAAACGTGTAATGGCAGGTATATGCAGCCCCATCTTTCTCTCTCCTTGGTGTTTGACGTACAAATTAGCAGGCTTATAGAGACACAACCTTATAGTCTGCTCAACAATGTTTCCTTTTTAAGTTTCAAATTCGATTATCCATTTTTGTTTTTTTCCCCCTTGTTTTTATTTACGATGATAAAGGAGACCCTAAGAATTGAATTGGAGGGAAGCTTGGTGTGGGGGAATGGAGAAGGAGGGAGGGGCACGCATTCAACTACAATAGCTAAGATTTTTTTTGTTTTTTATTTTTTTTTTCAAACAGCCAAAATATACTGCAAAATTTAAACAAAAAGTACTGCATTTTCTTTCTCTGAAAATGTATTGTATTGTCAAAAAAGTGTATCGTATTTTTTTTTTCAAAAATATACTACATTTTTTTTTTCAGTTTGGACAAAGAAAAATCGATTACTGACTGCGCGCCCCTCTGTCACCAAAACATGCACCTTTTAATTGAACTAAGAACTGAGGACGAAGGCCATTCTAATGATTTAATACGACAGCAGTTTGAAGAGAACGTCGAAGATATTGATACATCTGACTCGAATTTCTCATCAACTCTTATTGCTATAGGGTCCAGAAGTCAGATCCGATTGGTGTAATTAGGTGTAGGTTTAAATGCTAAGTCAGAAATCAAAAACATTCACGTACACTCACATTTCCATTTTGTTTCAGAAAACCATTCAACTTTAGAGGCCGGGAGGTTATGAAGATGCCATTGCAAACGTCCAGCCATTCCCATCACCCCACATACCTCGTAAGCTTTTTTTTTTTTTTTCCAAAAAGAAAAAAATTGGCAAGAATATCTATCGCATGAAGACCATTGGATTGATTGATCCTACAGTACGGTTAATTCAATCCAACGGTATGGATATCCGTACGGTCGCTGGATCGCTTGCCCATTACAAGAAAGACAATGATCAGGACTCAGGCAGTTTGCACAAAAAAGGTAACCCCTTACTGCAAATTCATGGACGACTATTTTCATCAGCCTCATCGCCAGACTTTTTTTTTTTTTATTTCCTCTTATTATTTTTTTTGATGGCACAAGATTCCCATCATGAAATTCTTTCCACGACAGCTAACAAACCAAATCGTAGCATATAAGATTTTGAATTTGAAACAGTAGATGCTCTATTATTTCTCTGTTCCACGCGGACAAAAGATGCTCTGTCGAGACTTGAGAAGAATAAATTAAGGCACCACAGTTTTAAGGATGGACGAGTCAATCAAGTCCATGATGGGAAGAGCAATTAGCCTGTTGTTGCAGCAGCTACAAGAGCTACAAACAAGTGAAGATGAGAAGGGGACATTCGGAAACTGTACTGCGCTGTCAAATCACCACATTGTTATGGAGAGCGCATTCGAAAGTGGAATCCGGAAATGATTTCCAGATTGAAGAGAGCGATACCATTCTAACCGGCCCCTTCTGTGTCTTTTCCTGGTAGCTCAGCAGCTGTCGAATAACACCTGACCCAACGACTTTCCACGTTAGCAGGAGAGTCCCATCATAATTACTGCTTTACAAGAGTTGAAATTTGCATGAAATTCAGCAATGAGGTGGGAAAACCTGGTGAAAAGGTATATTATTGCAGGAAAACTACGTAACATTTATAATCATCACAGCGATTTATCCTAACAAGACGGATCTCACGACAAAAGCCAGCAATAGCCGGCGTCAACTACTTCAGTCCCAGATAATGGCGAATATGCGGATTTAGTAGCCTTGACAACAAACTAGAGGAAAGAAAGCACCAGCTTACAACAGACAAGTAGGAGCTTCGTAAAGGAAACTTACACATTTTGCATCTCTTAGAATCTCCAGATTCAAGTATAAGTCTCTCCAACTTGCGTATGAGAAGATGCGTTAAAATTTATAATGTGATTTATTCTTGAGGATCACTTAATAATTTTAATTTTTGGGTCAAATAAATGGTTTCTTTTACACAGAAATGCCAAAGTCCAGAAATTAAGACAGCATTTTGTATAACAGCGACAGTAAGCCATACCCAATTGAATGAATACAATTGGCTAACAAGTCAAATATGTAAATGAAGAAATATGGACCAAAGAATATAAACAGCTAAACAAAAGAAAACTGCTAGCGTGATTATCCTAGATTCATCATGCGAATGAAATTGGACTGGTCCTTTCAACTTCTGCCATCAACATCAAACCCAGCCCCTGTCCAACCAGGCGCTGCAGATCCCCTACCCTTGGGTGTGGCTCCGATTCCCCTTCCTTTATGTTGAAATTGAACTTTTTTTTTCGGCCTTCCTTCACCATCAAGATTATCCTGTTGACTTGGTGCATTCAAAACTTGGTCATTTCCACCCTTAGATTGATCAGGCACACTCTCAGCGACTCCACCACAAGGTTTTGTCGTAGAATGAGCCACAGAAGCTTCTGTAGCTGCACTACTCTGTTCAAGTCCCAATGATTTTGCTTCCTAATGTGCATACAAGTAATGTATATTTAGTTGAGTGATTTCCAGAAGTTTTTGCTTAGCCAGACAGGTGGAAGCCATCGTATGGAACCACGGAGTATCGTACACTTTTTAATAGAAACTAGCTGCAAAAACTGCCTGTCTTTGGGTTTTCTGTGCTGTATATTGTGCTGGTCTGATATGCAGTATATGTTAATCAAGTTTCTGCAGTTGAATTGTTGGTAGGCGTTTTCCATATAGCAGCAAAAGTCATCTTTAAATTTATTTTCGTTTACCATATTTGCATCATTCAAGAATTCATCTTTTAATTTATTGTTGTTTTCCATATTTACCTCATTTCATTGGAAAAGGAAAATTTCCTTCATTAACTTGGACATAAGCGAAATTACATTAGTTCATAAATCAAATGAGAAACATGCTCCCACATAGACTTTACTGGGCTTATCTTTTAGGGACAACTTCATGCAATAGGTACATTAATATTAATTCTTCTTATTTGCTGTTACACTAATTTTGTGGAAAGCATATTACTGGTTGACAATGTTGCAGATGCCAATCTTATATTACCTGCAGTAAGAGGACCCTGAAAATTGTATGGCACTAAGGAGTAGTTGACCCATAAACAATTATAAATTGAGGCGACCATCAACCACAGGAGTCCTATCCAAGTGATTCAAGAATAAATATAGACATGAGTAAGAGTTTTGGAAAGAGTGCTTACAGAAGGAGAAGAGATAGAGGCTTTACTAAGGTTCAAAGCTTCCAGTCTTCTTTTTAGTTCCTCAAGTCTAGCAAGCTGAGAGTTACTACTTTCTTCAACCTATACAAGATAAAGAAATTAACATAAACTCATAGAAAATGGAGAAAGATATTCTTCAGGCAAAGAGATGCACCAGTTTATTCAAGTCTTCACATAGTTTTTGCTTAATTGCTTCCTCATCCTTCACAGCTTGTGTTGCCACTTCCCACACCTAACAGACAAAATAACAGCACTACACCAGATCATACTGGAATGGGTTATCGCTACTTGAAGAAAACCATGAATGCTCCAGAAACTCTTGCATATATGCAGAAACCAAAACCATTACTCCTAGTAGTAAAGTTCCTTTTTGGGACGATCAGTTTTGCAATTAAGAGGGACGAACCTTCCGTGCTTGTTCTTCCTTCAGCTTGGCAACACGTATTCTTTCGGTTGACATTTCAATTTTCTTTCTCAAGTGTTCAAGTGCTTAAGGTATGTGCCATGCATGAGAGCAATTGAAGTCACTAAACTTGTGAATTTATTATAACATGAGAAGCTGCAACATGAAAAGAACTTTTAAATTAATTATACCAACCTGCTCTTTTAGGGCCTGCTGTTAGTTTCATCTCCATAGAAAGATTTGCAAGCTCTCGCTCAACATCACGAATCTTTGAATAATTTTCTTCAATATATCTACACGATAAAGTTAAAAAAAAAAAGTTTACACATATCCCTGCGTAGGATTCTAATGCCCAAGAGTATTGTGAGATAAAAATCAGTCCTAAGTAGTGTTTGGTCCCCCTTTCTCCAACAATGCCACATAAATGATCAATACGTCAAAATAAAGACACAGCCAATCAGTCCAAAGAGTTCAAAAAATGTCATTAAATTTCTTGATCAAATAGGGTATTTCATACATATCAGAAGAAGTAAAATTCCCGGTTGAAGCCATGCATCTAAGTTGATAATGCCAAATTGCCCAACTGATATCACTAACCATTAATCATGCTGGCTTTCGATGCCTCTCAAGTAAAATTTCAAGCATTTTTTGGCAAGATATGTATGAACAAAGCAAATTCTTGCTACAACAGCAACAATCCAAACATGATGGCACTAGCCAGCATTCCTCAGTGATCTGTTTGGATGAGAGGATTCAGCCTCTTGAGTTGCTAAGTTTTGTCAAGCTATTATATAATCGCTACAAACAAATTAATAGATATTCAGCATCCAGCAAACGAAAATGTGTTGCCATTATGAATCCAAAATGACAACCAAAATGAACAACTAGTTGTTGACAGCTCTAATCTCTCCTTTTTCTTTTGCACCGTTAGGCAAGCAAGCAACCGATATCTCTACTTATACAAAAGGCAACTGACGATTTGCAATCAAAAGCCTAATTCGCAACGAAAATTTTCCAACAAAAAAAAAACACAGAGAGAGTAGCGGATCTGAATAGAAAGTGAGAACATACTTCCTCAGTTGAAACTGCTCTTCTTCGATTATCTGCCGCAAAAAGCAACACGAAATAAAATTACTACTACATAAATGCACCGACAACATCAGATATCAAAATGGCGACCATATGACATATGAATCGAGAGAGAGAGAGAGAGACCTTCTCGGTGTAGCCGATGACAGGGGCTTCTACGGGAAGGCCATCGGGTCCAATCTCGGGTTGAAGCGAGAGATTCGAATCCTTTTTCTTCTTCCACATCCTGAGAGATTTTCAGAAAACTGAAAATGAAAAATTGAATCGATCTCTTTGAGATTACCTTTCAGGCTGCTCCGCCCCCCTCTCTTCGTGTTATTTTCGTTTGGCCCGATCTGATGCACCGTCGTTTCGGCAATGTTAATTTGGGCATACGGATACGTCAGGTTGTAACCCGCCAACCCGACCCGATGTGGCGTGCGTCTTCTTTGGCTGGTTGTCGGAATGTACTCGCGCAAGCTGACGAATGCGATTGACTTTGGACTGTACTGCACATGGTAGGCGCGTGGGAAAAAAAAAAAGGAGAAAGCGATGCGACAAGTTTGGAGGGCCCGAATTTCGGCTGCGTGGATTCGTTAATTTACCGAAAAACCGACGTGCTGGCCGTCTGGTTAGCGGTTCGGGAAAATTTGGAGTAAAAATTTTTTAAACCAAGCCAAACCAAACCATTTTAAGCTTAATGACAAGTTAAATTGAATTTTAAAATTACGAGTTAGTCTCTTTAAACAGAGATTATGATATGTGTGTGGTGGAATCTGGGATAGTCGTCGGCGTGAAGGTATTAATACTCTTTTCAATGCAATATTCTCTGATCATTGCGGACGTCTTGGTGAATGACTATAATATATACGTCTCTTTTGTAATGTAATATATATATATATATATATTATTTTTTATTTTTTATTTCTTTTTTATACTGACGAGCCTTTCATTACAGCAAGATGTGAAATAGCAATTAGATGCACGTTTAAGTGGCTTTTCTCAACCGTTGCCCAATCAAATACCTAATGGACAACAAAAGAGACCAGACATCAAATTTGCATCGGCGACTATTTCCGAATTTAAGAACAACTTGCTAGGATTCAGTTTTGAGTCCGAACGTTCATTAGGTTGCTTGGAATTGGGCTTTTCTGTTTTCAAGGTGGCTTGGGGGTACCATAGTCTGCTAGGTGGGCTTAGTTGTAGGAAGAATCGAAACATGTTATTTCCCTTTCTCGGGCCAGTTTGGTTTCTGCAAAGCCACTAGATTTTGGCAATTGTGCTATTAACCACAAAATTTTTAAATTTAATGGCAGAATGACCCCGAATTCTTAGTTTTAATTTTAACATTTAAGTTTTAGTACCAAAAATTAAAAAAAAATAAAAAAAATGGCAGTTGTTTGGGAAAATGTTAATCAATCAGGCAGCTCCTGTGCATAGAGAGTGACGACGAAGATAAGTGTGTGAAAGTACATGCGGTAGTCATGGGTTTCCCTCAACAAGTGACTTGACGCTCCACAGGACATATCTCTCTGTCTTGCCGACAACTTCATGTACCATAACGATCACTACCCAGTTACAGGTAGCAGAGAGACAGAGAGAAGAAAGCCCATTCAGCCTTTGGCAACAATCTACCATCAACCAATAAGAGTTAACGATAACAAGGAGAAATAAAAGTAAAAATGGCATCTTGCTGTTATTGTTTGAGACTGGAAAACGTCTACACGTCCGCTATCTGCAGGCCTCAGAGGCAATCAAGGGCAAGTCCAAAGGCAAATGGCAGCGTCCTCTCTTCCCCAATCTCCTCTTTCTCTGTGCTCTCCTCTTCTCATCTCTTCTCTACCAGACTCCCTCTCCCGAAAGCTTCTGTCCTTCGCTCACCCTCACGGCTTCTCTCCATTGGAGCCTCCTCTCCTTCCTCTTCTTCCACTACCATCGCCGAACCCGGAGGCATCAAGGTTGAAACTTTTCTCTGTGTATCTAACTTACCGACAGCAGCAATGCCAGTATTTGTTCAGAATTTGGTTGCTGTGTTTTTTTTGCAGGTTAATTCAGTGCCAACGAAGCCCATTGAGGGCCAAAAGACGGGGACGAGTGGGCTGCGAAAGAAGGTAGCTTTAAACGTATTCCGTTTTCTTTCCGTTTGTCTTCGTCGTATTTGTTTGATTTTTCTGTTTTCTTGCTCAAACGGTGTAGATTCTATAGAAAGCTGGATTTTGAATTCTAGGTTTTACGTATTTTCTTATTTTCTGCTATTAAAATGATGAGTTTGGTTGGTTATAATTATTGTTTTCAGTGATGGGTTCATTTGTTCATTTGCTCGGCAACGTGATTTTCAGGTCAAAGTGTTCATGCAAGAGAATTACCTTGCCAATTGGATCCAGGTCTTGTTTCGTGACATTAAATTAATCATTTAAGATATACTAGATTTTCTGAAATTTCGGGTGCCTTTCACGCATAGGCACTGTTTAATTCATTGCCACCAGAGGATTACAAGAATGGGTTGCTAGTTTTAGGAGGGGATGGTCGATACTTCAACCGAGAAGCCGCACAGGTCATTCTGTCTGTTACTAAATTAACCGGGAAGTCCTAACTTGTATTTTTCTGCTTCGTTCTTGGTTCTTGTTATTCTTGTGCCTTTCACGACAAAATTTTCGGTTCAAAATGCAGATAATCATCAAAATTGCTGCTGGAAATGGTGTTGGCAAAATCCTGGTTGGCAAGTGAGTATTGTGAGTATGTGATTGTCTTCTATTTTCTTATTAATGCTGGATGCTACAGCACACCTTACTCTTTCTATTCCAGTAATTTTAGATGTTCTCTGTTAAAGCCATGGATTTTTTATTTTTTTCCTAATGTGGGAAGGTGGGCGTTATCGTGAAGTTAGTTGAGTCTTGAATCTGGTTAAAGTTCTGGTTTAGAATTCCTGTTCTACCTTTTCAAATAGAAAAAGGAGTTTCATCTTTCCTCCAGATTGAAATCTGTTATTCTGTCATTGAGAATATTGGTCTGATTGTTTGCCTTTAACAAAAGTACAGGACTGTAAGTATTTTGAAATCCAAATGATTTTTTGACTGCAAATTCTGGCTCTCTTAATTTTTGTCATGATCATTAAACCTCCCCCATTGCAGGGAAGGTCTTCTTTCTACCCCAGCTGTTTCTGCTGTAATTCGGGGGAGGAAGGCAAGCACCTCCTAATCATCTTTGCTTTTGACCAAAATTCTTTGATCTCAAGTTGCATTTTTCCTAATTCTACCCCTTCTTCTAATTAGTTGAAACAAATTATTCTCCATGTTTTCACAGGCCAATGGTGGATTTATAATGAGTGCAAGCCATAATCCTGGGGGGCCAGAATATGATTGGGGAATCAAGGTGAATTGCTAAAGCTCATAAATTGCTCATGTCTAGATGATGCATGCTGTGACCACAGTTATCCTTTGTCAGTTTCATGCTCATAGATTCAGCTGTAACTTCTCATTTACAGTCAGTTAATAACAAACCAAATCCTTTGTCTAGTCCTTTCTAACAGCTGTATTAGAAGGTGACAATTTAGTATGGCAGGTTATTCAGTATATTTCTTAGGTTTTTCATTATGCATGTGCAGAATATTTATTGATTTGATTGCAGTTTACTCAAACCAGAGGAACTTGGTTGGGAAGGGATCATTATGTCAAAACAGAAATCTCTAAGTTTTTTCCATTTTTAATTATTTATTTGCTTGCACCGATCATTCAAAGAATTACATTGGAATTCACCAGCTGATATAAATGCCAAGGATTTTCTTTTGACTTTACAGTTCAATTACAGCAGCGGACAACCGGCACCTGAATCCATTACTGACAAGATCTATGGAAACACTCTTTCTGTGAGTATCATAATAAATATCTCTGCTTGAAACTTCTTTGTACAGTTGATCATCTTTCTTAATTATTATTCATCACCATTTTTAATGTTCTTTTGGGGTGAGTTCTGGTTTCAATGTATTGGAGGAAGAGAATTTGGAGACAAATTTTAACATGCTTTACTTTCTGACATTTTTCTTGAATTACCTAATGGCCTAATATTCGTATTTTCTTGTTCTCTGAAGACACCATTACAATACAACCTTTGCAAGTTAGGATACCAATTTCTGAATGCATCTGAATGTGATCTGTTGGAACTCTATTCACCTGATTGTTGACTGAGTTTGCTCACTGCATGAATGCTATGCAGATTTCTGAGATTAAGGTGGCAGATATTCCTGATGTTGACCTTTCTCTTCCTGGAGTTACAAAATATGGAAACTTCAGCGTCGAGGTAGTAGACCCAGTTTCAGACTATTTGGAGCTGATGGAGGTCAGAACAAAAATTCTCCACCTTTGGACTGCTTCCTATGCATTGCATTGCATTAACTGCATAAATCACTCTGCAGGCTGTCTTTGACTTTGACCTGATCAAGAGCCTTCTTTCACTGTCAGATTTCAGGTATGCATGCTGACTGGTAGGTAACATTGCTAAGTTTTTACTTTCTTTTGAGAGGGAATACAAATTAGTTTGAGGACAGATTTTTATGCTCATAAGCATTGAACTTCATTCCTCATTGGTTAATCTTAGATTGAGTGGACAAAAATTTCATCTGCACTGCTTCAGGTCATCTTTGGTGATACTGTTCATTAGACAATTATGAAGTCATTAATGGCTTCACTTAGTCTTCTAGATTGGGTTAGACACTGTCACTGAAGTGTTTGAGATAACCATGTTTTCCTCGTCGTGATTAGTACATTATCTTGTATAGACCCTTCACAATTGCTTGTTTGTTGCTATTCTAATTCAAAATAAGCAATTATGCTGCTTAGATATTCTATAAATGTGAACTATTGTGTTTGAAAGTGATTTTTCCTAGTCTAATGTTCATGGCCATTTTTTTTTTCAGGTTTACATTTGATGCCATGCATGCTGTTACTGGTGCTTATGCAAAACCCCTTTTTGTGGACAAGCTGGGGGCTAATCTGGTATGTTTCCCAATTAGAGATTTGGAAACCACATTTCACTGATCATCTAATATAATTACTAGGAAACTTTCACATTTTTCACTTAGGATTCTATTAAAAATGGAGTGCCTCTGGAGGATTTTGGGCTTGGCCATCCAGATCCTAATCTTACGTAAGATTAAATTATATCTGTTTTTGTTTATTATTTTTTATCAGGACATTCTTTATATTAACTTATGTGCAATTTTGATAGCATACTAACTTTGATTGGTCTTTTAAACAGATATGCAAAGGATTTGGTCAACATTATGTTTGCCAAGAATGGGCCTGATTTTGGAGCTGCAAGTGACGGTACCTCAGATGACTTGAGGAGGCAGTTTCTGTTTCTTATTTTTATGTGGTTGATATGTCTCAATTGTCTGAATGATTATCGTTCATATTCCAAACTTCCTGTTCCTTTTTCGTTCTCTGTATTCTTTTATATTTGTGCATAACATTTGATATAACCTATCATCATCAGTTGCTTGATAGAAAGTCATCCATGGATATTATTTTTTGTTAGTGACCATCAATTAACTTCTTTTGCCTTTCTTTTAGGAGACGGTGATAGAAACATGATCCTGGGTAAGGGGTTTTTTGTTACACCTTCAGATTCTGTCGCTATAATTGCTGCCAATGCACAAAAGGCAATTCCATACTTTAAGGATGGCCCTAAGGTAGAAAATTTATCCAGATCAACTTCTTCATTCTACTTGGAAAGAAAGAATTAGGGATGACTTATATTTCAAATTTCTCAGGGTTTAGCCCGGTCCATGCCAACAAGTGGTGCTCTTGATCGTGTGGCTGAAAAGTTGACTCTTCCTTTTTTTGAGGTCAGGCAATTGTCCAGCTAAATCCTAGTTTTCACCTTGAGAAAAAAAAAAAAAAAAAGGTGGACAGGGATGGTTCTACATCCATAAAGATACTTGTCTCCTGACAAACAAGTTTCTTCCTTTGGTTCAGGTTCCCACCGGCTGGAAATTTTTTGGAAACCTGATGGATGCTGGAAAGTTGTCCATATGCGGGGAAGAAAGTTTTGGAACTGGTTCTGATCATGTTCGTGAGAAGGATGGCATATGGTAACTGTCTATGTATTTATACGGTGATTGAAAATCACCCACTTGTTAGGATATTTAGTTTTCATCTCCCAAAGGATCTGAGTGAAAGGGATAGATGGTCTATTTTGTTAACGGAGCTGCACAATTGACTTTTGATGATTGTCAACCCTGGACTTTGATTTCCAAGTGTTTGACTCCCGTTGTCATTCTTTTTTCCCTTTCCTGTCTTGTTTCTTAGCATATCTTTCTTTCTTCTGATACTGAACATAGTGGAATGGATGTGAATGACAGAGAACTGTTTAAATGACAGGGCTGTGTTAGCCTGGCTTTCAATTATTGCGGACAGAAACAAAGACAAGAAACCAGGGGAGAAACTAATATCTGTGTCTGATGTTGTGAAAGAGCACTGGGCAACATATGGAAGAAACTTCTTTTCTAGATACGATTATGAAGTAAGGCATTTATGATTTCAGTTTGGAGTTTGCAAAAATTGTATATGTACTTGCATACTGGTTGCCCTGGGATTATGACAGCAGAGAGCTAAAAATAAGCAGGAGTGTGCATCGGAAGGTGCCAATAAAATGATTGAATACCTTAGAGATTTGGTATCCGAGGGTAAACCGGGTAAAAAGTATGGTAAGTTGGTTTCTATGATGTTTTTCGTTGGATTGTGTTCTTCCGACAATGTTCTGAACATCCTGAAATATGCTGTTATAGGAAATTATGCCCTTCAGTTTGCAGATGACTTCACATACACTGATCCTGTGAGTTAAAACTCTGGTCACGTAATTTCTCACATTTGGGTTAGTGATCGCTGCAACCATTGCATTTTATAACATTTGACGTGCTATTTTCATCAACTCTTCAGGTAGACGGAAGTACTGTATCAAAGCAAGGTGTCCGCTTTGTATTTACCGATGGATCTCGAATCATATTTCGTTTATCTGTATGTTGCATTGCTCTTTTTCATTCAGAAATTAAAGCTACATATGCTCTACTTATTTTACCATTACACAAATCTCCATTCACGCAGGGAACTGGATCAGCAGGTGCAACAGTGAGGGTTTATGTTGAACAGTTTGAACCGGATGCCTCTAAACACAAGATAGATGCTCAAACTGCCTTAAAACCATTAATAGGTTAGTTCATCCTTATTTGCTGTATTTAAATATAACTTTGTTTTGCTCAGGGCATTAAGTATTCACATTATATCTGGTTTGTTTTAGATATAGCGTTATCAATATCGAAAATGAGGGACTTCACAGGGAGGGAGAAGCCTACAGTCATCACATAAAGCACGCTTAGAGTTATTCTTCTCATAAGCAAAATGCTATCCTAACTTTGTATTGCTCAAATTTTGTGTTGTGACGTGGCTATGCCACAGTATAATGGTACAATAAGCTGCTCCATGTAAAATGAGACAGAATGGAATTTGTGGAATAAAGCTTTTCATATTCATGGAAGGAATAAAGTTTCCTTGCTGAGTGCTGAATGCTGCAAAGGTAAAAAGCATCATTCTACCCATCCCAATTGGATCACAGTAGACTTTGTTGCAAATGTAAATCTTATACCAATCGAATTTTGACGTTCACGTTCATCCTCTTAATATGGAGCAACTGAGGGCAATAGGTGACACCAGTGGGAGAAGGGAATAAGGCTAGTGGAAATAGAAAATAACATCGTGTAAAGACAAGAAGAAAGCATCATGCATGTACAAACTGTTTCTTGTCATTTAGCTTCATCCGTCTAGAGTGAGAACAAGCTGTTGGGGCAGTCTAAATGATCCAATGAGGTGCAATGCAACAATCCATGGTTAAGGGCGCTCGCAATATTGGTGAGTTTCCAAAGTTGTAAGTCCCTTGGGGATATTGGATCTCATTGTGTCTGCCTCAAACTCAATACCAAACTTTACTGGTCATTTCCATACAAAATTTTGGGCTACAAGCATCCATAAAGAAGATCTCTAGAAGAGTGGTCATCTAATTTTTTCAAACTTTTCGGATTCTCTTTTGATTTTGTAAATATTTTTCTTGAACTTTTTACAAAATTTTCCAATGTTTTTAAATTTTCAGAATTGTTTTTAAATATCGCATCAGCAAGCAAAAAAACAAAAAATGAATGATGACCACCAGACCCACCCCACAAATAATTGTAGATAAAAGGGAAAAGTGAGCAAACTTTTAGTGGACAATAAGAGGGTTGAACCGTGTTTGTCTGAATTGATACACACACCTTAGCCATAGTTTGGTGCACAGATCCAACCTCGTTGGGTCTATCAGTTTCATGGGATTTGGTCTTGAAGAGCAAACACTCCCTTTGCCCCGACCTTTGTCTGCGTGACCATATGACAACTCCACCATCATGTTAGTTGCCTCTAGTAATGGACATTAACGTCCTCCTCGCCTCTCTTCCTCTTTACCTACTATCCTCTGTCCGGCAGTGAATGATTCCAGATTTGGGAAGGCCCCTATTTAATGTAAATGTGCATGGATCGTCTGAAATGAAACCTAACGTTGAGATGTCGAGCATTATATCTATCTATATTTTTTGATCGTAGTTCCGGATGAGAAATGAAAATAAATGTTCGACACTTAAGCCACTAGAGCAGCAACTGACAAGGCTTTTACGTCTGTTGACGACATCTGTGAGAGTCTCGTTTATTTTCTGAATCACTTGAATCGTGAGCCACAACAAAAACACGAGATCAATCATGGAACTTCTTGCATTTACAAAACTCAATTTCCCGCATTCAGAAGAGCTTTATAATGCAAATTTTTCCAAGTGGTAGTCCCCGTTGGCACAAAAAAGGAAAAACTAGAAAAAAAAAAAAAGAGCACACTCACACGCGCATGCACACACACGCACACATTTCTCTTCGAGTAAGTGAGAGGAACACACCGAGAGTAGTAAAAGATCGGAAGAGTATCAGGTTGACAGGATTCCGCTACAGGTGACTTGGTAAACGTGGGTCCCAGGGCGGGTTTTGCGCTTTTTTTCATTATTATTTCTTTTAAAAAAAATATAAGATGTTTAACAGAATAGAATAAATGTGTCACGAGGGATAAAAGATTTTATATTGTACGTTACAAATTATTATTATTATTATTGGTGTGTTACATATCCTATGCGCATTTTGACAAAAGAAAAATTCAAAGACAGGCGGGACCCAATGGACCTACGCCCACTAACCACGCCAATAAAAGATTCCAATATTTGGTTCGCCGAGCCCTCCAACGAGAGGGGCCCTGGCTCTTCTTCTATCACGCCTCTCGAACTTAATAATAACTCCTCTGGATACATTCCCAATTACTTCCCCATAAGTGACCATCCCTCCCACCTCTGCTCCCACTCAAGAAACACTGCGTTGCAGGAATTTCAGGAACTGTACTTCGATGGCAATAGACTGCATCAAAACGAAGCCATTGATACCCAATCACTATCCAAAAGATGAGCGCAAAGACGAGCAGAAACCGGTAGTTTTCGACGCCAAAGTGCTCAGATACCAATCAAACATTCCCCAACAGTTCATTTGGCCGGACGACGAAAAGCCCTGCGTTAATGCGCCAGAGTTCCCTGTCCCGCTTATAGACTTGGCCGGTTTCATCTCAGGCGACCCCGCTGCAGCAATGGAAGCTTCGAGGCTAGTTGAGGAGGCATGCCGAAAGCATGGCTTCTTTCTCGTTGTTAATCATGGCGTCGATAAAGGGCTCATCAACGATGCTCATCGGTACATGGACAACTTCTTTGAATTGCCGCTCTGTGAAAAGCAAAGGGCTCAAAGGAGAATTGGTGAGCACTGCGGATATGCCAGCAGCTTCCCTGGCGGGTTCTCCAAGCTTCCATGGAAAGAAACGCTCTCTTTTCGCTACTCAGCTGAGAAAAACTCGACGAAACTTGTTCAGGACTATTTGCTCGGCAGAATGGGTCAGGATTTTGCAGAATTCGGGTACAGAACATTTCAATTTCTTTCTTGATCATTGCTTATATTCTCGCTTCTGGAAGACTAAAACTTGCTTCTTTTTGTCTTTTTTTAGGAGGGCGTACCAGGAATACTGCGAGGCAATGAGCACCCTGTCCCTCGGAATCATGGAGCTCCTGGGAATGAGCCTCGGAGTGAGCAGAGCCCACTTCAGGGAATTTTTCGAAGAGAATGATTCTATAATGCGGCTCAATTACTATCCGCCATGCCAAAAACCTGATCTTACTTTAGGAACAGGGCCTCATTGTGATCCAACGTCTTTAACCATCCTTCACCAAGACCAAGTGGGCGGTCTTCAAGTGTGTGTAGACGATGAATGGTATTCAATTTGCCCAAATTTCGAAGCTTTTGTCGTCAACCTCGGCGACACCTTCATGGTAAGACATATAATTTGCATTTGGTTTCGGTAGTTTGTCAGCACACACCATATCACAAAATTATAACAGTTTTATTTCATAACACGTATTACGGAAATTATAACAATTTTATTTTATAATACACTGACCACCAAAAAAAATAAAAAATAAAAATTCACGTGGAACTATTATGATGCTTATACATTTATAGTGATATGATGTATGTACAGCGATGTAACGGCTTTGGACATATTACCAAAAGGTGCCGGGCAAAGCAGAGGCTCTTGCATATTTGCTTAAAAAAACTCAAAGACAGTAACAAAGTGACTGTTGTTTTATATTTTACGTTTTACTTAATAATTTAAATTTTTAAATAAAATAATATTTTAATATAATATTAAAAATAAATTTAAATTTTATTATTTTTATATTTAATTATAAATTTTTAATTTATTCATAATTTTTAAATAAAATAATTTCTTTAACATATCAAAACATAATTAATAATAAAATATATAATAAATAATCATACCGATCACTTACGTTTATCTTACTCCAAAACAGCCCCACTCTATAATAAATCTCTACGTATAAACCTACACAATTAGGTGTACATAAGCACCTCTCAACGTGACCCTGTCGAGGGACAAATATTCACACCCGTTTGAGAGTAGTTTTTTTCTCTCTCTCTTTCTCTCTCTCTTTTTTTCTTTTTGCTTGGGTCTGTTTAGGCTCTTTCAAATGGAAGATACAAGAGTTGCTTGCACCGAGCAGTGGTGAACAACGAAACGCCAAGGAAATCACTTGCTTTCTTTCTGTGTCCAAGGAATGACAAGGTGGTAACTCCACCAACTGAATTAGTGGACTTGTGCCACCCACGAATATATCCGGATTTCACTTGGTCTATGCTGCTCGAGTTCACGCAGAAGCATTATAGAGCTGACATTAAGACTCTTGAAATGTTCACAAATTGGGTCCAGCAGAGAAGTACCTGATAACAAAGTGGTCTAGAGAATAAAAAATGTGGAGAAAAGCAGACCTGGGTGGCCTCATCTTCCTTAGAAGGTGACACTAATAGGGATTCGACAGGAAGAAAGAAGATATGGGAGCTTTTATAAGATTTGGGAATAAAAAGGGAAGCGAAGTCTAGAGAAAGGGCCGTAGCTATTGGACCTGGCTTTTTGGTGAAGAACAAACTGCAAGACAAAAGAGAGAAATATGGAAGAACAATGCTGAATCAGCTAGATTTTTATGCCTTCCCTTTTTTCTGATAAATATAGGAAAGTTATTAATAGCATTATCGGGAAAATCTATTTGAACTCCTTTCATGTCTCAAATTGAATGACAAAGCATTCCGCCTGTGCTGTCATTTCTGGACCATATAGCATTTTCTCACAAAAGCCAAAAAGCCCTGAAAATAACATTAAAACAGAAAAGAGTCCTTATTACCACTAGAATTTTCAATGGTAAATTTTCCAGACGTAGTTTTCTAAAGTTTGCGGCATAATTAACACATAGCATTAAAAGAAAATAAAAACACCACACTAATTAGTTCAAAATGTTATTACTAAGATGAAATTCTTGGCATTCTGTTAGATTCTAATATAACTAAACGGCGAAGAAAAGGCCATCCAATTAGACGCATTTTGGAAATTGGAATTAAAATGCCTTCCTAAGCGCCAATTAGATCCCTTAGATATATATATATATATATATATTTATTTATTTATAAAAGGCTAAGGATTGAATCTTAGATCTAAAATTAAAATTTCAAATAATTCTAACATTAGAGATACAAATAATTTTTTGGGTTCCTCCCCACTCTCCTAATTCAGTCCTTAGTCCTACATGGCAGATTTTCCTTTTTCTTCTTTTTTTTTTTTTTCCCAAAGTTGGACATAAATGGCTGATGCTGCTTCTCCTCATTTTTTAATGTTGTGTCACTACAAAAGTCCAATTTACACTATGGCCCACCCCCGTTGAATGATTTTGAGGTAAAAAAATGTTTAGGAAAGTTGGACGCAAATGAACATCACTTTATCTTAATTGTTGATTATAATTAATATTTTTTTTGATAAATAATTGATTAATTATAATTAATAATTAAAAGATTAAATGATGTAGACACATATTCAATTCTTATGTTCCACTATAATATTCACTAATAAAACTCTGGAATATGTTACCAGAGTCCATGATAGATAGAGCTTTTTTTTTTTAGGTAATGTATCCCTTTGCCGAGTTATTGGATTATGTTTTTTTTTCTTTTTCAGTATTGTCGTCTTTTGTACCTGGAGATTGGGGAGGATTTGCAGTGTTTTTTTTTTGGGGGGGGGACATGATTTGCAGTGTTACCATTGGAAAGGAATCCGTGCGTCGTGCAACAATTGTCGTTAAATGCTGCAACATTCTTTCTGGGGTTAATTATGTATATCCCGAAAAAAAAAAAAAGGTTTTGATAATAATAAGAGGGGACGCAAGTCCACATGCAATTAATTTTAACCTCATCGTTCACCCAGCTGTGCCTCCTTTGTTCCCTTTGCATCTCATTCGCCCAGTGTCCCCCTTACGCCTTGCCATGGCACGACACCCGTCTTGGTGACGTACCAATTATCTTGTCGATATATGCATACTCGGATCAAAACGACCACTCGTCTAGTCCTTTAAATATAAAAAGCCAATTCGACGACTGTTGGAAATTATTCAATTAATTTCTAAATTCCTTGGGATAGAGTTGACAAAAAAGTTAAAAAAAAAAAAAAAAGGGCAACAAGAGTCAAGAGTTCACTGAATGGCAAATTGTGAGGCCTGCAAAAACAAGCTTATTTGTAAAGCTTTTACTCACAACAATTTAAAATAAAAAAAGGGGGGGGGCGAAGAAGCCGTCAAACTATTGTAGCTGACGTTGTTTAGGAGTTTTGAAATTATAACTTCCTGTTCAATGGATATGTGTAGCTATCAGCTGAACAACCTTTTTGTTCTCATTCCTTCAGAATTAGCGTCTTAATTGAGTAGATGCATTAAGAAAAATTATTCGAAACAAATCTGATTCATAGAAGCTATGTATGTGTTGATAATCCGATCCAAATTATCCAATCCAAGCAAAGTCATCACCAGTAGCATAATAATCACTGAAAATGGTAGGGACATGGATAACTGGACTAAGAACGTACAGAAAATATATTGATTCCAAAATGTTCTGTATGAGCAGTCTCTATCCCGTGCTCCCATGCAAAGAGAGCTTTGATTTACTTGGATCTGCAAGGACAAACTCGGCTTGTTTTTATCGGTAAGCAACTAAACACGTCATTATCAAGCTGAATAAGAAAGTGAGTGGAAAAGAACAATTACCCGGCCAAATGGAATTTCAAGTCTTACAGCAACTGCCAATAACAATAGCAGAAACGCACAAAAAAAAAAAAAAAAAAAAGGGCAACCCTCACCTGCACCCCAAAAGGTGTTTATAGAAAAAATTTTGTTTTTTTTTTTTTTTTGGGGGGGGGGGGGAGGGGTTGTTTGATATCTTATCAAACTAGAGCCCTAGATAGCTAGCCAAACTTTGCGCGTTCTTTACTTCGCTGCTTTTCTTCTTCTATGAAATAAACAATCATGCACGGTGTTAGCAATAGCAATTTGTCATCGCATACGACAAATTGACATTGAATTTTTTAAATTGTCGGCTAACAGTGACGATTAACTGGACTGCTTCTTGTTAATCAAATTATGCTAACCTATATTTAATGCCCAATATTGCCTACGATATTAGCTACCTTTGGTATGTTTGAGTTGGCCGATTTTACAGCACATAGGACCACATGGTGACAAAAGAGCATGATCAGATTGAATGGGGAATCAGGGATATGTCCTTTATTTTTTCATTTGATTACTTGTTACCCTGCATAATTAAGATCCTCTCTTCCATAATTAAGCGCCAGGACGTCCGCTCAATCAATCGCACATAAATTTTGTCTTATTTCATCCATTTGCTTGTTCCTTCTGTTGGCTGCACAGTATGATTGTGATTTGTGTAGCTATCGTCCCGTCGGAAGAACAGGAGGAATCGCATCTGCTTGCACTCCTCATATCATATTATGATTGTGATATGTGTAGCTATGGTCTCGTCGGAAGAACAGGAGGAATCGCATCTGCTTGCACTCCTCATATACCTTACCACTTGGCAGAAAACATCCTAGAAACTATTATTAAGACAAAACAGTTAATAATCGAGTGCTAGCTGAAGGACTTGCCTCTTACAAATGATATTGATGTACCCCATTATCCAGGGAGTTTCGTGCTGCTTAATGTATCTTTTTGTTTTAACATTTTTTCACCTATCATATATAGCTGCCAAATGCACAATCTTCCAACATGCGTCTCTTACCTCTACACTGAAGAAGTATTAACGTCGAAATATTTGTAACTTTATATATGTAACATGTTAGGATGTAGAACCGGAGTAACTTGACTGCTGTTACTGTCTTTTGTTGGGCAGCCACAATGGTACCATTAAAGAGTCGGCTCCCAATTTGTTTTTTATTTTTCACCGGGGCTTTCTATCTGTGTTGAGTTACACTCACCCCCTTCAAAGGTAATTTTGCCAATGCAGATACTTTTTATTGTTGCATCGCTACGAGTGGGAGAAGCCCATCATTCTTGCCAATTCATTTAAAACTCTGATCCTCGCTTCATGTTTATGGGCCATGTTAAGGGAGTTCTTTCGTTTCAACTGTAGCTAGGGCTGGAGATGACTACGGGGTCACAGACCCAAAATAAGAAGCAAGCCCAAAGTAAAGTTGTTTGAATTGTCGACGTCGGCAAATGGCCCCGTGAAATGCAGTCACCGATACTCATGATCGCAGTCAACTCCGATTGGCCACGAGAGGTCCCATATTAGGTCAGTGACTCCTGTTGGCAAGATAAAATCATTCACCAACGTTAATTCTCTTTCTGTCTTCTGGGTCTCCCCATCAAAGAATGGCCCATGCATGCACCATCAGCCCTTTGATTTACAAGGGTTCAAGATCAAAGAATTGCAGCCGGTAGGCGTAAAGCGGGAGGACGAAGTTGTTCACTTTTTTTTGAAGAAAAAAGAAAACTTCTGACTATCCATTCCCTAGGCCACAAGCTAAGAAGGATGACCGCGACACCGATGATTTGAAGAAAGTGAGTACAACGGCCCGAAACAGCTTGGGTGACGGGCGGTTCATGCTAAAATTTTCGAGGTGGGGAAATGGGCCGTGGTGTTTAGTCAAAAAGATTGAATAGGATGAGCCGAATGGCCTGACAATTTATCCTAAATTTCTATTTTCATAATCATAAAGAAAATAGTATAAAAACTCCGAGCTTCAAGCCCAACATTGATGTTCAGGATTCGAAGCTACTGGGCTGGCCCTTTCACGAGTATGTATGCCCTCTTTTTTCATAATCCAATTATGTCCACGCCATTTGAATTTTGAAACTTTTCGCAAGAGGGAACAAAAATGGGTTTTTATTCATGGAGATTGCCACGTGACGTGATTCTTGAAGTTGCCCAAAATTTGTCCATTACGTGGGCGCCACCTCAACTCTTTTTACGTAACCTGCCAATGTACAGCAGATCCAACCTGCGGTATCAATCTTGAAGCATATTTCTTGTGACTTTTGGGTGCTGACACAAGCAGCAAACAAATATAGAAGAACTTGTAAACGGATATCCAAGTACCCAAACCATCGATGCCTGATTGCGCAATGTGAAAGGGTTGAGAATGGTGGGACTTACTCTGTGCGTGATGCTATATTTTTCCTCTTTTCAGTTCTAAAATCCAACTGGTCTTGGACTATACTCTAATTTTAAGTGAATCGTTGCAATCAATTCAAAAGCAGGGCTTTAACACCAGTTTAGAAACTTTAGAGTGTGAGAATTTTGTATATTAGATATACCTGAAGTAATATGCTGTCTTTTTTTTTAATTTTTTCTTTTGTTTCAAAGAAAGAGAGGGATAATACGTTCTTGAAGTAGTAAATCCAAGTATTACCAATATGATTAACAAAAGTCAACAACTTGAATTTCCAATGTTAGTATGCTTATTATATTAACATTGCACATGTTACTTCAGATTAGGCCCACTTCAAATGAAAACGAATTTTGGTTAAGGTGAAGTCCAACTTCAACCCTAATGAGCCTAAAACTTTTCCATATATTATTCAATTTTCTTGAAAATAATTGCACACATAAGTGTACTTTATATTACGGAGCTAGGTTTTGTGTGTACTAACTCATGTAATATTTAGTCAATTTTATGAGAGAAAATGAATTAAGTAAATTTGAGAGATTTTGAGAGAATCAGTGTAAACATGTAAAAGACAAGTAAGAGAGATTTAAAAGTGCTAGAGAAGTAAAGAGTATAATAGAACTTTGTAAATAAGCTGTATTGAGTGGCTACCAAAAATACTTACAATTGGAAAAAATGATCTATTTATAATAGCTCTATTTCCTCAATGTGTGATTACAATTTGAATATTTAAAATATTTATAAAGAATATTCTGGAACTTAATAATTACAGTTTTTTGAGGAAGATTTTAGTGAGTATCCTTGCTAGCCTTTACTAGAAGTCTCTAAATGTAGATACTTCCAAATACTTCTGTACTCTTTTAGAACCTTACAATATTGTGTTTAACAATAAAAAGGGGCTGGACATTGTTGACAGCCCGCAAAGGCTTATTATGGCCCAAGTTTTTACCTTCCTACTTGCTGGATGGGCTGGATATGAACTTCCCACGTGACATCCTCCCCCACTCGATCCTGCAATGTTCTCATTGCATTCTCACTCTGAAATTACCAAATGTAAACTGCCAAAGCTAGTTCTCCGCTTTCAACTAGTCTCTTGATTAGGCAAATTCTATCATTTCACCAAGTATTTGATATAATTAGGGACTTTCCTTCTAAAAACTCTATCAGTAAGGACATGTTCCACTATGTTGAATTTGGTGACCACAACTATTGGTGTATACTTAGACTCACTTTACCTTAGATCTTCTTTGTCTCTATGAAAAGGTTTTAGAAGACTTGTATAGAAAACGTTATGGATCTTTTGTTTTGAAGGGAGTTAGACTTGGTAGGTGACTTTTTCTATGCGCTTGACCACAAGAAACAACCCTTTCTACTTCCTTACCAAGCCGTTGTGGACTTTGCATAGAGACTTAAATTGGTTGGGCAATAACTTTACCCTCACCATGTCTCCCACTGTGTAGCCTTTTGGGCATTACTTGGTGTCAACCCACCTTTTCATCATCTTGGGTAAATTATCTTGGCCAGTACCTTTCTTAATCCGTTCAATGAAGTTGCTCTTAAGTGTATTAGTAGAAAGGGCAATTAATTTCACCTTCTAACTTAATGTATCAACAATAACATTGGCTTAGCTTAGTTTGTATTATGGTATGTAATCAAATTCTACCAAGAAATTTTGATAATGAGCTTGTTTCAGACTGAGTTTCTTCTGGGTGTGGAAGTAACTCATAGCAAAATTTTTGGTCGTGATTACGAATTTACTTCCAAGGAGATAAAATCTCCGAGTGCGTAAATAATGGATAATAACAACTATCTCCTTATCTTGGATGGTGTATTGCTTCTCTGTGTCATTAAGCTTATGATTTTCATAGGTAATTGGATGTTTATCTTGCATCAAGACTCCCCCAATGGCGAACTTAGATGCATCGGTGTGGACTTTAAAAGGCTTTTCGTAGTCCGGTGGCACCACTATAAGTTCCTCAAAAATTGCTTACTTCAATCTCTCGAAGAAAACTTAGTATTCCTCCATCCAATGCCAAATGTGGTTATTTTTCTTCTAGAAGAGGATTGAGGCATCAAAATAGGCTTTTGAGGGTCTTATGAAGGCCGAATCTATTAGACCTTAAAGTTGCTTCCTTAATTCAGTGAGTTCTAAGGGTGTCATGCAATAAGGGGTCATGGCAGAAGGTTTGGCATCGGGTTCTAGCTTAATATAATGATTCATATCTCGTTTTTGTGGAAGCTTATTCAGAAACTCAAAAGGCATGACATTCTTAAACTTGGCAAGAATTGCTTGAATAGGTTACAGTAGTGCGAGATTAGGTGCTGTAACATCTTCCCTATTGCTTTGCTCCTTTATGGTAGCTATATAGCTTAGAATTAACTTGAGACCCTATTTGAATTGCAAGGCTAAAATCATCAATGGTTGCGACTTCTTCTTATGCTTCAAAGAAACCATTTAAGCGTTGTAAGCGTTAAGGACTACAACAAAACTCGAAGTAAGAATGAGAAAAGTAAAGGCTTTGCAGAAGAATGCAAAACCTAACACTACCTTGAAGTCATCCATAGGAATGACGGTGAAGTCCAACTTACTAATCCATCCCCTAATCTAGGTAGCTACTCTTTGTGCTACATCTTGAATAAACTTTGCTTCCAAATTCACCACCGTAATGGTATTATTTTCCCTCTTCAGTTTGAGGCCTAGACAGTTGGCCTCTTACACATCTATGAAGTTGTGCATTGCCCTCATATCTAGCATCACACAAGTTGCTTTACCCTTAATAGCAACATCAATGTATAGTAACCTCTTCTCTTTAGAGATTGTTGGGGAGAAATGCTTAGAGGGATTTCCTAATTGTTAAATAGATCTCATGTTTGCTTAAGGCCCTTTGTTGGCCTTCTTTACGTTAAAGACTGCCATCATAGCATTCATTACCTTGCAGTTGGGGCAGTCTCGCACCTAGTGTGATCTATTACAAATGAAATAGGGTTTTGAAGGACTACCTACATTACACTTGCTTGTAGAGTTTTTCTCATGCTTGAGACAGTTACTTGAGGATCTTTGTTGTCCTCCTTTATTGTGGCTAGAATCCTACTTTTTCTGCTCAAGTTTCTTTCCTTCATTCTTGCCAGTATTGGCCTTTTGGCTCTTGGAGTGGGCAGAGTAGTCGATAAAGGTTTCGGTAGCAGTAATGGTAGCATCCAAGGTCTACACATTAATCTATCTAACTCGACTATCACTCAATCCTTCAAGCTATCTTTAAAGTATAAGAGAAACTCCTTATCGAACATCTTGATTTCAAGTATGAGGGTAATAAACTCCTTCATATAATCGAAGATACTATTTGTCTAACATAGGCGATATAACTTTCCTTTAATTTTACTGTCTGCATTATAAGGTATAAAGTACTTGTATACCTTAACCTTAAATTGCTTTCAAGTGTCGATGACGTAAAAACCTTTCTCCCTTTTTGAGTGCTTTCGTTACCACCAGAATTGGGCAGTATCACATAGGAAAATTAGGGTGTTGCCTACCTTAGCAAGGTCGTCAACAACTCCTATGGTCTCGAAGTATTGATCAAGACCAAATCAAAAGTTCTTTACTGCAGTGACATTATGTGTGTCATTATACATAGCAAGTTTAGGGATTTTCAAGTTATGTAATGCAGTGGTGCTAGTAGTTGCAGTTGTACTAGTAATATATGAGTTGTTTCACTATAGAGAATCCATCTCCCTACGAAAGTCATGAATCTCTCTTTCAACAAACTTGCGCAGGTTAGATAGTCCTTGGTTCAGGGAGCATATTTCTCTCCTAAGTGGCCAAACTCCTTGAGCATGACTTTAGTAGCCCACATGATCTTTACATTCTTGTGGATCAAGTTATTGACTTAATCACTAAGGTCACCTATTACAAAGTTGAGATCAATGGCACACCTCTTCAAGCCAGCAACCTGAAAGTATATGATTTCCTTTACTAGAGCGTTGGATTCAATACGCTTAGTTGGAGTACGTTACTCTTCATGCCCACAAGCTTATTGCCCCATTTGTTGATCCTCTACAGTAATTGCCACAAATCTTTCTTCAATTGATATGCTCATTGATTCAGCAAACAACAAATAGCAGGTTGTACCTAAGGTTTGAATCGTTACTCTAATACCACTTGTCATGGAGTTAGGTTTCATGTATACTAATTCGCACAACACTTAGTCAATCTTGTGAAAGAAGATGAGTTATATAAATTTAAGAGAGTTTGAGAGAATTGGTGAAAATGTGTGAAAGACAAATAAGAGGGATTTAAAAATAATGAAGAAGTAGAGAGTATAAGAAAATTTTGTAAATAAGTTATATTGAGTAGTTATGTATTTACAATTAGAATAAGTAACTTATTTATAGTGATTTTATTTTTTCAATATATGATTACAATTTAAATATTTAATATATTTATAAAAAATATTATAAAATTTACAATCTTTATAAAAAAATTTTAGTGAGTATCTTTACTGAGTATTATTAAAAATTTTTAAATATAAATACTTTTAAGTAATTTTAAATTTTTTAAAAAATTTTTAATATTATGTCTGGTAACAAAAATGGGCTGCACATGGGCTGCACATTATTGACAACCAACAGAAACTCATTTTAACTCAAAGTTTTTGACTTCTTATTTGTTGAATGGGGTGACATAAATTTCTCACACAACATCTAGCTGGCGTTAGTGGAGATAACGTGCCACCACTAAAAGGGTTCGGGTTCGAATTCCGCCTCTCTTACCCGCTCGCTTTCGTATGATGGCTTAGCCGTCTCCTGTACAGACCCAAAAAGCGACAAAATTGCGGAGATCTATATTTTGTTGTAATTAAAACTCTTTGGATGAAAGACCTTGCGGTCGCTTATATTATTGTATACTCTTCCGATCTAGTGGCCGGGCTCGCATTTGCAGGTTTGCTTACATGTACAAAAGCTTTTTCCATTTATTTTTATAACAAATCAGAGAAAATATGATCATTCAAACATTCAACACGTCATAGAACCATAAAATATTTTGAAACAAAAAAATAAAAATAAATAAATAAATATATATATATATATATATATATTCATCAAATAATTATAAAGGACAATAAAGTGAACGTGTTAAAAGAAAAGGCCATCGCGAAATTTATAAAAATTTCAATATTCGACTTCCAGAATAAAACAAAATGTAAAACCCAAATAAGTGAAATATTGAAATAAAAATAAATAAATAAATAAATAAATAAGAGAAAGGAAAGGAAAAAGGCGAATCTACGACAGGGAACGACTGACATGCCTACGAAGGTAGCATTTTTCGAGATATTCCGATCGAGAAGCCTAAAAAAATTTTTAAATTTTGAACATCATCCTTTTTTCGTATAATTTTATAGGGACCAATAAAATTAAATTAAATTGCATTAAAATTCACTTTCGATTTGATGGACAAAGACCAACTGTTACACCCAAGTCAGCAGCAGCAGCAGTCGCACTCTAACCAGTAGCCGCCATTTCTTTTTTCCCTCTGCTCGAGCTATATAATAATCCAACGCACGCATTCAATCCTGCGGTTCGCTATCAAAACTGCCTAAAAAACACACCGCCCAAACACAAACCTAGCCACCTATAACACCACCCGCAACATAAAAACCCCAGTCCATTCTAAAACCCCCAACAGCTATAACATGGCGCACCTGCGAGCATTGTAACAAGAATCTTTCGGTCAACTCAATATGGAGGTACGGAGGAAGATGACTGAAGAGACGACTGCACCTGCAACAAATGGTGGTAGCAGTCGGCGGCGGTGGGTCTTTGCTCTGGGTTCTGGTCTAAGCACCTGTTTTGCAACTCTCTAAGCATCTTGGGCACCGCATTTGGACCCAGCCCACAAGTCTTCACTAAATAACCGACCCCCCAAACGTCTACTTTCACTCCATGCAATCCTCTGCCCATCTCCGGCCCGTGCTTTCCACGCGCCTCCCCTACTCCATGTGGGTGTAGTTGAGGTGCGCCCACCGCATAGTCGAACCCACACACGAACCACTCGTTCTCCCGGTCGCTTCTTCTCATGACCTTATCCCAGCTCAGGTCTCTGTGCATGAAAGATGAGTCGTGTAGTGCCACTAAGGCCTTGGTCACGTATTTAAGGGCCTCTACGAGTTGGTCGCAGTTAGTGGGCTTAAATTTGACACCTCTAGGCTTAAACACCAATGCCAAGTTTTTCTCTGACGCTCGATAAATGAATTCTGCGTGTGGGATTCTTAGGTCTAGAATGTCGTATATCTCTTTCACTGCCGCCCATTTTCTTCTGCTAGAAAAGAACCTTGTCACCGTGTTTGGCGTCATTTCAATGATGTTTCCATCACCCATATCTGCCCTTTCAAAATCACCGAAAGCCAATTGCTTGTAAGTGCCACCATTGTTGATGTTCAAGCAGCGATCGGCTAGTAATGGCAATAGCCCAGCGACTCTATAACATGGGACCAAAGCCCTCACTCTCTCGGCTGGCGAAGATAGGTCTAGGGAATACAGATCAGTTCGGATAATGCGATCTTGTGATCGTGACAATGCACAAAGTGTAACCAAGTAGCCCACCGCATGGTATCCTAGAATGTAAGGGAGATCCATGTAACTCCACAAAAGCTTCTCTACTAAAGAAGAAGAGGGATCGATCTGGCCTTCCCTTAATTGGTCAGTTTCTTCTCCCCTCCACAAGCAGAAGCCTCTAATGAAACCAGTAACATTTGGCCATTGATCTTGCAGCGTATTATCTTCCAATGAAGAAGATGGTTTTCTAACGATAGTCATCTCGACAGAGCAGAATTTGGAGACAATCCTACTGATGCAATCATCCCAAAGGCCAATAAAAGAGTCTCTACTCGAAGCAGTGGCGCCACTGATACTAGGGTTACTTCGGATTATCGAGCTTAAGATATCAAAAGTGATACCCCTGCAGTCTAACATCTCCGTGGAAGTGGTGAAGAAGAGTTCTTTTCCTTGAGGCAATTCTCTATAGACGTCTTTTCGCAGCGGAAAGCGTAGTTCCTCCGGCGGCGGCTCTTGTAGATACCATGAAAGCTCAAACAAGCTTGGTAGTGTTGTTGGTGGCAATCGAAGACAGCCTAGGCAGTACTCAGTTGGGTCTTGAACTTCCCATTGAGGGATTGCTTTCAGAAAATGACACATTTAACATGTAAGTTTTAATGCATATTTATCATCTCACAATATATGGCTTCATTACAGAAACAAGTTTTTCCAATCACAAACCCCAATAATTTGCACATGGCACCGAGGAAAGCGCAACAAAGATTTGGTAATAAATCTCTATATATTTCACGTGGTTGGGTTTAAAATAAAGAACTGGACTTACATCTCGTAAAGGGCACTTCTGGTAATGGCAGCTGAGATCTTTCAATCAAACCTACTACAAATAGAGAGATCTGTGAGTTGTGGATTTCTAAGAAATGCCGTTCTAAGATTGACATTTGAAAGACTAAGATCTACTGTACCGGAAGAAGCAACAGGAACGGGCACAGCAGCAGACGAGGAAGCCTTTCTTCTGCCAAAGACTTTGACTTGTTGTCCTGGGCTAAACTTATCAACAGAGAAACCTTTAAAAAGTCCATCTTCAAAGGCTTCCATAGTGCAAGCTACCATGGAATCATCAAAGAAAGTAAGTTCATCTGCATTCAAAAAGCTTGAACCTTGAAGCCTCACTCTCCCTCTATGATGCTCTCCTTCTTCAGCCCACAAATTCACTGACTCCTCCCATGTCATCCTCATTTTACCAATTCTACGAAGCTCCTTGGAAGTTGAAGAGGTGCCTGCTGCTGCAGCCTCCATTGAAGTCTCGAACCCTAGCAAACTACCCCTAGCACCATGGAAGTAAGTCTCTCCCCCACTTGTCGTGACCAGTTGCTTTGTTCTCGCTGAAACAGGCGATAGGGTTTCTGTCGTCTTTAGAGGGAAACGAGCGGAAGAAATAGAAAAACACAAGAATTTTGCTTTTTAACCATAGACCATGCTTAATTAAGTTAATACCTGAAACGGAGAGCTCGTCTTCTTTGAAAGGAGGTGGTGGAAGCAAAGCTCTTGCACCAGCAATAGCACTTCTATTATCATCTCCACAACCAATAATAGAATGCCCTCTGATGTGAGAAGTTCTCATGCGGGCACCCATGAACTGAGACAACTCTTCAAACACTTCCTCATCAAACGAAGCGGGCAATCTATGAAGCTTCCTCTCATAAGGAGAAAGTCTGAAATAACTTTTTCCCACTTGCTCTTTCTCCCCACCTCTCTCCCATTCATACACCTTTCTGAACTCACCCAACATGTTATCCCATTTAGTACCCGCAGTCTTTGCATCTCTATTGACGCCATGCCTGTTCAGGAACTCGGCAACTTCTTTGTCTTTATCAGCTCTGGTTTTCCCTCTTGTTATGCCAGTAATTTGAGCAGTCTCTACAGGCTCAGTTCTTGACCCATCGGGCCCACCGCCACCTTGGTACTGAATCCTCCATGCCCTGGCTAGCCATAACATCTCATTCGGTTTCCATACTGGGCTCACATATTTGCCTTTTCTTAGCTGGTGGTGCAGGTGCTCTCCCTCTGGCCTGCTCGTCTCTTGACCAGAGGCTGGAGAAAGTGAAGGGAGAGTTGAGTGTGAAGGAGAGGAGGCTGTGTCCGAAGAAGAAGCTGCTGCTGCCGCTGCTGCAGTATGCGGTTGCTGAGTTTGTGGATTGGAGGCTGGGCTGGGGTTTGTAGTTGGAGATGGACTCGATTCTCCAGTGACAATAGGGGCAATTGGGACCTGTTTTGTCTGTTGTTGCTGCTGCGATGGAGAAGGCAATAGCTTCCATTGGGCGCTACCATATCTGGGCCTCTTGGGGTTCACTGTTTCAAATTGTTGCTCGAATTGAATTGGAGAAGAAGTTGCACCAATTGGGAGATAAAGAGGAGCAGAGATGAAAGGAGCTCCGGTGACAACAACAGGAGATTTTTGTTGCTGTTGTTGCTGCTGATGTGGTCTTGTTTCTGTTGATTCCTCAAGCGGGTCTTTTGGAGAAGATGAGAGTTGTTGTTGCTGATGTTGTTGTTGTTGTGGTTTCTTCTTTGTTGTTTCTCCTTTGCTATCTCCCATCTCAAATGGGCCCAGAAAAAACAAAGAGATAAAAAAGAAAGACAAGCTTGGTTAGAGAGTATCGACGAAGACTTGGCTAGAAGGTGCCAAGAGGGGGGGGGTTTAGACCATAACCACAACGACAAGTACAAGCAAAGCTCCGTCCTTGCTGAACCAGCTTGGTTCTAATCTATATGATAAAGACCCCATCTTTATTTTCTTGGTAAAACGCTCTCAAAGGGTTACTGGGGTTCGCTCTTGGAAGTGGGGATGATTTCTGCCGTATCTTCAAAAGAGAAAAAGTTAGAAAGTAGCAGAAGGATATGATAACAACTAAAGCAAACATGAAGGGAAAGGAAGTAACAGAAAAAGACGACGTTGTGGAACTGCCATGAATAAGACCCTTCAGTTTATTAGTCACTTAATACAACCACACATTACAATTTAGATCCGTGATTTGGACAGGTAATAGAGCAGTACGCTAGTTTATGATTAGAGATGGTCATGATTGTACTGACACTGAGAAACGCGGCTCTATAGCAAACATTGTTTTTGCGAGATCATTCAATGTCCATGTATGTTTGTTATGTTTTGCAGGAGATAGAGAAAAGAGAGGGTTCCCGCGAGGAGCAAGGGAGTGAGTGGAGACTCTGAGTGAGTGCGTGCGGAAGAGTGCGCAGCGTATTTTGGTTTAACAGAGTGTGAGATGTAGACGCATCGAATCAATGGCCCCCCGCTCCATTTCACTCATATACTATTTGACCTTTTAGCCTTTGTCTTTCGTCTATTTTGTTTTTGTTTCATTTCCTTCTTTCTTTCTCCCTCTTAATCAGCCTTGATCTTTGGTTAACATTCTCCTAATTTCGGTTTTAGAATTTCACGTCCTTCCCATTTCAGAAATGTCACAATTGACCGAGGTATGAAAAATCCTGCGTAAAATAATAAAAAACATTTCATTGACAGTTTCCGACTGTATGAATATATTTAGCCTAATGTTACACTTACCCCCCGTTAGTTCTTCCTGGATCTTCTGGGCGATTGGTTTCAGACGCTTACATGTCGTACACGGTCTTTAGTGGTGATTAAAAGTCGAAGCCTGTGACTCACTATTGATTCAATTCTAAGTTTTGAGTAAGCTAGAATTTTAAAGTAATATCTCGGGTTTATTAAAATTTGGAAAAAGTTTTTAACCGGCCTAGACATGCTTATGGACACACGAATTTTAAAAAAATTTCTTAAAAAAAGAAGATTAAACAGAATCTGATAATTGTGATATCTGAGTTGAAACATCTAAAATTTTAATTAAGATTTTCATACCAAAAATGGTCTGTTCCAATCTTCTTTAGCTCATACGTCGGCTCACTATCTGATGTAACATATGTTTAATTTTATAAACATGACAAGTCATTTAACAAATATATATAAAATTTTTAGTTTTGCTAACATTACTCAAGATTTTTATGGCTTCTTTGCTTAATTGGCAAGGAAATATTTGATCCTAATCAGCATCTTCTTTATTCTCTCACATAATTATTGAAGGGACACCTACATGAACATAATTGAAAGCATCTAATTTTGTTTTTGCCTCTTAATTAACTACTTCAAATTGGACTAGAATTACCGTGGATACAAACTTGTGAAATAGGTGAGAGGCCTAAATAGAAAATTTGTATGCATTATACTTTTACAGAAGCACTCTTTCGAACTGATCATTGATTGGCATTCAACGATTTGATTTTTTTTTTTTTTCTCCCGTATGAAGCTATTTGTATACTAAGACAAAAAATTTTGCGGGCTAAAAAAAATGAACTTGCCTAAGATTGGAGGAGTAGGGGCTGTGATCCTCTAACCCTTTGCCTAATATACGGGATACAAGCTTGTACTTTTTGCCTAGAATAAGAGAGATTAGTGTTGGACTGGGAGATCTCCAGCCCTCGCAAAGTAGGTGAAATAGCCATGGGAAGAAACTTGGTAGAATGAATGAAACCACACTAAATAAAGAAAAAAGGGACTGAGGGATATAGATCTTCATTTATTGTATGGGTTTTGTGTCTGCAAAAGAAAGGAAAGAGAGGGAGGCAGGCAAAGGCATGCAGGCCGGCGCAGAGAGCTGGCAGCCAAGTACCCTCCAAACCCCAGGATCACCAACAAGATACTTCACCTGTTCACCTACTTGCCCAAGCCTTTTTGGGCTAATTAGCTTCCTCCCCCTATCAACCCCCCCCCCTCCTCTTCCTCTCTGTCAATGTACTTTTTTCATTATATATATATATATATATATATATATATCAATTTTTATTTTTATTTTTATTTTCGCATGCCTATCTCTGCATTTTCCTTGAAATTTCTTTTTCTCAATAATCTGCGCGCGCGTGTTTGTGTACAAAATGGTAGGTTAATTGGGTGATTCCATTTCCATTTTCATTTCCTCTAGGCTCTCTTGTGCTTGCATATATAGGTCTCCGTGATACGTCGGGCTAATGGCAATAATTTAGTCTTTTGTAGTCTTTCATTTAGGCCTGCTGGCATCTATATCACGGCTAGATTCACCCAGTCCATAAAATGCTTAACTTAATAAATTATCGCATTGGCAAGGACGCGTATACAGACGCAAACACCAGGCAGCTTCTCATTTTTCTCCGTCTTCGAGTAATTCATGTTATGCGTTTAGTGTTTGGACATTGAGATTATATATATATATATATATATATATATAGTTATTTATATACACAAAATTAAATAAATATGGTAACATATGAGTTATAATTTGAATTAATAAATATAAATATTGATATATTCATATGATTTTTGGTTTTTAAAAAGAAAGTACCGAGAAAGTTAGTTAAGTCTTCTCGAGCCACTAGGGTGGGGGGGGTTCCCCGGACAATGCCTTCAAGATTTGCAGCAACCCCAAATCGCCCACACTCTTTTAATAGTACGGTCATAAAGTATTGTAAATCGCGGAGGCGACTTTTCCCCCCAACCGTATGTTGATTAGGTGGGTTCAGTGTGCTTGAATGATCATAAATTTTAGGCTTTCGAGAAATGAATACTATTTAAGCTAAGTCGTCACTTGTCACTTCCCTTGACCTCTTAATTGAGTCATTCGATGAATCTCGATTTACTGCTGTTTTCTGCTCTTCCTTGTAACCCCTTTCTATAATTCTCAGCCTGTTTTGTGGTAAAATGTCCGGCCAATTGTGAAATGCCAAGTTTAATTTTTAGCTACTCGGTCCGGATATATTCGCATAAGGACTTTCAATGCAATACTTTAATGCCTACGCTGCTATATCTAGAAATCACTTCTTATAAGTTGCAGCGATGGCTGTTCGTTGCTATACGTTGGCAGAAGAGATGGGTCTAACGCGTGATGGGAGGTTTTGGCTAATATCTGAAATTGGAAAAAGATAGAATTACGTACTTTCTGCTGCTTGGAATAATCAATTTCCTAAATGCAGTTTAGCACGAATTCCTCTCATTTGTCGCAAGGAAGGCCAAAACACACACACACACACACGCAACGTGAGGTTATTACAAGATTGCCCAAATCAAGATTTCGTTGCCAGAATAATGCCTTTACATAATTCTACAATTACAGAGTAGCTACTGCGCTTTTGTTGTAATGACTGGCGCCCGCCAAAATCATAGTCCCTGTTGTTATAACAATTTATAACGATTAATAGAGGGTTTAGAGTAACTATTATAGCCATTAAAAAGGGAACAAGAACAAAAGAAGGAAGGGATTTGTTAAAAAAGATAGCAATAATTATTTATAACGATTAAAATTTAAAAATTGCGCAAGAAAAAAACAGAAGAAGGGATTTTAAACGAAAAAAAAAAAAAAAACAAGAAAAGACGACAAAGTTTTGGTATCAATTTTATAATCGACAACAAGAAACATCATTTTCGGTAGCACAGACAATATGCTGCTATCATGATAGTCACTGGATTAACATGAATTTTGGGTTCTTTTGGTCTTATTGCTTGTCGTCATTGCTATTCACTTCTCTCTCACTCATTCTCTCTCTCCACACACTCATACAGTAGCACAGTACGCCTGCTCCACAAGGCTGCAACAATAAAGCTGGACCATTGTCCCATAAACTCTCAATCCTTTCTTTAAGCCAATACCATCGAAGAGAAAACAAAAAAAAAAGAAAAGAAAAAGGCCCAGCTCTTTAATATATATATATATATTTTATATATCTACTGATTCGCTGATTCATTCCAATTACACAAACCGTTAAGGCCATGGATTGGGAAGACGCAGAATGACGAGTAAATAGCATCTGAGAAGCCTCTTCTGGGGCTCTGCTGAAAACCCCTATACAATCTAGGCCGGCCGGCTGATTTCCTTTTCCAGTCCACCTTAGCTTGTTCCAGCTAAGGGCCTCTCCTTTTCGTCTCTCTCTCTCTCTCTCTCTCTCTCTCTCTGTTGTGTTAATTGTTCCTATCAAATGGGTACATACGCCCTTCCACAAGCATTATCATTTTAACAGAGCTTTTAACAGATAGCAGTGGCGCACACTCTGCTTTTGGCTGTTTAGAGCCAACCGTGAACGCAAGTGATCAGAGAGGAGTCCCATTTATGTTGTCCTAAAATCTCTCTCTCTCTCTCTCTCTCTCTCTCACACACACACACACACACACACACACAACAGCACTTGATAAAAGAAAGAAGCCTAAGTGGTGCTAATTAGGCACGTAGAATGACTAGGTTTGCTCCATTTTTGCCGTAACAACATGGACCTTGGGATTTGGGAAGCTTCAAAAGCTTTTGCCGGAATTATTCTGTGCTCTGTGTTTTCTTGTGTTGTGAATTTGCGCTTTAAGTCAAATGCCCCATTGTAGAGCTAGCAACAAAGAAAACGAAGCCATTAACCATTCAAAACAGCCCTCTTTTTTTTTTTTTTTAATACAATTTGTATTTTTTTTTTATCCCCGTGTTCCTCTAGCACGGGGAGGAAACACAAAAAGGTTTAATTTGCTTATGCAGCAATGCAATTCTCAATTCGTCATAGTCCGCTGGAAATTAACCTTCCTTCCCAATTATGCAGGTACCATTTTGTCCTTGCTGAGTTATTATCCGGATAAATTTGTGAATTTGGATGTGAATGCTCGCTTCCTAGCTCTAGCGTACTGCTGCTGCCTGTCGAGCTGGCCTAGTCTAACTCCTATAGGGCTACAACGCAAAACAAAAGTTGGTGATAGATATAGCCTGAGCAATCAAGCATGCTTTTGATTGGCCTTTTTTTTTTTTTTTTTCTCTCTTTTTCTTTCTGCCCATGATAAATTAAGCTTTTTCAGTCCTTCCCGCGACCATAAAATTATTGAAAACTATTTTGATCGATGTGGGTGCACAGGCCTGCATGGCACTGTTCTTCGAGGAACAACACACACACACACACCCTCTCTCTCTCTCTCTCTCTCTCTCTCAAATTTGACCCTCGAAGTTGCAAGGTCAGACTTGTCTAGCTAAAATGTCACCCAAATCTGAGACCAAAACAAATGTCACCCACACATCTTGCCGGCCCACAAGAGAAGGTAGAACACTGGCTTGGATGTGATATAAGTCTGACCATTCAAGAAAGTCTGCCCCTAGAAAGATGATCAGAAACAGAAATTGAAAACCCATAAAGTCATATGAATGCATTAAAAGTCAAAAGCTTTACTCATAGATATACACACGTGGAATTTTTTCTGGGAAAAATAAACACATTTAAAAGGCAAAATATAAATTTCTATATTATATATTCGTACAAATTATTGCGAGGCTCCAAACTCAAGCAAGCATCTGTTTACATTTACCGCACATCTATGCTGCTGCCATATGGGGCATCTAATTTGCGTTGGAGGACAAGGGAAGGGCAGTTTGTGACTGGGCCTTTAAATTTAAACAGCCCACCCGTCCCAAACAAGAAGAAAAAGAAATAAAAAAGAAATCGTCCTTTGTTTTTTGATTGGCATTAAGCACATAGAATAATTAAGCTCCGTATTGCAGGAAATGCAGGCTGCTTGATTTCTTTCGGGCCAATGGGCCTTGCTCTGCTGGGTTTATCTTGATATTAATTCTATATACATCTATTTTCGATTGAAATATTTTCTCATGTTAGTATCTTTGGAACGCGTAAGCAATTTTTTTTTTCAAAAAAATAAAATAAAATAAAATCAATACATATATATAATTGACTTACGCTAGGATTAACTATTCATAATGATTTATTTCTTTGCAACACACCCACTATGGCAATTGCACCTGTACTTAAAAAGTAATTTTCTGATTTACTTAAAAAATTTGTAATTTAACTTACCTAAAATTAATTAAATTTCAAATATAAGTAAAATAAAAAAATTAAGTATGATTTAATTAAAATAAAAAAAGATTAAGTAAATTTATATAATGTAAAATTATATATATACTATTCTTTAAAAAATTATAAATAAAAATAATCAGTCTTATTATGAGATAAACGCTGATTATCATTATTTATTTGAAATGTATTGAAAATGTTTTCTGTGTGTTTCTTTGACCGAGATGAAATTTTCCCACGATTTGTAAATACAAAAAGAATAGGAAAGGACAAGGAATCGGGGATTCCCGAGTCAGAATTTGCCCGCAAACGTCTTTGAACCTTTCGAAGCTTGACTAGAAAATACCCACAAGCAGAACAGCATAACATTACATTGTACAAATTAAACAAACATTTATCTCACTTTCGAAGCTGCCCGTTTCCCTCTCGCATTGCTTTTGTCCTTTTCCGGCCTTTCGTTATCAGAATCATTATCATCCTTTTTGGCATCCTGTTGATCATTAACCTTTTCTTCCAAATGCGGCACCTCTTTTCTTCTCCTCCCAGTGCCACCTCTGAGCCAATCCGCCACCTCCAGCATGCTAGGTCTGTTCTCCGGACTACTGTCGGTGCATCTCATGGCGATCATGACCGTCGATTTCAATTGAGATCGATCATACTCACCCTTCAACCTAGGGTCCGCGATATGATCAAATGCACCCTTCTGCACATATGGGGTGACCCATTGAATAATGTCACGCTTGACACCCCCTGCGAGCTTCTCTATGGGTTTCCTTCCGCTAATTTTCTCCAAGAGTAAAATTCCAAAGCTATAAACATCACAACTCTCAGAAACTTTTCCCCACATGGCGTATTCAGGAGCCAAATATCCTAGCGTCCCCTTTACATTAGTCGTCAAGTGGGAAACTCCTCCTGGTATCAACCTCGCAAAACCAAAATCTGCTACTTTTGCTTCAAATTGTGCATCTAAAAGAACATTACTGGCCTTTATGTCTCGATGTATAATATGAGGACTGGCTTCATGGTGCAAGTACCTAATATTCCAAAATAATGATAGAAATTGATTTCAAAATTTCAACAATAGGCTAATTCAACGTAAGCTAACGGTAATAATAATGCTTTTAAAATTTCAATAATAGGCTAATAATGATGATTTTTTTTTAGAAAATTATCGAGAGAGAGAGAGAGAGGACTAACGCTATCCCTGCAGCTGATCCAATAGAAATGCTCATTCTCCGGGGCCAATCAAGTAAACAATCTGCGGCGAGTTGGCCGTGGAGATGGGTGATCAAGCTGTGATTAGTCATGTAATCATACACCATAAGCCTTTCTTCTCCGCCAACATGAAACCCCCTCAAGCCTAACAAGTTCTTGTGCCTCACCCTCCCAAGCATCTCCACTTCCACTGCAAAGTCCATCTCCGTCTTTGCATTCATCGCCTTCAGTCGCTTCACCGCAATCTGCAAGATGGATTATGAGTTTTGAGTGTCTGACATGTTTAATTTTCATCAAAAGAAAAGTCGGAAATCAAAGAGCTAAGAAGATGAACAAATAATTGCCTCAACGCCTTTACTTGTTCGACCCCAATACACACATCCGAAGCCACCTTCTCCAATCTTATTATCATCATGGAAATTGTTTGTCGCTTGAAGAACCTCCTTGAGGGTGTATAATTCCCGTGGATAACCTCTACTCTGGCTCAAACTAGAAGGGCCAAATACAAGTATGAGTCCACAATTATCAAAAAAAAATTGATGAACTTTTATTAAGTCCATGAGACTAATTAAACAGACGAATTTTATAGACTAGAACTACATAATTGCTAGGCCTAGTATGAATAGCCTACCCACCTGGCTATCACCACCGGTTCTTTTTGTTCGTCGATACAACAAAGACATTTCCAAGTCATTTTCTTCTCCAGTAAAAGAGAAAATTGGGAGACAGACTAAATTAAATTGGTGGGTGTAGGTTGTGAGAAATTGGAATAGACCATGAGCCCGGAAGGGAACAAATCGACAGACAAACTGGATCAAGCAGGAAATTAATTAGAAAAGAGAATATTTTTTCAATCTCTGAGGTAAGGAAAGATTCTTGACGGTGGAGACAAAATGCCACCCGGCCGGGGGAGTTTATTAGTGATGTGAATACCATAATAAATAAATTAATTAAAGAGTCTGTTCAACTAAAGCCCGCAAAGTGTCCAGTGTTTGTAGATATCCGACTAGGCCCTTCCCTAATTGGGTACGGAACATTATCAAGCTCCAGTGAAAATCCTTATGCATGAAAATTTTATACATGTTCTGTAAATTGGTATATTACTGCTAATGATCTACTAATATAAATGAACAAATTTGATTACTTTTTGCTTACCTATCCCTTCAACTGGGGCCTTTCAATTAATTAATAAACCATCTTTTTCATAGGGTTTAAATGTAGTCATAATAGATGATCTTAAAATTTTTAAATTGATTGGTCTCAGTAAAGGTCTTAGATAAAGGACAATATTGGCTGATGCTAGACCAAGAAAGAAATAAATCAAAATAAAGAAACAATTGCATTTTCAAGCTATTATATATTTAAAGCAGGAATGATATATGGACGGTATTATTCAAATTATTAAATCGTTATGAAGAAGAAAGCAATGGGGACAGTGTTCACGAATCATCAACACGTAGTAGTTCAAAGTGGTAGTGTGGTACAAAGTCTACAATCCTCGTGAGGATCACAGGAAGGGGGAATGTAACAAAGCTGTTGAAAACGTTTTAAAAGGGGGGCACTTCAATTAAGAATATATTATTAAAAAAAAACGGGCCAAAGAACACTAAGACATTAAATGCCTAGGGCAGGCCGTCACAATTCACAATGGAATGAAGAGGATGATGACGATTTCGAAAACGCCAATCAATTATCAGGTAATATTTATAATCTCTTATTTGTGGACCCTAAAACAAGCATTTATCAATTATCATCTCTGATTAGGGACTTCCATAATTTCCAATATCGCGGGCTTCAAATTGGTGGGCAATCATATGGGCCATTTAAATGGGTCTTACCCGATGAACTTTGCAGTCCTTTTCTTTAAAGTTTATTATGATGTCCACTAGGCTGGAACAGTAATTCTATCATATTATAGAAATCGTTTTTCATCTTAATATGGTGGACTCCAAGATAACACCTTCATCCATTACGCTTCGCAGGCACATCCTTATCGGGCCTGTATAACTTTACAGTGTCGATGTAATTTTACCATTGATTAAAAGATGTGCGAGCCGTCAAGGAGCTGAATGTATTTAGGGCCCCGCACACATTATCTGATCTTAAGGGCGATTTAAGGTAAGTATAACACTTGTTCGGCTTGCCTAATCAAGAGGTCCACGAGCTGGGAAAGGATAATGCCACTCCACTTTTGTTGAGTTGGGCTTGAACACTAGTTGGGCCGAAAATTTGATCATGTCCTTGTCACCAGAGCAACATGTAACATGATGGATCAGTCTAGCCACATGATAGAATCCTAAAGAGGAGAGACAAACGCTGACTTTTACGAGAAAGTAGGAACGCATTTGGTGGCAGTGAGCCGCTACTTGGGGGGCGGGTTCGAAGTCTTGCCCCCTCTCACCCCCTTCTCCAGGATGGCTTGCCATCTCTTTTACAGACCAACAAATAAAAACATCATAGTAGACAACAATTTTTAACCGGAGCAAGTGAGCAGCCACATATTTGTGTGTGTACATACACAGAACACACACACACACACACACACACACACACGTGTGTGCGTGCGATTATGTGTGTATTTGCCTGGGAAAGCACTGCCATAACTCACTAAAGTAGTGGCATTCTACATCCATGCGGAAAGAGAAGGCATCCGCGCGGTGGCCTCAATTTCATGACGTAAGATACAAAAGGAAATGGTGCGGTAAGCCATATGCATGTATAATAGTACTAGTTTATTTGCCGCAAACACGCATTCATCACGATTGTTTAGAACTTAACCACAATCTTAGTCTTACTACCCAGTACATTTTGGGTAGTTTTGCTTTATAATAAAATGACTAGTGGCACGAGATCTTTTACAGAAGAGGGTGACTCTGTCAATAGGCAAAGTTTCCCGGTCGAACTCCCCCAAAAAAAAAAAAAAAAAAATTACTAGAGCACCACAGTAAGTAGGTACAGCACAATTTTAAGAGACGGCCCGCGAAGTACAATTTGATGTTGGCATGTCATCTTGGCAAGGTTGTCTAATCTTGATCTATCCGTGCATGCAATGAGGTGATCTTGCCAATTCCACCCGGGGCGTTATGAAACACAAGCACTTCCATTAATTGAATTAACGCAGCCTGCAAAATAACCCCAAGAATTGACCTAGTTGAAAACGTAATGCGCTTTCATAAAACTGACTAAAATTTGAGTCGTGAACTCAAACTTCAAGGAGGTAGTTCCTTGAGAATCTCTTAATAATCTTGATATGAGTGATTCGAATTTGGTTAAGGTGAAGAGACGAGCTTACTGCAACGCTTGCACTTCTTTTTGTTTATTATTCTCTAGAAGTGTGGTCCCGATTACGGTAAGTCAAATCATTCAATCTTCGTTGCAGCCTTGCCAGATCAGTGCAAGTCTGATTTGCAGTCTGTGCAAGGGATCGATATTCAACGATTTAAGGAAGAAAGAAATAGAAAAACTTAGCTAATTGAAGAGAAATATGAACAAAAATTGCATATGCTTCAATGGAGATACGTGTACCTGGCATTGAATGGTCATGTATAACCTCTCATCTTTTCTAGTGGAGAAACAGCTGACCACATCCAGTCCTTCTTCGAGCACTTCGTCTAGGACCTTTGATAGAAGAACCCCGTCCTCTTGCGAGCCACAACTTGTAATAATAATCTCCACTCCACTCAAACGAGGGCGGACCATGACGCAGTTGGGCATGTTAGCATGATCAGTATTTTCAGCCATATTCCCATGTTCAAGAGGAGAATTGGACAATATCTTGAGCTTATCTCTCTTGCGGGTCAATTCATGAATGTTATTCTTCAAGCGATTTATGTAGTTGAACGCCTCGTGCATTTGATCGGATGTTGACCGCTTTCCCTGCAAAAGTGCATCCCCCACATCAAAAAACCCTAAGAGCATGCATATAATTGTACAACCAAGAGGCAACCATTACAAGAGTCCTCGCTATGTTCAAGAATCCCTTTAAATTACACTAAAAAATATTAATTGGATTGGAGATCTTTAGTGCTTGACCTTGACAGACGCAGGAGGGAGCAAGGATCGAAGGGATGACTGAAGAGTGGACATTTGTTGCCTCCTTCGTCTTTCGATCTCTTTACGCGTGATCTTCTTCTCGTCAGTAACAAAGTTTGGATCATCGGTAATATTTGAACTTCCCAGTAGTTTATGTGGTTGCAGCTGGCCTTCACCCCCAAAGTTGATAGCGCTGCCTCCTTCAAGTGAAGCTTGGTGACCCCAGAGGATTTGACCTTCTTGAATGAAATCTTCTTGGTAGGGATTAGAGGAGATTTGGAAGGATATTTCATCACTTTGTTTGAAGGGAAACATTGAATTGATTTGATGCTTACTACGTGAAATCTTCGAAACTTTGATATATATCTATATCTGAGATTGATACCAATGGTTTAAAGACATGGATGCGGTTGTTGGGGTTCTCTTTGATTGGCCATAGGTACCAAAGATTTTAATTTCTCTGCAGTCTCGATCTCATGGTTCATGGTCAAGATGAGAGCGAGAAAAACATGGCCCAATTCTTTCTTTCGGCTTGTTCTCACTTTTGTTACTGTAGAAATTACGACGCCTAGTATTCCCATTATGGTGGACCAGCATGTCGGTGCCAATTACTCTTTGCTTATTCATTCGGAGTTTGTGGACGATTGCGTGGAAAAGGAGAAAAAAAAAAAAAAAGACAAAAAGAAAATGAAGATCAAATGGTCAAAATTTGTGTGGAAATAACCACTTTTGTTTAAAGTTTGCCAAACGAATCATGTGTTTCCCCTTTTTCCAAGTTTAACGAGGAATGGGACTTGTCCTTACTTCCACAAGACCGAGTGGCAGTCTATCGTTGGGCAAGTTATAAGAAAGCAAATTTGAACCCGTTAAAAAGCATGATAGATTTTTTACTTCCGGCAAAACACCCATAAAAAGAATGTTCACATTTTCAGGCAAAAAATTTCAGGTGATCTAATGCATGTTCTAAACAATGAGGTACAAATAAATATAAATGACAAATAACCAAATAATATACATCAATAACTATACCCTCCATGTTACCAATAATAATAATAATAATAATTATTATTATTATTAAATAAAAAAATTAAAATAAAAAACAACTATATGGATCTCACCGCTTCGAGCATTCCCTTAAAATATTCTGGGTGGACGTTTAGACAGTCTTTGTGGGTGGCTATCTATCTATCCTCTTTGGATGAAGTTCTGCGCACAACGCTTTGGTACCATTAATTGCAGGAGGAATTAGGCAAGTATCACGTTCGTCCATAACGAGTAATTAGTAAAACAATTTCAACTAGCAAAACTGATGGCTCGTTGAAAGGTGGCAAAGCTGAGAAATTAAGCTGGTCTCCCATGTGATGGGCTTTAGTCGGAATATGGAAAGAGCGCCAACGGCAAAATTAATTCTTTTTTTTTTTTTATTAGACATGGTCCCCTCGTGACATTTGGATATCGACCGAAAACAACAGCTTTCAAAAGAGGCATATCTCAGGAAGGATACACTTCCTGTATATTTAATGCACGGTCCATGAGTTAGGACAGTAGGGAAGGTTATGAAGTAGCTTAAAAGAATTGTAAAGATCAAGATTAGCTTCGCTGTACCGTGTCCGTGCTCCCTCAAAGGCACCATTCCACATGATTTGTTGTGGTTACAATAATAGTGTTTCTTTTATATTGTTTTTTATTTATTTATTTACTTTTTTTTTTTTTGTATAAAGAGAGATCTAACTTTAAAGAATATATTCCAAATATACGAGAAGTTTGCTAATTAGAAATTAATCTTTTCTTCGAAATCAATCATTTTGCATTATCCGTTCTGTACTCAAAAAAAAAAAAAAAAACAAAATCGTATGGTGCAAAAAAAAAAAAAAAATTGCATTATCCGTTGGCAGAAAGAGAGGATTATTTTGCTTTTTCCTTCATGGGAGGAAAGCCCCTGATTTTTTTTCAGGTATGGTATTAAGTCTTGGATTAATGTCTTGCGACATTGAGCTGAGCTAGTTGGTTCCAAAGAAAACCCCTTTCTTTATATATATATATATATAGATAGATAGATATATAAATTCCCCAAATGCAGGTTTTATAAGTTCAAATTCAAGCAAATAAGACACAGGAGCAAAGCTGTTAGGAGAAATCAGAAATTCAAATCTTAACTTGCTCAAATTCCTATAGAACATAGACTTTAATTATTTTTTTTTTTTCAAAAAAAAAAAGTTTATGAGTAATACCTTATAGTATCGTTAGAATAAATTGTTTTTAAACAGAAAAAACAAACTTTGAGGACATGGATTTAGCGCCTAGGCAGAGACATAGACTTTAATTTGGGTGTACAAGAAGAGGTATAATTTCACCTAAGAGTTCATTCAAGCAAGTTTTTCTTTTATAAAGTTATAACTTAGTAAAAAGTTATAAATATAAAGCGCATTATAACAAAAAAGGCAAATTATAAGATAGACAAACAAAAATACAACTCTCGTTCCTATTGCGTGTTGAACCCCTTGCACTAATATTTTCAGCACATTTTCACTCCTTTACAGATTAATTATGGGTTCAATTTGGCACGATATCAATGAATTTAACAATGATGAAAAAGAAAATTTTCTTTTTCGGCCAATAAAAGACATGTTAGACTAAGAGTTTTGTGTGTGTGTGTGTGTGTGTGTGTGTGTGCGCGTGTGTGCGCGCGCGTGTAACAGAGGATATATATAACAAGCATAATCTTCTATTGTTTGCCTTCTTTCATCTATTGATTTTAACTTGAAACATTTGACCCTTTTTTTTTTTTTTTTGATAAGTGAAGTCACGTTTTACTAAAAAAAAAAAAATAAGAGTCAATAAAACATAAGAAAAAAATATTTTTATCTATTATATTTTTTTATTAATTAGTTCTAATTAAGTTTTAAATTCAAAATTTTTAATTTTAAAGACACTTCACTAACAATGAATTATAGTTTATTAGTGTAAAATATTTGATTGGAAAGCTTAAATTTTTAATTAGTAGATCTTATTACGGATAATGGCGGAAAAAAAACTATAACCGAAATTAATCCATCGACTGGGAAATATAATAATAGCTTTAGGAATTTTAATGGTAAAAAGTTTCTTCGTAGTTTTCTCATAGAATAATGACCTGACTTTGCTGCTGTACTTGCGAACTTGACATTCAAACGTCTGTTAATTTGTTCCAATCAATTTACTAGGTAGCAAGCAATAACATATACAAACATACATAATTATGCATACCCTTAGCTGAATTAATTTGAACCGTGGAGGGATTAGTTTAAGTAAGGAGACCCAGGTATAGTTTTTTTTTTTTTTGTTTTTTTTTTCCATTTAAAACGCGAAAAATTGAAGCAGCAGTTTTGCTCCAAACGTAACGAACAAAAAAGCCTCCAAAAAATGCACAGCAAAAATGAGCTGAGAAGTGGGGCAGGCGAAAAGAGCTTCTCATAAATAGTGGATTGGAGGAAATATCGACCTTGCATATATAGGTGGAAACTAGAATTGGGGGGAGGGGGAGTTGTCACTGTAACCTTCTCAGACAACTCAAAAATCATCCTTAAGCAATAAACTCTAGCACATCTAGAGCGCAGACCAGTATATCATTTTAAAGGTTCTAGCACATATATACACCTTCAAGAGCACAATAAGCGACAAACTTAACATTAATGGGGCTTTTTGATCGCCAATTAGCCGAATCCCTTCAAAGCAGATGTCTTCCGGCTGCATGCATCAATGGATTCAAAACCCATGAGACAAAAGGAGGTCAACAGCAAGAAATTGATCAGTAACCTCGATCAGACGAGCAATAGGTTTATTATCATGTGAGGATGGAAATCTTGGGAAACAGAATTACAAGAACAATCAAAAGAGGCCTGTATCAATAACATTGTACCAAAGACAAGCACTCATAATTAATGTAAATGCATGTGCGGCCCACGGGGGGAAAAAAAATTAAATTTTGGTACAGCTTTTGTGCACAAGCAAAACACTAGACAGCTCTGAAGCAAAAAATAAAGTAATGAGACCCACTGTGGAACAAAAACTGTAGAATTCTCACATTCAATGAAGTAAAAAGAAAATGCTTCTCGAATATATTTAGAGAAGGATTCCATGTTAATTAACATGTGTGTAGCATGGCCGTGGACATGGAGTTGTGTCCATATAACAATACTCGGACAACAGGCTCAACCGCTCAAATGATCAGGTTGGGGATTGTAGGCAGCACCTGTCCATACATACACTGTCATCGGCCCACATTTGCAGCAGCCCCTTGTGCTCAGAGGTTTTATGTTCTCAAACTCAAATACAGAAGTATGGGATAGAGGTAAACCAATGGCATAAAATGTATGGCTATTAAAATTTGTAGATCGATCATTTTGAGCTGGCGGCATATCCTAACAAATACAGATCTTCATGGATGTGGGCAATTTAGAACTCACAGATCTAGCTGGAATATCTCAAAAACAGCACGTGTGCCCTGGGCCGTACGGATATATACCTCATACTGACGGTCCTTGGCACACCAATTCCGTCGTTATGCTTTCCAACCAGACCAACCCAAATTATTTCAATGGGAAATATACATATATAGCTTGTCTATTCCAATCCATCTTGCGTTTACCTTCTCATGTTAGAATACGACAAAAGTAAAAGGGCAAGTTGCAAGTGCACCAATTCGATTAAGCAACGAGGAAAATAACTTTACGCTGACAACACACTAGTCACTTGGAAAATCTTTGTCTATGCACATCTCTACAAATGAAGGGCAAGCCTTGTGTAGTCATAAGATACTCCATTGTGACCCAAGATCACAAGTTCAAGTTTTGGAAATATCTCGCTTGCAAAAATAAGACCACCTAATGGAGCGCCTCTTTTATGCACCTTTGCACAAAAGCTTTGTGCAATAAAGTTTCAATTACGTCCACAACCAAGTAACATCTTTGACACTAATGTGGTCATGAATCGTGGGTATGCATGGGCCATAAGTGAAATCTCTCATTTTAAAAGATGGTTAGACCACCCTAATTGCTAATTTACTAGTACATTGAAGTTCTCCAATGGTACCTATTCGAACTGCATGAACTAAGAGGTCCGCGATGCCATGGAAAACACAGTGAACTCAGTTCATGTAATTTCATCAATAACCATGCACAACGTGCGCAAAGAAGCATGAGCAAATTCCTCTTGTAATAATTTTTGAATTCAAGTGCTTTTTTTTTATTTTTTTATGTGAAGTGCTAATATTATTTTTGATATACTGGGACCATTTTCGGTGAAGCCTTTCACAAAATTACCATCCAAAAAAGTTCATGAAATAAGAAGTAGTAGGAGCCAGATACCCCAAACCAAGCTGACTGTTCCTGTCAAAAGTCAGATAGTTAAAGGGCAGGAAGAGAACCTCTGATCATCCCTCAACCTAAAACATCAATAGTTTCCACTAGATGAAGGAACCAGGGGGGTTAATTTCTGCTGCAGCGCAGATGGATCCAAACATGACGGACCGTTGACCTGTCCAGCAAAATCACAATTCTCAGAAAGTACACATAAAATGGCAAAACCCTAAACCTCAATTAACTTTACCTCGGTCAGGACAACGTGAAGTAACCTTTCATTAACCCTTGAGGAAACACAGTTCACAACTGAAATCCCTTCTTCAAGCAGCACTTGCAGAACTCTTGAAAGAGGCAAACCTTCCTCTCCTATGCTACTGCTAAATACAATCTCGATTCCACCGATACATGGCCTGATCATCACTGAACTTGATTTGAAGCAACTGTCTGATGAACTTCCAAGTTCTGGGCCCAAAGCGCTCAAATTGGACAAATTTTTTAATTCGTCTCGCTTAGCACCCAATTCCCTGACCCTCTCCTGCAATAGCTTTACGTAATTTCCTGCCTCGTTAATGTGATCGGACATGGATCTCTTTCCCTGAAACCCCATCAATTATCAAAGCAAAAACCCATTAAGTCAAGTAGAAAGCAAGTTTATATCTTTACCTTGATAAGCTCAAGAGGGAGTAGAGACCGAAGGGAGGCACAAAGAGTGGCCATTTCTTGCCTCCTAAGTCGTTCAGCATTCCTATGCATCATCTTTTTCTCATTGCCATGATTATTATTGGCCCTACCCATCTCATCCTTCAACGTATAATTAGAAATTAATTTTCCTGGCCGACCCTTTCCCATATTGCCAGCCACATTAGAGCCCGAGGTAGCAGCACTAGTCAGAATCAGATCTTGTTGGATTTTATTTTGCTGGCGAGGATCAAAAGAAATCTCGAAGCACTGCTCATCGCCTTGGTGTAAAGGAAACATTAGTCCCCAAATAATTGAGAGGCGGTGGGGCGGGGGGCTCCAATATTTCTCTGGGGTAAGTGTAAGGTGGCGACGAAGAAGGCACGTTTTTTAGGGTATGCGATCTTTTACTCTAGTCTATGGTCCTGGGGCCTGTGCTGAGAGAGAGGGCCAAAGATTCCCATGAAATTTTCTTTTCTCCCTCATTAACAAGGGAATTTTGTATATTATAACTAGCAGGCTGCCTCAGAATTTTGTATGTGGGCACTGTAGCTACGAGCAAAAGCAGGCCACTGATTTGCGTCCACCCTTGATGTATTATTTGAGGTGATTTCTATTTCTATTTTTTTATTTTTTAAATATATTTTATTTATAGTTTTATATTATATAATAAATAGAATTTATTTGAAATAAAAAAATTGAAATATATATATATATATATATAATGTACAATTACAAATAAATTATACTAACAAAAAATAAAAATAAAAAATACTATTATTTGATTTAATATATTTTTTAGGTGATTATTATATTTTTTGGTATAATAAATTTGTTATTTTTAATTATATATATATAATTTAAATTTTTTATTTTCTCTTAGAACTAATTTGACTTATTTTTTAAATATATCAAATTAAAAATTTTCATTTTTTTTTTTACATGAGTAACTTATCTGTCTCTTATTTGTGAAGGGAAAAAAAAAAAGAAATCTAAAACCTTTTACTTTGAAATCATTCAAGCGTTAATATGATCATGATATAATAAATATATTAGTTTAAAATGCAATATAAATCTGGCACGTGGCAGATTAAGTTCACTGAAAAAACGTGTTTCTTCCAGCCTATGATAACCGAACATAGCTCCATTATTGGTTGACTAGGACCTTGTAACGGGCGATGGACCACTGTTCAGCATCACTCTTTTTTTATTCCCTCGCCTTTGGTGTGCCATTTTGGTTATTATTATTATTATTATTTTAATAAGTTAATACATCGGAGGGGGACATCTAAGATCTTTAGACGCTAAAGGGAGGAGTATACCAATGTCATTGGATTAAAGAGATCACAAATCAAAATATTAATTTCAAACCAATGTCATTAGACCGCGTGGCTAGCTTTGCTAGTTTTGTTTAAACGTTAATGTCACTAATTATTGTAAATACACAGTGTGTTTGCCATCAGATATTTCAATAAACAAAGAAAGGCAACCGGATGTCCCAATCAAACTTCATTAAGAAAGGACAATTTCAAATTTATTGCTTTGTTCTTCAATCTCTTCTATTCTCCATCCCCATGAATATAAAAAAAAAAAAAAACCCCTTCTGTTAACAATTAAAGCCCTTAATTGGTAACCATGACTTTTCACAAAGACTTATTCAATTGATCTAATTTTTGCTTATAATTTGCCAAAGCTGCTATATATTACAAGAAATAGCATTTCGAGTTATATCATTGAATTATTGAGCAGTTGGCTTTCACAGGCCCTTGTCGCCTATCTTCTCTCCTCGCAATAAGCTTGCCCTCATGACAAAGTGTTAAGGACAATTTTCTAACGTACTAAAATAAAGATGTTAAGGAGATGGAGATTTCAACCACATTCGATTTTCCATTTTTATATTTTTGTATATAATGAATTTCCTGACGTTGTAAATGTTAAGTGTAGTTTAACTTACATAAAATCCCCTGACTGAATGATGACTGTTAATTCAAAAGCATCAACCAAACCAAAATATGATTGGAAATAAAGGGGTGAAGAGTAAATAACAAAAGGAATATATTAGCATTTTCTTTCATAAGCTAACTGATATGGCAAGTGATATAATGAATGGTTTCTTTCTTAATATGCAGGTTTTGATGCCTACTAAATTCATAACGAGTTTCTTTTATCATATTGAATAAATACAACATATGCAATGTGCCACATAAACTAATAAATCAAAGTTTTTTTTTAATTATTATAGTAAAAATGGAAAAGTGGGGGTAGTATCTATAATCCTAAATCTTTACCACTTAGACCGCACGATAGGTGATATTAATAAATCAAAGTTGATAACCATATTATTATTCTAACATGAAGTTTAATGAATAATTTTTTTTTTAAAAAAAAAAAAAAAGAAGACAAGCATTATATTTGTCATTACTCATTTTGCCCCCCACCATAATTAGGCAGATGGGTCAAATCGGATCTCCACAATATGCTTTTGGATGTGGATAAGGAGGGCCCGCGACTTCAAATTAGACCCAAGGGATGGTGGCTTATTTGCATTGCTGCCTCTCTGCACCAGATGAAGTCTCGCTTCCATTGAATTTTAACGTTGTCGCCATTAAAGCTCTCTTTGCATTTGCTTATTAGTTGGCCAAGCAAGATGACAGAAACAATCAGCATTATTGACATTATTGAGGCCAATGTCCACGTGAGCCATTCAGGCATTCGAACATTAACCAAAAAAAAAAAAAACATACATAAAAATATCTGAAAATGTATTGAAAAAGAAAAAGATTCCTTTCCAACTGGACCAGATACGGTGATTATTATTAAGAAGCACCAATGACAGTGTACTAGTTGGGGTGCCGAGCTAAAAGGGCAGCGAGGATGGCTGATATGTCTGGCACTCTATCCTAACAACCGTATCACATAGATTTTATTCTCCCATTCCTATTTCTCCATGGGAGTTTTCTATTTTAAGTTCCTTGGCTGTACTTGTACAGACTGTTTTCAGTATCTTTAAGTCCTGAGGGCAAACAGATGAAGAATAAACTAATAAGAAAGGGCTTTGGAAATAATCAACATGGACCTTTATTCTGATTTTTGTGCTTAGATTATAATTAAAATATGCCTAGATACTGCCTAGTCGCTAGACCTACTAAATTTAGTTGGCTTGTTTAATAATGGATCAACTATGTAGAAGAAAAATACAGAACGATAAGATGATCAATATATATTTATATATTTATATATATAAATAGGGGGGAAAAAAGCTATATTGTTTATGTAATTTATATTTGGTATATATCACCACGGCACACTAGATTTTTATAATATCACAAGAACGAAAGGACCTTACCCGGAAAACCTTTAAAAACACCCACAAAAAAAAAAAAAAAAAAAAAGGAAATGAAAGCCTATATATATTTTCTCCTTCTCTTTACACACTCTCGCTGTATGTAATTTCTCCACAAAGCGCTTTCTCCTCTTTCTTTTTATGCCCTCCCTTCACTCATTCTCTCTCTCCCTTTTTTTTTTTTTTTTTTGTTGAAAGGAATAACAAAAACAAACAACAAATTATCGAAACAAATTAACCAAAAGTAAAAATAAAATAAAATAAAATAATAGTGGGAAATCAACAATGTAATCGAACGGACCTAAATAGTTATATTGCAATACTCATATGCCCTCGTTAAATTATGAAATATCTTTGAATAGAGCTCTAGCAAGCTTTTCTGAAATTTGTCTGCCTTTTATCGGATTATTATGTATGTGCATTTGTTGTAACGAATGGAATGTCGGCTACGATTATGAACCAGAAATGATTCCTTTATTGGGCTTTAGCCGGAAGACTGGAAGCGAAAGGACACGATCGCCCATAGCTTATTTCCGATTGGGCCACTCTTCAGACAACCTAATCCTCCAAAGCCCAATCCCGATGTCTTGTTCTGCATGTGAAACGCTGGGGTTTCATCGATTGTATTGATTTTGTGTTGTGCTTATTAAAATTGCAACTGTCTCCAATGGACTCCGTGACAAGGTCCAAAAAAGCCCGTATGATTTTTCAACCAGCAATCTTAGTGGACTCGGACAATATTTTTTTATTCAAAAATTATATATATATATATATATATAAGATAGAGAAGAGGAAATTTGATCTACTGTCTACTCTCTTGATACAAGATCTATAACAAACGACTTCATGGACTTTGTTCTTCAAAGAAAATATTTTAATAATTAAAAATTCAAATATAAAGATTTAAATTTTAATCTCAGAGAATTAGAAATTTATAAAAATAAAAAATTATTTTTATTATATAATTTACTATTTAATAAATTTTATTATAAATAAACAAATAAATAAAAATCAGACAAAATTCAAAAAAAAAAAAATCTAATCTAATTAAATAGCATTAATGTATATCCCGAGATGCATTCCAGGGCACCGAAGTAATGTGAATCGAAACACGTAACCCTAAACGATATTGCCTCAACCCATTTGCAATAAAGCTTTTCCGAGATTTCCTCTCTCGTATCAACTTTAGCATATAGCCATGTATCCATCCGAGAGGTTGAAGGACCTCGTGTCCTCTCTCAGAGAATTTTAATCGTAGCTACAAAAGTAGAGAAGAAAGTGATAAATTGAAAGCCTCCAAGCTACAGCCTCAGCTGCAGCCATCATTAAACTGCCAATAATACAGCATAGCCTCACCGCCAAGGGATCTATCTGAAGTCGGCAGTGCCGCCGAGAGCTAAACTAGATCAAATTGCAATCTTGCTAGACTCCGGCGTCTAACATCCCAAAGTCTCTGCAACAAATTATGCAGTGCACTGTCAGTACTTAGACAGCTCTATCACTCAGATTTATTTTTTTTTTCTTTTTTATTAATTAGTTCCGACTGGAATCTAATTCGTACGACTCGCATAGGGCTCTAGTAGTAACGACATTCTGTGCCCACAAATTATAAAAATAAAAATAAAAATGGCGGACATGGGAGCACAAAACGCCGACAAGCAGAAATTCGAAAGGCAATATGAGAATGGCCTGCATATTGGGACAGCTCAAAAGCTTGCCAGCCGGGCGTACTCCAACCCTCCTTTTCCTTTCCCTCTTTCTCTTTTTGTCTTTCTTTTCCCCACAGTTCACCGATGGTCCCACGGGAGGGCATTTGTCGTAAATTATATTTATGCAACGTCCGCATTAAATACTGGTAGGGAAAGATAAACCTTCCCAACGACTATCGCTGAAACTGAGAATTAAAGCGCCAGACACGAGGGGACAAGACAATCATCCTATGCCAAAATCCACTAAAGAGGAAGGAAAAGCAAGCTGCATGCTCAAACCCACAGAAGCTGATGAAAGTTACCAACATTGTCCCACCAGTGAGAAGATGGGCCACGTTTGAAAAGCGCATTCGAGTGCCACTTGCATCCCTAAGACACATTGTGGGAGTAAGCATGAAGTGGCGTTCTCCATCTAGTTTTGCAAGCAAATCCATAATGGATCTTCAGAGCAATTACAATATCAGCTAGTGAATCATATCCATAAATTGGTAGGCCATACCAATGTCAACATAAGAACAAGCGAACCAAAAAAAAAAAAAAAATCATCTATTACCACTAAAAATAACATCTTTCTTTACACATTGGATAACGGAATTCATGCAAGCAAACGAGACCGAGATACAGAGGACACCGAAAACTCACCGAACCTTTTTAAGCGACTTGGATTTGAAAGGAAAATGAGATGGAGGTGATGGGGAAAATTCAGTTGGTAATTCAGGCGCCTGCAACTCACCGGTAAGCATCCCCACAGCCTCCTTCATTGATGGCCGGCGAGCTGGTGCCTTCTGCAAACAAAGCAGAGCCACAGTGGTACATAACTGAGCTTGATCTCGATCCAAAAACTGTAAAGATTGATCAACCAAATCAAGAAGCTTTCCAGCCCGCGCAAGATTACGCGCCCAATGCATTAGATTGGCACGCTGGAATTCAGACATTGGTGAGCTAGTGACCTGAAGTGGACGCCTCCCAGCAACAAGAACTAACAATAGAACTCCAAAGCTGTACACATCAGACTTTTCTGATAACTGGCCGCCACCACCACACTCCGGGGCAACATAACAAACAGTTCCCCTCATGCTTGGTGTACTGCTAATTCCACCACTCTTTGGTATCTCTCCACTCAATGAGTCATGGCTATTCTGGAGACCCCTCAATAGTTCACCGCTAAACCAATCGAGACTGCTTATACTACTTTTACTCCTATTGTTCTTTCTCTTCTTCTTTCTCTCCACACACAATTCCTCATCCCTGGGCCACAAGTCTTCTCCTTTACCATTGTAATCACTGTTCGTTCCCGTTTCCTGTTTGTCCTTCTTCTTTTTCTTCTTCTTCTTCTTCTTCTTCTTTTTCTCCAGCTCTTCACAGTACTCCTCCTTCCACCATTCCCTCGGCGGCCTTCTCTTGGCCTTCTTCAAAATCCTCTCATCTCTCTCTTCCTCTAATGAAACCCACCAATCCAATCGCTTTCTATTCTTCTTTTTATCAATTTTCCCAGTTGGTTGATTGGTTGATGACGACGAGCTTCCAATCCAATCACTCTTCGGTCTCTCCTTTATCTCGGTTCCAATCCACTCCATCACATAATCCTTCACTGCTCCATTGTCCAACCCACCACTTTTATCTTGCTTCCACCACCAATCCTTTCCAGATTGGTTCTTGATCCCTTTTCCCCCATTTTTCGCCCCATCAAAATTCACCTCGGGCGACAAGGCCACGACAGCCATCTCCGGCGAGGCTGTCGCAATGGCTGTCGCAGCGTCTGCTGTCTCCGGTGACGTCATGGAAACTGGGGCCCTAGGTAAGCTTTCCGGGGACTGATCCACGCCGCCCAAATTCAACTCCTCAAACCCTGTAGTCACGCTCTCCTCCGTCTCCCCCACCACAGATCCACAATCATCCACCAAAACCCCATTATTGCTCTCCAAGTCATCATTTTTCTGCTCCAAGTCCACCTTAACCTCCGTCTGATTCTGATTGTTGTGCTCTGTTTTGAGCCAGGCTAACCCAAAATCCGCTATCTTTGCCGAGAAGCTCTCATCCAACAGAATATTACTGGGCTTGATATCCCCATGAATAACTGGCGGATCCAAGCTATGAAGATACTCAATTCCTCTGGCCACGTCAACAGCAATGCTAAACCTCTTCTTCCAGTCTGCCAATTCTGGGGCTTTCCGCCGGAGCAGCGCGTCCTGCAAGTTACCGTTAGGCATGAGCTCGTAAATTAAAAGCATTGTCCGGTGGTGCTTCCGATGGGAGGAGAAGCCAAGGGCCGTTATGACGTAAGGCGAGTCGAGCTTTGATGCGAAGATCAGCTCGTTTTGGAACTCGCGCTCCCCCTGAAGAGACCCCGACTCCATTACCTTGACGGCGACGAGTTGGCCATTCGGGAGAGTGCCGCGAAATACGGAGCCGAAGCCGCCTTGGCCCAGGCGGCGAGAGGGGGAGAAAGAGCCGGTGGCGCGGCGGAGAGAGGAGTAGGAGAAGCTGTGGGGAGGCTTGGAGTCGGCGGGGACGGTGCGCTTGCGGCTGATTTTGCGGAAACAAACTGTAAGGACAAGCAAGAATGAGAAAGCAGCGGTGGCGGCCCCCAGCGGAGGAAGTAGGACGCGGGAAGTGATGTGGTGGTGGTGGTGGTGGTGGTGAGGCAAGGAGGTGGTGGGAACGAGCGGGGATGCAGATCTAGTGATCAGCGGCGGAGGCTGTGGCGATGGCGGTGGCGGTGGAGGAATTGGACGAGATGGCATGTTGGGAGCGATATGCCTAAGAGAAAATACAACCGGTGTGGTGTGGGTTTCAATTTCATCTATCTCTCCCTCTTGTCTCTCTCTTCCAGTTCAATGTTTTTCACTTGCTAGTTGTTTTTGTTGCTTTCCACACTGTTCTTCTGTCCTCGTGTTATGAGTTATATATTATTTTTTGGTACATTTTGGGCACCCAAACCTTTGCTTTGCCGTGTTCCATCCCGCTTTTAAAATTGACAATAACCCCCCATTTTGCAAGGAAGACAAGTAAATGAACTCGTAAAATATTTTTTTAATAGTTACTGCTAAAATACCATGCTTCAAGCAGGAGGGGAAAAGAAAAGAAAAGAAAAAAAAAAAAACAAACAAACCTTTTCTTAATAAGTTGACTTCTTTTTTTCTTTTTTTTTGGGGGGGGGGGAACGAGTATAGGTTGACTTATTTTATTCCCAATGGGTAATCTTTCCTGCGTCCCAAAACAAGAGCTGCAATTAGCAATCGATGGCGGGGTTAAGTGCCGAGAATAGTGAAGTGATGGGGGGGGCTGTATTATGCAGAATTGTCATAAGGTGAAGATATAACTATAGTGAAAGAGAGCTATATATATATATATATATATATTGAACATCGAGCTAGATTTCAACTTTCGAAGTATAGGTTGTCCGCTTGATTAACTAAGAAGGGAGAGTTGGTAATTGAGCTTTGTTTGCTCCTTCCAACTTCAAACCCCACATTTGCCTATTTTAAACGCTATACGCCACGCCGTTGAGAACACCGAAAACGAAGCTTTTTTTCCTTTTTTTTTTTTATACATATTTCTTCCTCGCGAATAGATTAGTGTCACGACTAGCGTAATGGTAGGGAGTCGCAGGAAGTGGTCGGCTATGGAAAGTCAAAGAATGAATATCGAGCATGTAAAGATTTTATTCATAGGTGCTTACTATTGTAGTCATAGAGTAGTTTCGTAAAAGTCGAATAGATGATACCATTTCATTGGGAAAGAAATATGAATTGTTGCACGAACAATTTGTTGTACGACTTCATCGTTAATTGAGATTAAAATAATGGTCACATTTAAGAATACTTTCCTGCCAGATACACAAGAGTCAAAAAGTTGTTTAGCAACTGGCAGGAAAAATTCCACAACGTGTTTGTCGAACTAGAACTCTGAGTTTGGTCGTTACACTGACTTATCACATGTTTGACGGGTTCGTCCAATTGATGCTTAACCGATAAATCCCACACGATATTGGCCCCAGCTGCGCCAGGAATGAAATTGCAACTTGGTGCCCTTCCGGGATTGATGGCAGAATAAGTTGGTAATTTGGATATGGGCAATTAGACTGATCGTTTTGCATATTTCGATAATTTCTGTTCTTTCTTTTATATATATATATATTGGAATTTCAATACGTTAATTGAAAGTCTCAACGAAAGCGAAAAACGAACAAGACTGATTACCTACGAAGTGGAGACACGGAAGGATGGGGCTGCTCGGGACCCATCCCGTTAGATCTTCGAAGTCATGAAAGCGGCGACGGATAGAAACATCGGGGCTCGGGAATAGATTCACTACGACGGCAGCGATGGTCATGGGCTTGGACCTGGAGACTTGGGCCTCATATGGGCCACTCGCCTTCCGATGGCTTGGGCTTGGGAAATGAAGCCAGAGTTTATTTTTCCGTTTTACATGTCGGGTGCTTTAGACCTTCAATGCGGCTCATGGTCGGTTTCGGCCTGACGCCACAAATCAGGCTGTAAGATGAACCGATCCAATCGACAATGCAGACTTGTCTGGTCCGTAGGCAATTTCATAGACAAAAGCCCCAAGTGCCTCTTCAATGCTCCTGCCGGTCAGAAGCGCTGCCTTAGACGTAGAAATCTCGCCCATTGCAGCCCAGGAATTCAGGGTCAGAGATGACCTTGTCAATTCATAAGCCATACCAAGTGGAAGCCACAAGCACACTCTCGTTGTATGGTGCATTCCATGAACTAACAAAGCAGTAAAAAGGTACTGCACATGCCAACGCCAAACTAGGTCTCCGGCTTTAGGAATGCAACGTTGGTGAAAATAAAACGAGCAAAAGATCTAGAACGGCTAGTTAACCATTAGGAGTTCGGCTCTGTCCATTTATGTTATAAAAAAAAAACCTATTATCCAAACTGAACCTGACTCTCCACTTTTGCCTTCTGCAAAAGAACTCTACAGGCTTTTTGTGAAACTTAAAATGGCTGCCCTATCTTCTTACCCTCCACTCTTCTTAAGGTCCACAACAATGACACTTATGTTATCAGCACTTTGCCGGCCAAGAGCAATGCGAGTGAGTAGTGCAGCAGCCAATGTGCTTCTGGGTGGGTGAAATGCACCAGCCCCTCCATCTCCCGCCTGAGGCCCTCCTTCGGTGGCAACATTGGGAGGAGGATTTACATCTCGGAGGCAACCAGAAGCTATGTTGCAAGCCATATCACCCGACAAGACATCCCACAAGCCATCACTAGCAAGAATTAGGCACTCGTCTTCTGGTTGTCTTTTTGTAAAAGTGATTTCGGGTTCTGATATTACCATTGGCTTTAAATATCTGTCCCCTGTTCAGAATAACGAAAACAAAGTGAGGAAGGATGTATTAAGCCATCATTAGAAAAGCCATGAGCTATCCATTTCTTCATCTTCATCTCCAAATAGAGAAATAGCTGTGCGAGCAAAACAAGTTAGAAACTAACAAATTAACTGCTAATGCAAAGTAGTTAAGCAGAAAAAAGAAAAAAATAAAAATAAAAAGGACCTCTAGACACTTAAAACCCCCAAGTTCAGCCTGATGCTAGAACAAATGTGCCAAAACATTTGCATTTGTCTGACCAGCTTCTCAACGATCCCCACCAACATACGAAACAAACATCCATTAACTGAAATGGGAGAAAACTTGATCTGGTGTTGAGAATCAGTTGATTTCACTCCCAAATGTCAAATATAGCTTTGTAAAGTCTACTACTTAGTTAAACAGAAGACAGACATTCAGTTTCACATATTTCAAAGTGGACAAATAAAACGCATTATATTTTTAACTTTACAGTCTAAAACTAAAACTTGGGCAAACAGATGACAAAGGAGGTCAGAATGACTTGGCACACCTACCTGCATAGAATACGGGCAAAATGGTTTACAACTTCTGGTAAGCCTTTTACTTCTTTCTGGAGACGCAATATTGGGGCAAATATTTCCAGAATTGTAAATTTCTCATTATGGTAATGGCCCATCTGCTAGACTGCTAGTTTCAAGAACCAAGTATCTGTACTTGGTCCTTTATCCTGATGCATTGCACATGGTGGCAGCAGCAAGATTTCTCAGAGAAATGTGGTATAGAACAATATCTGGGCATACAAAGTCCAAGCTCCTACTAGTGCCTAGAGTTCTTTGTAGGCTATATCACTCAACTAAGCAGCCTCATGGTTTGATCTAATTGGCACACAAGCAGCCAAAATTCCAGATGAAAGGCATCACACCACTAATTTTGCTTAGCATTTTCTGAGAAATATTGTCATTGGATGATAATCAGATCACAGAAGCAACCAATCATGAACCATGAAAATAGAACAAGCACAGCATGTTACTAAATTATATGATGAACCTTCTATGAAACTTAAATCTAAAAAACATAGCATGAAATAACAATAAAGTTCGCCGTTGAATCATGCACATTAAGTCTATCCACTTTAACAAAAACTAAACAAATTAGTGACATAAAAAGCAGGTTACTGAGTTGAAACTTGAGCAGTATAGGAGTTCAGAAGATGGCAAGGACCAGATTTGCTAACATCACAGATGTTACTCCAGAAGTAAAATGCAAAAGGAGAAATTTGCTGCACATTCCATGCAAACGCCAGTCATCTTAAATCCATTCATTTCCCCTCACTGACTTCTCAACCAACAGATGACAAATGATATTAATTCCCAGCCAAATTACCTCTCCACCAGGAGCCTCAACCCTTGTCTACATAATTCTCTATGATCATAAATAAACTCGGAAATGCATTTAGTGTTTTGGCAAATTTCTGATTCATCTTGTAAATATACAGTTGGCATTTTACGAAAAGAGCAAGATACTGCACTCTGTATGAATTCAGATATGAATGAAGGACATTTATGGTTGTATAATATTCAGATAATCTACTCTTAATGCTTTCATCTTAACCCACATTCATAAAAGAGGTTGCTCCAGATAGCTGGTTATCTTATCCATTCAATATGACCAAGCAAATAAATTCTATGGAAAATAAATCTCAATATGCTCACAAGAATTACCTAAGACCCACATTATCATCTGACCTTTGAAGAGGATAGAGCATATAGTTTATGGGCCACCATCCAATCACTATTTTGAACTGAACACAAAACCTACACATCAGTGTTACTGCATTGCCAAATCATCTCTTAATATTTTGATCAATGCATGCAAATCTATCACTCTAGTCTTAATCCAAATCTCCTAAATATTCAAATCTTCACATTCACTTGTCAGCATCCACAGGTGCAACTGATTAGATGGAAATGAAATGATGAACAGTATCACCTAGTGAACTACTGAATCATCGCAAATTAGATAGGAAGGCATACATTTCTAGTTGCTCCTTTCCCAAGGATAGGCTATCACACATTACTGCCATAAACAATACTACAGCATATCCGAGGTGTCAAAAAATGCCACAAAGCCGGAAAAAAAAAAAAAAATCAACAAAACTCAACCTAAGCTACAATAACATTTTTGTGTTCGGAAAGCAAAGACAGTAGACTGCCATGAGAAATTGGCCTACACCTCCTCATCTTTTGGAACAAGCAATAAAAAATAATCAAGAGAACTTTCCAACAATTACCCGTTTTGGCCTCATGCATTAGCATTTTTAATTTCATTCTTTGGAGTCTTTTATCCTTTCTCTTAAAAACAGCGTGGTGATGCCTTGCATCTTAATTTATCCACAGTCAGCATGGTGTAAATGACAACACGTGACACTATATATTGCCAATTGACATGGTTAGCAAATTTGTTGATATATTCACTAGTTCAAGTTTTGCATGACTTGACTGGTGTTCTAAGCACATGAGAATAAAACAAAGTCAGTCAGCAAAGCAGTTTTCTCATTGAACTCCTTTATATGTGCAAACAAACATCCTTACAAGTCAGTCAAGAAAGCAATTTTCTCACTGAAGTCTGTTATACATGCAAACAAAGCATCCACACCCATAAATGACTGGCTTTCCAGAGAGTTACAAAAGAAAGTATTATTATTATTTATCATGTCAATGAGAAGAGAAAGATAGTAGTTTTGACTTTTAAGGAAGGAAGTTATAGCTTCTCTATTCAAGGTAACTTGTACTGAGGTTTATATTTGCATAAAACTATCTCCAGTAACTATAGCCATCACAACTTGGTCATGGCAATCATAAGCCACTTCCTTCCTTCCTTTTTGTTTCAGACTCCACAAAAGCTGGCAACTCAAATTCAGTGCTAGGAATGCTTGATTACCGGCTTTGCAATTAGCCATTGGAACTTTAAATCGTGCACTTGATAAAGATCAAAACCTGTTATTTGGCAAACCATGGGGCAAAAGCAGGCCATAATCTTACAAATCAACCCATGAAGCCATTCTGTATGGACTGGAGAGGCTTCAATTTGTTTCCTAAGACTCTGGATTGTTCTAAGCATTTTTTATAACATCAATTATATACAATTTTTTTCAATTTAGGATCATCACATAAAACTAAGAAAGTGTACACTATGGCCCCACTAGTTCCTCTTCGCCTTCTATGTGGAAAGAAGGTTTCAGCAATGCCCAACATAGGCATGTGAAATTTTCACTTGCATGTATGCATTAGTGAAGGCTAACTAGATGGAAACCACTACTCCTATTTGTACCTAGCCACCTGTAATCCCTTCCTAAGGAGATGGCACCTCGTCTAAAGAAAAATATAGTAACTTAAGGTGCAAGAAAAATATTTTCACAACACAGGAAAACATTTCTATGGTTGTCTCTTGACTTACACGTCCTAGTAGTAGTGCATGATGGTCATTTCTTTGGTGTCTATGAGGTTATCATCACCAACAATTTCAATGCTTTTGCTTGAAAGCTAGCTTATATTAAAGTCAGATTCCTGAACTTGCCTTTGGTAGCTCAACTTTGAAATATGAATGATCTTCAGTCTATCTACAGTTTATATTTTACAACCATTTTTTGCAATCAAAATCATTTATTCTTGCATTGATATGCTTTTAGTGTGTTAAGCCTAGGTTGCAGTTCACAGAAAATGAGAATGCGAGACCATTGGCATTCAAGAGATATGAAGTCTCTAGTGGATAACACTACTCCACCTGGATTGATGTACTCTTTAATTTTTAAAGCCTAGGATATTTGGTTTGCAAAAAGGAGGATGCAGCACCCTTGATTTTCAAAAGATATGTCAGAGTGCAGTCATTTCTATAGGACATAAATATTATGGATCCAAATACTAGTTGCAAAACATACAATGTTTGCAAAGGTCATATGTTTTATAAGAATACTTCTACAATTGTACTTGTGAGTGGGTAAGTGCCTAAGTCTACTTTGCTCCCCACTCTCCAACTCCAGTGAAACATCAAACCACATCTACATTCGGTGAATGCAGAGTGAGATTGGGCAAGTTGCAAGAGCAGAATTCTTTTTCCTTTAGCAAGTCTGCAAACTTTTATGTTGTTGGATGTCAAGTGGTTGACTATGCTTCTCTGCTTTCCAGCTCAAACAGTCCATCACATGTTAATGTAAAGCAAGTTTGCACGTCAAAGGCCAATTCCTTTCCCTCTAGTAGATAAACCAACTTGGATGTTCTTGATCATAAACAACACAAAACCAAAAGCAACCCCCTTATGTATCTGCAGTAACTATGCATTATTCATGATTTTTAGATTATTAGAAATTGAAATTGTAGATTCAAGCTTGATATACAAGCCATGTACGGGAAGGCAACTCACTGGCCTTGAATTGATGGTTTATCAATATGAGAAATATTTTATCCTATTGAACTACATCCACACTATTCAATCTTGTCAAACAATACATTATCGAGTTAGAATCATTGCTATAGTATGTGAATCTATGAAAGCTACAGCCAATAAAATGACTGGTCTAAAATCATCAAATCAAAATTTCTTCACTGTTTCATTTGCAAAAATGAATCTCAGAAAAGAATCCCCACAAATAATTTACTGAAGCAGACAGTAGAACAATACTTTTTGCTTATTTTTTACTCCCAAACAGCAGGCCAAGCAGCAGGAAGAAAGAAATCTCTTATGATACTTGACAAGGAAAATGAAAGAGGAAGGTGGTCCCTTTGGTTCCAGCTCATGCTGCTAAGGCTTGGGAAGCAGACCTCTCCTCGGCTAGATATTTTTGGTATTTGAAAAACATGACTGAAGGACATTGATATATCAACAATCAAATATAGATGACATATCGGAGTCAATGATATTTCAATCCAAAAAGTTAAAAGAAAGTTGCGTACAGTTTAAGCCTCTATTACTATCTGAAAAAAAGCAACTGAAATAGATGTGGTGTCAAGGTATATTTTAACTGAACAACTGTAAAGAATATAAAAGATGATGGTAACTGCCTATCAGGGACAAATTTGATAAAAATAAATAAAGGTTAAAAGAAACAAAGCTTGCAAATTCAATAAAGGTACTGGCATGCAATGATCAATCTGGTTACTAACATGTTCAATGCTAAATTTGGACAGCAATACCCACACAAACATTCTATCATACATGCTTAGCTGTCTCCTATTAAAGTCTATGACTCCATCCAAGTTAGACAAAGACTGATTACTTATGCTCCATTAAACACTGCCCAGGTTTACTTGTCCTTGCAACTCATCAACCAATAATCATAAGATTAGAGCAAAAATTGGAAAGACATAGTTTAAAATTTGCATGATGAAGACTTAGATGAACAAAGAAGTCAACAAGCCCTCATCTAGAATTTAAAAAATGCAGAAGAAGCTAGACCAGCATATCCTCAACAAATTCACAAGCCCCAGCTACATTTCTCATAGATAAAAGGTCAAAATGTCAATAAGGCTCTGGGTTGTTGCAGAAGTGAGAGATTTCCTCATTGAATTCATCTCTCAGTCAGAAAACACATCCAACACTCGCAACAGACATACGAAAACTTGTATAATTCGTGTAAGGTGTTCTCCTTGCGTGTTTGTTGTAGATTTTGTCAAATTAAAGCATTATCACAACAAAGAATTCACTGTCTGGTCAATTTATCAATGAGTTTAAACATCGCATGGGATTCATACCTCTGAGTAAGATAGCCCAATGAGTCAATAACTTGGCTAAACCTAGATTAGATTACCTATGGCTCGAGACATTGCTAGGATGCCCTCGACTCGAGCTCCGTTAAGGAAAATCACACGGCCCCCTGCCGCGGTGATCCTTGCATGTTCATCTGGTCTATCCGGCTGCAAGGAATAATAGGAGACCTGGTCAAGACCCTAGTCAAATTATAGTTCAAAGCAAAAGAATAACATTAAAATAACTTCTTTCTTTTTCGAGGATTTGAACTCCAACCAGGAAACTACAACTGCACACTCCAATGGACAAGTAATATGATACATTGGAACAAACTAATAAATGTCATTAATGGAATAAAAGGACTTGTAACCCCCCCCCCCCAAAAAGACACAAAGACATAAAAACTCGTGATATTCTCTTAGAACATTAAAAACACAACAAATAGAAGTTGGGTAGACTGCAGGCACAAAACCCACATGCCAAATTGATTTTCCTAGTCATTAAAAGCAGTTCTAAGACAGCAAGACTCAGAAAGTAAATGAGATCCAGCCAACACAGTAGCTACAGACAGAAGTAATTTCACGCCAAAACAAATTTGCTAAACTCGCGTACAAGAAGACAAAGTTTCCCACGCAAGGTGGAGACACCTGGCCAGCTTACGTGCCCCAATAAAAAATAAACTGAAAACAGATGGCGAATGCCAACAACAGGTCAAGCTTCAAAGTACCCAAGAACAGAAACGGTAACCGGCTGGCCACCAGGAAGCCGTTTGGAGATCTTTTAAAAGGAGAAGGGGTAACCTTGTGATCGACGCTGAGGGGGACGGCTTTTCCTCCACGGCAAAGGACGGCGCGTGAATCGCCGCAATTGGCAACTATAATGTACTCTGGGGTTAAGAGGGCCATGACGGCAGTGGTCCCTCCGAAAGAGAAATCCACCGGGTGGCACCCACACCGGTACCCAATGGCCCCACACGAGCACATGTTCATTGTCAGATCATCCATTCTCTGGAAGCTTCTTTTCATGACCCTGCTCCAGCAATCTTTCCATTCTTCACCTCCGATTCCTAGTCCTCCGTATGCTTCCAAACCGCGCTCCTCCCCATTAGAGCCGTCACGGCTACGCTCCAACCTGACCGTGCGCTTCACGCGAATCAACTCTTCCCATAGGAACACGTGCATCCGTTCCCGGCACAATGCTGCCACCTGCCAAAACAAGGACGACGTCGGTTCCTAGTTAAAAAAAAAAAAAAACATATATATAATAAATGACGAAATTACCCTTACCGAGTCCCTCAAAATTCAGAAGGGAAAGAAATTTTACTTGACGTCCACCATGGCCGTCGTAGACGGCGAAGTAGTGCACCGGTCGGCGCCAGTTGATTTCCGGCCTGCAAAGGTTCGTTCGTACTGCGATTGCATCCTCCATCTCGCTCGACTTCCCCGCCACTGACAATGTCCCAAACAAAGGCTCAGCCGCCATAGGCGGAGTCTCGGTCGCCGCCCTTCCCACCAGAGCCTCCGCGTCACCATTGCCGGATGAATTCGAAGCCTTCTTGGCAGGGAGACCTTCGGAATCCTCCGTCCGAATCCGCTTCCCATCGGCAACGCCACAGGAGCTTCCCGTCTCCATCTTCCCCGCGCCCTTACTTGTTGGCGGAGCGGAAACGATGGGGGAGGCCGAGGCAACCCTCCTCATATGAATTCTTTTGCGGCGGCGTTCCTTGCATTTCTCCGGAGTATGTTCGTCGTCGTGGTAGTAGCGATGTTGCATTCTCCGAAATATGTAAGTCACCGTCTCCGTGGGCAGCAATATCCGGCGACACCTATTGTTGTTCAGAGAGAATCACAGCACATGGACTGGATGGGAGGCTTCGATGAAAATGGTAGAAATACAAAATGATGACCTCGCTCTGTCTTGGAGTCCTTTCTAGTTTCCGTTTCTGAAGAACGCCCCCAAAAACTAAGACCAAAGGCGACGTGTTGCATTTTTCTCCGTTTCTCATGTAAGCCTGCCTCTCGGGGAGCAGGCCAGCTCCGCGGGCTGACCTGCCCGAACTGCCCGTTACAAGGCCCTGTTGTCCTTTTAGGACACGTGTAACCTGACGCCCCACTCTCCCACTGAAGAATCCCCAATTCCTTTTCCCTTCGTAAACCCCATCTAGTCTATAAAATAGCTACTGGCATAACCCGTTTGTTGACAAGTGGTCCAATGGTATCCTCCCACGTATATGGCAAAAAATAAAAAACAAAAGCCCAGCATAACACCCAAAAAGGGTATTTCCATTTTCAAATCTTTTCGCATCCCGGCCGTACATACGTGGCAATCTGATAAGTTGAACATCACGATACGATGACGTGAGCGGTCCAACATTGACACGTTGGAAAAGAAGCCAAGCTACCGTCACATTGGAGGCTTGATCCATCCAATACATCAGTAGCATGCTGGCAAACACATTGTAATTCAAACATGGGCTGTGAGCATGTGACCGTCACGTTAGCCTTCTGCCCTAGCTGGGACTTCGTGGGTGACACGTGGAGACCGTGCATGAGGGCAGTTAGGAGGACCACGGCATGCACAAAGTATACTATTAATTAATTTTAATTAATCAACGTTATATTCCGTTAATTATTTTATCATCTAAGCTTGGTGTTCACGGAACCGTACATAAATATATATTTTCAAAATTAAAAAAAAAGAGTAATGATGTCTTATAAAATTATAAAATTTTGATCATAATTAAAATAATATCATATAAATCAATTAGTATATATGTAATTGTATTTAATTTTATTTATTTATAATATTTTATTTTAATTATAATTAAATGTTTATATTTATAAGATTATTGAGAAAGAAATAAAAAGAAAAAATTATTTTTGAATTTTTAAAAAAATTACTAAAAAAGAAGAAAAATATCTCAAAATTTTCTTTGTTTAATGAAAATGAATAAAAAAATCAGATCACGTGTTCTTTAAAATGAAAAAGAAAAAATGCTCCTGCATTTTTTTTTTACTTTCTAAAAATATTTTTTTTCTTTCAATTTTCATACAAATAATTTGAAAGAAAAATTTTTTTAAAAAATTAAATTAATTTAAATATATGCTTCTCAAATATACTTAACAAATAAATTTAATTTAAATCCGATTTAATTAATTGCAATATTTCAATTTTTATTATTTTAATATTCTCAAATAAATATCTAAAATTCGAATAATATACGTTCAACATAAAGGCTGAGCTCCTGGTCAGACATCTTGATCAACGGCCAGGATTGGATATCGGTGGAGACAGTCGGGCCATGGGCCGGTCTCAGACTCTCCAGCAATAGCCGGTCAACATGGTCGACGAAGTTCCTGTTAGAGTGAACTAGGCCCACTGGGCCTCGCCAGAGCCAGCGGGACTGCAAAGCCAGCTCTTGTTTTTGCGCGTGCGACGTTGCCACGAAAATACAAAGAAAATGCTTTTGACAGTCTACGCACCCACTGCGAAGCTACGCAGTTTTTTTATTTTTATTTTGTGGGCTCAATAGCTAAATTATATCGCTTAGTTCGGGGTCTTGTATAGTCACGTCATTGTCACCCGCAGGTCACAACTGACACGGCATTTTTCATTAGCCCGAGTTAGCAGCTCGATGATTGCTTGCTCCTCATGTTTTCTGTTGTATTGGCCTGATTTGAATTTTCTCATCAATTTTGATTTTCTAATCAAAAAAAAATTTACGTTCAAATCACAGTATTAACTTTTTAAAATCATTATATAAAAAATTTTATTTAATTCGATAATATTCAGAAAACAATTTTTTTATATAAGAATTAAATAAAAAAAATTTACAATGACTGCAGTGCAGTGCGATGCTCTTTTTTTAAAAAAAAAAATTTCTTTTTGGTTAAAAAAAATAAAATATAGCATCTTCCAGGATGATGTGGACAAAAAAATTAAAAAAAAAATGTCTGGCATTACTTTTTCTTTCACTTGACGGTCACACTAATTTTAGGTCAAGTCCCCTCCGAGGCTCCAAAAGATATTAAATTTCATGAGAAAACTATTATCCTTTCGTGCGGAGCTATCGATAAAAAGAAATACGTGGCCAAAAAAAAAAAAACGCATTTAAAAAAATAAGAATAAACGACGAGATATCAATCTGGCCCAATCCAAACGCCAGATTGGCAAAAAAAAAAAATCATTCCTAATTATTATCCTTTCGTAGACATTTAAAGCAACATGTAAAGAAATTAAACAACGAGATATGAATCTGGCTGAATCCTATCACCGAATGGCAAACAAACAAACAAAAAAAAAAATTCCTACATGGAAATAAAATACCAACTGAATCCCCATTCCCGCTAAAAAGTATTAAAATTCCTTTTTTTTTTTTTGTTTTTTTGGCGCAGAGTATAAAATTTCTTTACTTGTCGACCTTTCGGGACTTACATGACTGAGAAGAAAAGACAAGGCTGTCGTGCACCCGTGAATGACGGGGACACGGCAACCCCTCGAGCACCAGCCACAGGAAACCCAAACAAAGTTCTCACTCGGCCTTCGTTCACAGAATTTTCTTCATCTCGTTCAGTTTGGTCCGCAGGCCCCTCACGCGCACATGTGTGCGCCTTAATTGATCACTCCTTTTTCTGTCACACGATGAAAAAGTTCTCCGTCATTGACAACTTTTTATTTATCTAGGCAGGCACGGACGAGAGATAAACGACAACCAGCACACACTTGCACAGAGTGCACAAAACCAAGCCCACGACGGATTTTCCCCGGAGAGCATTATGGCTAATAAGCTGTGGTGCTTAGTTGTATGCACAGTCACAATGCTGCTTCAACTCTTCAATCTCGCCATTTCGAAACGGGAACAATTACCAACACCGCCGCTACCAGTCCTACCACTTCCTTCATATTCCCAACTGAAATGGCAACAGAGGGAAATCATCATGTTCCTTCACTTTGGGGTCAACACATTCACAGGGTCCGAATGGGGCACCGGCCACGAGAACCCAGAAATATTCAACCCTGCCGGGCTCAATGCCCACCAGTGGGTCAACGCAGCATCGGAGGCCGGAATAGATCTCATGATACTCACTGCAAAACATCATGATGGGTTTTGCCTGTGGCCCTCTAAGTACACTGACCATTCTGTGGTAAGAAGCCCTTGGAAAAATGGCCGGGGAGATGTTGTTCGGGAACTTGTCGCCGCTGCCAAGGCCCGTGGTGGGGTTGACCTGGGATTGTACCTATCCCCATGGGATCGACATGACAGAAGATATGGGCATAATTTGGAGTACAATGAATATTACTTGGCCCAGTTGCAGGAGCTACTCAACGAGTATGTATTACTAATACTGATCAATTACCATTTGGGCTTCTGTGTTTTTTTTTTCTCTTTGGGTTGTCAAAACTTGGTTGAATTTCTTGTTAGGTATGGAAGCGTTCGGGAGATATGGTTTGATGGAGCGAAGGGGCCAAATGCACCAAACATGTCGTACTATTTCTCGGATTGGTTTGCAATGGTGAAGGAATTGCAGAGTTCTATCAATATATTCTCGGATGCTGGCCCTGATGTCAGATGGATCGGGAATGAAAATGGTTCCGCCGGAAGCACGTGCTGGTCCACTATTAACCGTACCTCGCTGTCTATCGGAAATGAAAGCATTGTCCGGTAAGTAGCTTGCAATTCCTAGCCAAAGCAATCGCCTTTCTTTTTTAAGCAGCCGAGCAATGCTTAATTACCTTCCACTGTCTCTCCCTCTTTTCTTGTACCGTCTAGTATTTACTCTCCGAATTATTGGGTTTGGTAGGAGAAGTAGATCTAATTACCTTCCATTGTCTCTCCCTCTTTTCCTCTGACAGACGGTAATTTGAGATGATGAAGCCCACATGCAAAACAGAGGGTAATTAGATCACGTCACGGTTGGTATAGAAAGTCCCGGTACCCCGACATTGTTTTAATTTTCTCACTTCAATGTGTGGCGGGACCTCACAAATTATTTGATATAAATCGACCAAAAAAATTTGGATTTGGAGAAGCTGTGTTAATTAGCCGTCCCTACGAATTGGGTTTGTCACGCGAATCGCACTAATAAAGCCCCTAGCGCAGCATTCAGTTTGAGGGCCCCATCTAACAGTAATTAATTCAAAAGTTGTATCAATGCTCCTATCATCAAATGGTAAGTAGCTAGATTGCATTGACTTCTTTGGCCGATCTATATTATTAATTTGATAGACGAATTTTTGTTACCGTGATGGGGTTGATGACATTGTTGGTATCCCGTCTTAATTCAAAACACTGCAGTTATCTCAACGCTGGAGATCCAAAAGGAACCGACTGGCTACCGGCTGAATGTGATGTTTCGATCCGGCCAGGATGGTTTTGGCACAAATCAGAATCACCAAAGAAGTTGAGCCAATTGCTGGAGATTTACTACAACTCCGTTGGGCGGAATTGCGTGCTACTGCTCAACGTGCCACCCAACACGGCTGGCCTCATATCTGACGTTGATGTCCACAGACTGAAGGAATTTAGAGAGACAATCGACACAATATTTTCATTAAACTTGGCTGAAAAGTGCTTTGTAAAAGCTAGCAGCCGGAGAGGAGGGAAGGACGGTGGTTTTGGGCCTGAAAATGTGCTAGATGCTGACCATCTGTGGACCTATTGGGCACCAAGCGACGGACGAAAAGATGATAATTGGGTCGAATTTATATGTCCCGATGGCTTGAGATTCAACGTGATTAGAATTCAGGAAGCGATTGGACTTGGTCAGAGGATCGAACGGCATGAAATTCATGTGGATGGTAAGAAAGTCGCCGATGGGACCACGGTGGGTCACAAGAGGTTGCATAGGCTCGCCAAGAGAGTTGAGCATGGGCAAAATGTGAGAATTAAAATATTGGAATCGAGGGCACTGCCGTTAATCTCTTCCATTGGCCTGCACTACGACCCTTTTTGGCACCCAGAGGAGCAGTCATCACTGTGAAAAAGATGCTTTTGGCCTGGAATATGGGCGGCCACACCCTACCAATTTAAACGGCAAATTCCACTGTGGAGTGCCAGAAGGCAGAAGCATAATAAATCCTTAAATAATAATGGTAAATTTTTTTTTTTTCTTCTTCTTTTGGGTTCAACTTAATTAAAGTAAAAGTGATTTTCCGAATTAGAGAAACTGGGCTGTTAATCTCGTTCCTCAATTTCTTTTCTGAAGAGGTTATTTGGAGCCAATGCAATATTTTTACCCTGGATTTAGCAGTTTCATCTGTGATAGTAACAATTTCTCCAAAGGGGTGTTCTGTCCCTATGACCACTAGGTTGATCTGTCTGCAGGAAAAGGACATTATGCCAGTTGTCATCCAGATAACTGATTATATCAGATTGGGATCTCTCTGAGAAAAGGAAAGGAATAAAAATGTATGTGCTCAACCAAATTTCCTGAGAAAAAGAGATCTAAATGTGAACAGTCCAAGGATATTTCTATTTCAATTTTCCGAAATGAAGGCATTATTTAGGACTCTTCTTCACTGGGTGTGCCTAAATTTATTTTCTTCGCATGGCATGGCTCCAATTTCTTTGTATTGGGCGAGTATAATTGACCCCGTTGCGTCGTGATGGGCAACCGCCCACCGACCGATCCGAGCAACTACCCCGAAAAGATGGAAGGGAAAGAGTGAGAAGGCTGTGTAAGTGATAAAGATATATATATATATATAATATGAATATATTAATTATATATTTATGAGTTAAAATTTCAAATCTTATTTATTAATATTCTTATTTAATTGTTTTATAATAAATATATTATTATATTTAAATAATTTTTTAATTTTATTTTTAATAATAATAAATTTAAAACTTAATATTGTATATTTAATATAAATTTTATTTCATATGTTTACGAAGAGACGAATGATGAAAAAATTTTAAAATAAATCAATATGAGAAAAACCCCGGCTGTGCAGAACGATACTCCGTGAAATATGCAAAGGGAAAACTAATGGAGGCATTTTACGGGACAAAATCTCGGCATTAATATCAAGAAATAAAAATATTCGGTAATAAATGAAATCCTACGCAATGTATCCCACCAATTGATGGTGGGAGTGAGAGAGTAATTAAAGGAATTTGAATTAGTTTACTTTTCACCGTTGAGATGCCACCAAGGAGCATTGTCGCAACAAATGCCAGTGTCTGAACTAAGAATTTATCATCAGGAAACCTCTGGCCGGCTCTATTCTTACATCTATAACGTGATGGCCATTATCTTTAATCTTCATCCCATTATTCAATGCAGTTAAGATCCAATCTAGCTGCCCCTCCGCAATATCAGGAGAGCCAGTCACTGAGAACTCATGAACAACTCCATTGATTTCAACCATGCTGCAGCCTTGAACTTCCTTTTTGATCCCTCTTTCTTTCATCTGGCTTCTGACTATCTTCACACCATCGTATCTACAAGCTTTTGCATATATGTCGCATAAGTTAACGTAGAAAGCATGGTTCCAGGGTTCCAGATCGATTAAGCGCTTCGCCACCCTTTCCCCCAGCTGTGCATTACCATGGATTTGACATCCTCCAAGTAATGCACCCCAAACATAAACATCAGGCTCCATTGGCATGCTTCTAATCAGCCTCTCCGCCTCCTCAAAGAGTCCAGCTCTACCAAGTACATCCGTCACGCAAGCATAATGATGAACCTGTGGTTCAATTGAGTAAACGCGTTTCATCACCTCAAAATACCAACGACCTTTCTCTACTGACCCGGAATGTGCACAAGCAGACAACAACCCAACAAATGTGATGTGGTTGGGTTTCACTCCTTCGGATTCCATCTCTTCAAACGCATCGAAAGCTTCTTTACTGAATCCATGAAGAGCAAACACTGAAATCATAGCCGTCCAAGTTAAGGTATCTCTCTTAGGCATTTGTCGGAAGATCTCACAAGCTCTTTCCACACAACCACATTTGCCGTACATGTCCACCAATGCGGTCCCAATCACAATGTCACACTCTAACCCACTTCTCCTCATGTAACCATGCACCCAGTTCCCGAGATCAATGGCACCAAGATGACCACAAGCTGAAAGAGCACTGGCAATAGTAAACTTATCTGGTTTAACCATATCAATGTCCTCGCTCAAACACAACATTTCACGAAACAATCCCAAGGCTTCCTTTGGCCGGCCGCCCTGAACAAACCCGGTTATAATCGAATTCCAAGTAATAACGGTTCTCTTCTTCATGACTCTGAACAAATCCAATGCCTCGTCAAGATGCCCACTTCTCAGGTACCCGGTAACCATCGAATTCCAAGAAACAACATCTCTGTACGGAATTTCATCGAACGACTTCCTTGCATCGACCACAAACCCAGTAGCAGAATAAAAATTTACAATCGAATTTTGAACAAAAAGATCATTACGAAACCCGAACTTGATTGCTTGCCCATGAACACCTCTTCCCGTGCTCAGATCAAGCCTCCTCGTACATTCTTTTACGAGGAATGGTAACGTGAGACTATCAGGAGCAATGCCGTTGCCAAGCATTTGCTTGTAGAGCAACAGAGCGGGAAGCGAATGGGTATTGCCATCTCCTTGGGTTTTAGACGCATAAGCTCTGATCATGATGTTGTAAAGAGCGAGGTTCGGGTTATTTGTAAGTTGAAAAATGTCGGAAGCATAGCCAAGAGAGTCTGAAATTGAGAGGGCGACAGCGAACAGAAGACGGGAAATCAGGAAATCGCGGTGCCTTCCGACCACGTTCGGGGATGTCATGATTTGGGCATGGACTTGTTTAAGCTCTCTCGCGTTCTTGCACTCTTGGATTATGCGTGAGATTGTGCTCCTGTAACTGAGCCGTCTGGTCACCGGCATGTTTTCAAGAAACGAACGCCTGTTACTTCGTGTTTGAATGTTCGATCTTGTCGCGGGAAAATTAAGGACCAATCACTTTCATTGACAGTAACAATTGGACAGTCACACATTATGAAAATGATCCGTCAAACATTTTCTGGGACATGGGAATTCATCAAAAGGTCATCAATTCCTCTGTAAAGAATAAGTGCGTCTTCCATGGCTTTAGCTTGAGCCGGCAATTGAGATGTCTTCTTTCCTGAAGGACGGGTGTGAAGGTAATCCTCGGAGCATCGAATCGCCGGTCGGTTATAGAATACAACTTAAGCGTACATATAGCAAGGACGTGCATTTGTATGATGCCACCATCAGCGTCTGCCAGAATCACATTGCCACAAGCAAAGCTACATATGGAAATCAGAATAAAAATGCGATTGTTTAAGATGCCGAACCTACTTTCGGCAGGAACGACGCTTCCGACGGAGAGTCAACACTGCGCGCACATTCTTCAGGAGAGCCAACAGTGTGTTTGACAAGATCAGGCACAATAAAGTGATAAACAAAATGTCGCAGAATGGGGATACCGCAGGGTCTTAGCTGCAGTGTGTCGAGCCACCACATGCCCGACCTAATTGTAAAACAGCATGCACAAATGACTCATCAGTCTGCTAATTAGCTAATAGTTGAGCGAAAAACACGCAATCGAGAATAATCCCTTAGAAGTCAGCAAACACTTCATGGCCGATGATGGTTGCAATCTCTCCTGGCAGACAGCAAGCGTCAAATTATCAGCCTCATCAAAAACCAAAACCTCCCGCTTAAATCCCTCCAACTCCGTAGTTTCGTCTCTTGAACCTCTCTCGTGATCGTTCTTTCTACTCCAATGAATCCACTTATTATCTATAATTTCGCCCCCTTTGTGCCAGCGTTTTTCAAGCTTCTTTTCACCCTCCCCCGAGGCTTTTAAAGTCTCATAGGAACATTCGTGATTAGCCCCACCAGTCTCAGATGTAGCGTACACCATATCGCACCACGCTTGCTCCTTCTTTGAGCCTCTCTGCAAAGCCTCGGTCATGTCCTTTGAAATCAGACCTACTCTAATGCTTGGTGGGTGCATTGCAGGCAGTATTTTTCTTTCGAGTTCCTTTTTCGTCCCCTGTAATTGTCACCCTCCAATCTTTCTATCCATGGATTTCGAAAAGAGAACAAGATGCTTTGTATTAGGTATAAGGTACAGTCTCCAAGTAACCCAAACGGACATTGATTAAACCACCACAACCCCCCCAAAACAAGAGTCCAACAACCCTCGTCTTGGCCAATAGAGCTTCAAGTCATCGTCTCGGCGGCCATCCACGCGGTAAAATTGTTAAGATACATTTTCCAAGTGCATTGCTAGTTCGGAGGTAGTATAAAATAATATATTTAATATATTTAATAAAAATTCACTATATATATATATATATAGATATACTAATGCATAAAAAATAGATAAATGATAAATTAATACAAAACTATATTTTTTTTTTTTGGCTCAATTACTTTTATTGCAAACAATTTACATTTGCCATATTACAAACAATTTGCATTTGCTACTCCACATTTTGCTGACTCTCGTGGCCACGTCAATTTACATTCCGATTTTGGATTGGCGGTGGCAACTGGCAACGGACGAGGGTGGAGCTTGTCAGTGTCAGTCGTGTGTTGACATGTGGACCGGCCCGGGTCGCTAAATGGACTGGGCCGCAAGAATCCCGATTAATATTTTCTTTTGAAAAAAACCAAAAAATAAAAAATAAAAATTGAAACATTGCCAAATAGCCTCCAGTCAAAGTGGTAATCCAGTCTCTTTTACCTCCTACTGTTCATTTACACAACAGTAACGATGATGTGCATGGTGAGTTGGTGATCCATTGGCAAGCACGTTGCAGGGATGGAAGTTACGATCCACTCTGAGATACCAATCACGATTCAAAATCCCAGTCTTTTAGAGCTATTTAGCCGAACGTTTCCCGCCCAATAAACGAAGTAGCGCAAGTTTCTTTTGACCTTTAATATTCAATGAGAATTGACACTCACCAAACGCCCGCGCCTTTACCGGGATTCGTACCCATGCCGTTCGAGAGGCGGGCCACTTACCATTTTGAAAGCCAATGTCTCAACTTGCCTTCTGTCTTTTGTCTTCCTCTTTGGACCATAACTTGCCGTCCCACACCACCCTCTATCTGGTTAATTTGTCCTGCTGGAACCAAACTCTGAGGTTTGAATAAATCCATTAAAAAAGTTCACAATTAGAAAATAATGATAAATTTAAATTCGATTAAAATCAGTAATAAGATTTTTTTTTATTTCATTTTATTATGCATTATATTAATTGAAAAAAATCCATTAAAAAACAAATTAAAATCTACTATAACTTTTTTTTGTTAGTTATTCCGTTTTATTATACATTACATTAATTGAAAAGAATCCATTAAATAAATCTACCAAAATATAAAAAACAGCTCACCGTATTTTTCAAAATTACAATTGCAGCAAAATTTAACAAGATGGGGAGCGTGAAGAAACCCCAGAAAGTTACATAAAAATGGTGAAATCAATAACCTTATAGAGGACAAACAAAAATGAGACTTGGAAAAGAATCCTAAAATTAGCAAAATTAAATAGCAAAATTGAGGGCAAAGCATCGCGGAACCATTAACCACAATGTCGTCAAACTTCAAGCGGCGGATGCCTCAATGAACCATAGGTCATTGCGATAACATTTAAGCCCCTTCACAGCAGTGCGTGCCTCAACCACGGGCTACAGTAACACAATTTAGGCTTTTTACCATTTCTTCACATTGTTTCGACCTCTGCCACCAGAGCCCTTCGAGAATCTATCATTCCTTCGATCAGAGAATCCACCACCCCTGCCACCTCTGCCTCCTGAGAACCTACTGCCACTTTTCCTGTCAGCAAATCCACCGTGACCCCGACCACCACCACCAAACCGGCCCCTAGATTGTTCTCTCTGTTGTAAAGGAGGCAGTGCTTTTAACACCTCTAAACTCACATTAGCTGCATTTTCCTGACCTGCAAACAGAGTCATTTGAAAACAAGAGAAACATAAATACACATATCACAAGCTTGGAAGGTATCGCTGAACATTAAAAGAATGGCTTAAGACCATGGTCACAGTGCAGTTAACTCGTGGGAGCCATGCAATTTTTAATCCCAGAGAGAGAGAGCGAGAGAGATCACAGAGCCAAATATTACCAGTAAGAAAAGTGTCAAGATCTTCTACTGCCACATCAAACACAGCACCCTTCCCATCAGCTGTGAGGGTCACACCCTTAACTGACTCAACCTTATCCTCAGGCAGAAATCTCCTCAGAACACCGAAAGCAAATCTGAAAATTATCCAGGAAACAGCGAATTAACAATTCAGAGAGCTCATCAAGACTAAAAAGTAAAAGTCACAGAAGCGCAATTCAACACTTCATATGGTATCTGAATTTCCAAATCTCCCTCTGCTTTGTATTGAGGGTTTTTTCAGTTAATTCAAATTAAAAGAACACAAACAAGAATACAAAAGTTCAGGCCAACTGATCTTTCTCTGTTAGGGATTTGATCTATGTTGACAGCTTAATGCAAATCCAATATAACATCTCTCACTGTCCTCACTCCTCATCAAATTGAGGGCATACTTTAAAAAAGAACCTCATCCTTAGCATAAGCATCCTGATTTCTTAAACTAACATAGAGAGGATTTGCATAAAAAATAGAATAGCCAAATGAGCTCACGAAGGTGTGTATATGGGTTTTCCAGCTTCAAGAAGCAATGTGACATGATTCTCCAAGGAAGTCAGCAGTGACCGGCTCTTTATCTCAGTGTAACCCTACATTCATAGTTCCAAGGGAATGGTTAACACAATGTTGACATGTTAAATTTTGATCTGTAATCGGCAGAAGCAGAAGAGCTTACAGCAGCCTTGGCGAGTGCTTTTGCAAGTAGTTCTACTGGTGACAAACCAGAGGCATTCAACAGATCCTCTGCTGCAGACTTGAAAGCAGGAATTATGCTGCAGTTTTGTTTCTTGCAAATATTAGAAAGTTAAACATTCTATGTATCCATTAGACAAACTAATAAAAAGTTACCTGTCTTATTTATCTTCTTTTTTTTACCAAAAAAAGAAAGGTTTACCTATCTGCAACCTGAGTTATAGACTCTGCTGCTTCCATACCAACAGCTTTGGCAATGTCAGCAGGCTGGGGAGCACTTATGTGCTCAAATTTCACGCCAGATTCCCTTTCTATCTTCGATATATTAGACCTTCTTGGATCATAAAGCATTACAGCAACCCCAGTATTGCCTGAAAACATAAACTCTCATGATGTGCTCAAGCCCAAGCATCAAAAGAAAGGGTTCACAGGGATCTATACTTACCAGCTCTTCCTGTGCGTCCAGATCGATGTATGTAAGCTTCTACATCACGTGGAGGTTCACACTAAACGACAAGCACTGATGTAAGCATACTTGAAGAGAATATCGGTGGTAAAAACCTTCTACCACGTGAAAGCATAATGTAAGCAGAGACAGGTATGAACAAACCTGGATGATTAACTGAACGTCATTAATATCCAATCCACGTGCAGCCACATTTGTGGCCACCAGTGTCATGAACTTGCCTGACCTGAACCCAGAAAGCGTCACCTGCAAGTATTAGATCTTAAATTTAGTAACTAGTAGCAATGGGAGATGAAAAAAAAATTTGGAAAGCTGCATATTTGTAAAGTACTGCATTCCTGGATTTCCCATAAAACACACAAAAGACACTCCCCTTTGACAAAATGATTATAATAAATGTTATTGTCAACTTGCCTAACTTCCTAATACACCAGATCCTAACATGCACAAGGCCTAATGCATTTGCCAGAGCTCTATGCAGGGATTGGAATCCTGGCTCAGTCAAACTCAATTCCTTGACTGCGGAATGGGACACTTATTTGAGCTTATCCCCATATTGAAAATCATGCCACACATGGCATCAGAGAAATTTCCAGGTTTCACAATAATTTACTTTCTCTGCTTATGGACAAAGATCCACATAATATAGATATATTACAAAACGCCAGAAATTTACCTCACGTTGAGACTGCTGTATCTCTCCATGTAAAGCCCGTGCTCCAGGAAGCAACCCGGCAAGTTCATTTGCAGATTCCCTTTTCTCAGTGAAAACAATTGTTCGGCCTCCACTGAATCAAAACCATGCCAAAGGGTAAGGATAAGCAAAATATACAAGGCTACCAACAGAAAATGGGATATCACAAATAAAACAAGAGCCTCGAGAAACAACAAACCTGCTGTAACAGCGAATAATATCAGGAATAACTGTAGGTATTGCCGAAGTAGAGCATGGAAGTACAATATGCCTAACATTGGTGCTGGCCTTCATCTTCTCATTACCAACAAGATCTATGGTTTTCTTGGATGATTTAAGGAACCTAGAAGAAATCTGAGGATGCAACACAAAGGTTATAGTCAAACAAGACAGATTAGTAGCAGGAAAAAAATGAAATCACAAGCTAAAATTATGAATCCAAAGGAACTACAAATCAACAACGTGGCCAAAAATACAGACATGTTTCACCCAGTCTGGTAAGGTGGCGCTGAAGAGAAGTGTCTGGACTTTGCTTACATTCTCTACTTTACCTGTGCAGAGCAACAGCCACAAAGCAAATAAAATGACAACTAAGCTTGCCATAACTGAAGAAAAAATTACAGCTTCAAGCAATATGGCCACTATCAATACAACTGTAACAAGGTACAGTGGTCTAACAACAGGGTTTTAGAAGATTATCAGATAAACAACGATCTCCATCTAAAGTAATATTGCATGATTTATGTATATATAGTTTTGTTCATGTCAAAAACTGGAAGAGATGCCACAAAGATGGGAAATCTGTCTTCCATTTGGCACATAAAAATTCCAGACAACAAACATGAATACAAAGAGGCATCAAAGATTAAGAAATTACTGGATGCCACTTGTTCTTTGTTCTACTCAATTGCTCATAAAAGTCATGCAGGTATGAAGATTGTTGTTTTCCATTGTTCATCTAGAGGGTTACACATGTACTTACCAATCCAAACATATACCCACAAAACAAAAAGAAAACTTAAAATAGCAATAAAAATATACATAACTCCAAACCATGATTCAAATTCTCAATATCTTTCGCATTTTCAAAGCAGATACCTACCAAGAATAAATTCAACATCCTCGACAAAACCCATCCTCAGCATTTCATCAGCTTCGTCAAGGACCCGAAACTTCAATACACTTAAGTCAATGTTGCCCCTCTCTATGTGATCCTACAAAAAGTTTTCCTGGAAGTTAGAATACCAAAAGGAATTCTGAGAACAAATAATGCAATATATATGCCCAAAACCAAAAAAGAGTCCTGAAAACTAATATCACAAAATGACACCTTTATGCGACCTGGAGTTCCAACAACTATATCCACTCCCTTCCGCAAGTTAAATTCTTGGGCTTGGTAGGAAGCCCCTCCATATAAACAGCAAGAATGCAAGCCCATTGCCCCACCATAAACTTTGAAGTCGTCAAAAACCTAAAAACAAATAAATCCATAACAGCAAATTCAGAAACAGCCCATTTCAAAACATAGATTTCTAGTGGCAGTTCTTATTATACCTGATTGGCCAATTCCCTGGTAGGTAAAAGGACCAAAACACTTGGTGGCCTGGCATGACCAGTCTTCCTCGATGCTTTTGCAGGACCATTTGATAGAGACTCCAAAATGGGCAACACAAAGGCCAACGTCTTACCCTACACACAAGACGCTTAAACCTTCATTCTCTGGAAATAGTTTCGGCATATAAACACTCAAGAAGTAAGACCACGTACGTACCTGACCAGTGCGGGCCCGCCCAACCAAGTCAGAACCGTCGAGAATGTCACCGAATGTCTTGGCCTGAATCGGGAACAACGTCAGGATCCCCTTGGACTTGAGCTTCTCTCTCAACGGCTCCGAGATGCGAAATCTCGAAACGGCGTTAGGATCCTCACTCTTTGCTTCCTCTTCTTTCTCCTCTTCCTCGAGAAAAATATTGGCCTTCTTGTTCTTCTTCGTCTTCTTCTCGGGCGGCGGCTCAACTAGTTCAGAGCTCGTCTCGCTCCTCTCTTCATCTTCTGCCAAATCAGCTTCCACAGCCTTCCGCTTCTTCTTCTTCTTCTTCTTCTCCGAATCGGCTTCTGTCGAATTCTTCCAGTCTTGAACGGAAGCATCCATAACTTCCAGGCCTAGTCTCTTTTTCTTCATCCTCTTCTCTTCTTTATCTTTAGAATCCGGCATCTTATTATCAAGAACCGTCGACAGCATGCTCGCTAGTTCTCTCCTGCTCTGAGAATATGTGGCAATGGACTGCAGAAGCAGGAGAGCACGAGCGAGGGGAAGAGAAGCTAGGGTTTACAATTTTATGCGTTTGGCGACCGATCTTGGGCCGTTGGATCCGAAACCCTAATTAATTTCTGCTTTTGCCGTTAGATCAAGCTGCCTCCTTGATTTTGAGTCGGATGTTAAAGGGGTTCCTTCCCGACGTGCCCCCGGGTGTTTTGATGATTAATTTTGTTAATTTGGCCTTTTAACCTCTAATTTAAAAAATAAAAAATAATAATAAAAAAAGTAGACCGTTTACACAGATAGCAGCAGCCTTTGACTTTTCTATGCTGCCGGGCGGGGAATAAACGAAAATTTAATCGTAAATTTTGCTTTACAGATTTCGGTTTTGGCTTCCGTTATTTAGGCTCAGTTTGTTTTTCAGACAATATTTTTTAAAAACTTATTTTTTCATATTTTTGTATATTTATTTTACAAAAAAAAAATTCATTCTTTTTTCGTACAACAGTTTATAAAATTTTAAAAAATAAAAATATTTTTAAAAATTAACAAATTTGATTCATCTTCTATCTTTTGTGTGTGTGTGTGTGTGTGTGTGTGAGCATCCTATTTTTCTTATTTTTTGTGTTTTTTTTCTTAAAATTTTCTTACATCACTCTTTTGCTAATCATTAGAGTTCATTGCTGCAGAAATTATGAGCCCCCCCCCCCCCAACTATTAACCTCGTCTTCACCTATGTAAGAAAAAAAAATGAAACAGTATAATATTTTTTTTATTTTTCTAAAATTTAAAATTTTATAATTATATAAATCAAATATAAAAAATATTTTCATTAGATTTTATATCTCAGTCGAATGCTAAAAGTATTTTACGCAAAAAAAAAAAAGTTTATAACAAATAAACGAAATTTGTTATTTGAAAAAAAAAAGAGAGAAAAGAAAAGTATAGCTTGCATTTAGGGAAAGGGACTCTTTTGTAATAAACTAACGAGAATATCCGAGGTCAAGAATCAAATGCCGAGGGGAATCAATTACAGCACAACACCAGCGGCGACCCCCGTAACCACAAACACAGACCACGCCAACCCAAGAACACAAGGCTTTTTAATCTCTGCATCAACACTCGATAACAGTAATGGTCGCTGTATTGAAGATTCCTCTACACTCTATAAATGAAAAAATTTTTACACTTCATGTGGTAAATTACATGTAAATTTATTTATTTTTTGATTGAATTAAATATCAAAATATAAGTCAAATTTTGGTTTGACACTCTTTAACCTCACTTTATTTTATTGGTATTAAGCTTAATTTCACTGAGTCCAGCATCGATATTTTCTCGTCAATAATAGTTATGTTTGATAAAAATCCTTACCAACCCTAAGAAAGCCAGTTTATACGGTCTCTAGTGTTTAGTCTGCTGGACGACACTCCCTTGGATTTGAATGGATCATTAAAAATTCCTAATCAGTTATTGAATTAACTTTGAGGTAGCTCGCAAGATGGTACCGACACCAAATTATCAAACGTTTTTGAATCAAAGTCCCACCTTAATGATCTCGATATTACCCCAAAGGGATGCATATTTTTTATTAAAGCCGTCGTGTGGTACAAATCTCTCTCTTTCCCATGAAATATGAACTTCGATTGAGCAACGTGTTGATACGATGCTTTAAAACTATGCTGGTAATCTAATTGCATAATAATAAAATCGCCGCATAGTAAAAATGACATCAAATGGACTATAGGAAATATCATTAACCCTCGAATATGTTGCTCGGAACAACAAAAAGGAGACAAAAAAAAAAATTGAATATTATCTCATTTATTTATTTATAGATAAATTATATGGTTTCTTTTAAATAAAAAAGAAAAATCGCATGTCCACTTCTTTTCATCGTTACATTTCAACCACTTCTTTCGCCTTCTACATTTTCCAACAAAAGTCACATGTCCCACACTTCTTTTAGTACTTCGATGTTCAACCATTTCTTTTGTCAATTGGATGACTAAAATCACGCGAAAGCGAGTTCCCTAGCCTGTATGCAAGACACCGAGTTGAATTAAGTGATTTGGCTCACCAGTCGTTCCACTGTTACTTCCATTGTTAGAACTTGCCAGGGTCCCTGACCTTTCAATTCCGGAGAGAGGAATTTCGTTCTACGCCAGGACACCCCTGCTCATATACGTACGTCGTTGATCTGGACGTCATGGACTGGTCTCGTGCCCACCTAAAATCAGTCCTCTTACGGTTCGGCCTTTTTTTTTTTTTTTTTTCCACTTTTGTTTTGCAGGGGTACAGCACGGACCCATTAGATGTTATGCATTAGTCATGGGTCTGGAATTAAGATAATTGGATTGACTGTGGCTATAATATTAAAAATAACTAGAGTTATCTGTCAATTTAGAAAATATCTCAAGTTTTAAACTACTCGAACGATGATGCACTCGATTTGATTTCCCATCTATTGTGTATTTATGTTTATGTCCTTGTAATCAGCCCGTTTACCATTTAGGTTCGCCTAATTAACCAGAGTTGCATAGAGCTTGACCGTTCAAAACTGCAACAGAGCATTTAGCATTGTCTTCTTTTTTCCGCATAGGGCTTTTTCTAGATACAAAATGAAGCAAAATAAGTGGTTAACAAAAAATAAATAAATAAATGGAACTAATAACTTTATTCCCCACAACTTATTATTGTATATTATCGCCTCCACTTTATGCTTGACATTGAGAGTGCTCATCATGACATGGCCCATACAAAAAGCCACTTGTCCATGTTTGCCCCTCGATAATGGAATCCAACCAGCTGCCCAACCCTCTCGCCACCCATCCGATTAAGAGACCGTTTTCCTGACTCCTGCGGTCCTGCAGCCTGCTTCATCTTATTTAGTGAAAGGACTCGCTTCCCTAGTAAATTACCTCCGACCGCGAATAAGTCTCTGATATTCCTTCCTCAACCCCCCCTTCCCCCAACCAAAAAAGCAGAAAAATTACAAGTTTAATATACAAATCCGAGAAAGAATACAGGCAAATAAATGAAAAGGCCCAATAACACCCACCCTCCAGAGAATAGCCTCTTCCCAATCCAATGGACTCTCGTGCACCTTGGTTCTTTTCTCCTATCATACTATCACCACTTGAAGCCCCACTCCTCTTGCTCCCTGAATCTCTTCAATACCCCATCCATGGCAACATCAAAGGCGTCTTTTATGGTCTCCAAACCTTTGTGGGGTCTAGCGTACACGAACTTAGGTATATATTCAATCATTCTTTCCCTCATTCTCCTCACTTCGTCTTTACTGTAGCTTTCAAGGACTTTTCTTATCGAAGTCCCATTTTTCACCTGATTACGGTCTATGAAGACCGAGTAACTCTCGGGTTCATCAGGTAAAAACCACTCATATTGGTAATAAGCCGATCGTTTCCAAAAAAGAACCGGAATTGAACCGGCCACCATGCAGTCAAAAATGGACCTGCGGGTGAAGCTATCACCTCGCGGCTGCAAACAGAAATCGGAACCCAAAAACATCTCGAGAATCTCGGATGTGCCGTTGGAGCACCGAGACCCGGCACAATCCACGACCCGGCACGATCCCGTCTCGTTGTAACAATGACTCAGCAGCAGACCCCTAAAATCGTTCTTGATGGCGCCACGGGTCGCCCCGGCGAAGCAGAATAGCGTTGAGCGGTTGCGGCTTCGGACAAAGTCCTGCCATTGCAGGATTTCGGAGTCCGATCCGGGGTGGAATCCGGTGGGGTAAGGCACCCCGACATCGAAATAGTCCCAGGGGTTGCGTTCAATCAAGAGGCGAGTAATGTTTCTCATACCTGGCATGTAAATGCAGCCGGAACCCCAATCCTCATCTTTGGAACGCCGGAAGTCCCACGAGATGCGCCCCATCGTGATGAAGTGATCCCAGCCGTTTGCCTTCTTGTAGTACGGCTGATCCTGGAGCCAATTCAACATCATCGAGCAGTGCCGGTCGCGCTCTGCAACACTTGAATTGGTCCACAAATACCTGCCCACTGCAAGTCCTGCGTAGAACGGTATGTAAAACGCCGTCGCGTTGTTTGGCTCTGTGGTCCTGCACTTGTGCTTCAGAATCCGATTGTGGAAGATGATCTCGGAAACAAACTGGTCGGTCCAGTACCATGCAGTAGCTAGATTCTCCGGGACAACACGGGAAATCCCGATGGCTCTTTGGCCGAACCCGTCGTTTGCCAAGGCGGAGCACGTGGAACTCCATGGGTTCAATTCATCGCAATTCTCTAACAATTCGGTGTTGAAACTGCTAGGAAGGTCGTACACAAAGATTCTACCGGCCGCACATTCATCGTCGGTGGTCCTGGAGACGATGGTGGTGGTGACATCGGAGGTACGGAGGAGCGCAGGGCTGGTGGCAGTGGGGACGTGGCGAGTTGAAGAGAGAGGCATGGAGCGGAGAGCGAGTAGTATAAGGATCTGGAGACAAAATATGGAGAGGAAGAGCCATGCGCGTGGTTGATGAAAGTATTGGTGAGAAAGGAGCGAATTGAGAGAGCTACACGAGTTCTTCGGTGAAAGGATGTCGTCCGACGGGGTTTTGGGCTTCTTGATATAGCGTTCCGGCGAGGAAGGATTGGAAATGGGCGGCATCAGATTACGAGGGAAAGCTAGTATTATTACCACGGATCTAAAACTAACTATCCCGGCGGCGATAATAATTCCCGGAAAAAGCGGTCCGACTGTGGGGCAGCGCGTTTCTTTTGAAGTGATCTGGTGGTGAGAGAGAAGTGAAGCGTCTAGGGTAGAGGGGGGGAGGGACGGCGGTTTGTCGCTACTGTTTTTTGGTTCAAGACTTGAAAGTGGAGCGGAGGTGGCGGTGGTGGTGGAGCTAAAAAGAGAGAGGAGAGGAAGTAAGGACACGTGTAAGGGCTGGATTACCGCCACGCGGGCCACAGACAGAGAATGACCTCTTTATTGAGTTTTCTTTTTCCTATTTTTGTCCTTTTTGTGGCCTTTTTGTTTTTTTTTTCTTTTTTCTTTTGGGTACATTTTTCTATTTAACTACTTCTTTTTTTCTTTTTTTTTTTTCCCTGTAAACTCGGATACACCGACTACATTCTGGTGACATAACGAATGTGACAATGGTAGTCTTTGTCATTGTCAATGAATATTTATAATCAGTTTATCGAGCAAAAAATAAGCGTACGAAAACAAGAAGCAAACGAGCAGTCAAGCTGTAGATTTTAATATAGCTGTAAATGACTAATTTCAGGAAACCCCAAAAATGTTTTTTCTGTTTGGTAGAAAATCGAAAAATGTCAACTCGGCTAGAAAATTGTTTTTGGATGTACTTCGATCGGATCCTTTGCCGCGATTTCATTCTCTCTCTCTCTCTCTGTTTTTTTTTTTTTTTTCGCGGAAAATAGCAGTCATGGAATGAGCAAATATGACAACCATTTAAAAGCTCCATATGTTTTGCGATCTCGTCTGGATTCTGAACTAGTCTTCCTTGTTAATAAGGTTGACCCATGTTCGACGCGACTGAGGTCCACTGGACCACCGCAACAACCTGAAGACCCGTCGGAGTTGTCATCATTTAATTTTTTTAAAGCTTACGATAAATACATTAATTATTTAATTATTTTAAAGGAATTTAAAAATAATTTAAGCGGCGGCGATAGGATGATGTGGTGGCGTCTTGCTGGTGTAGCTATTGGCCGATTGCACAAAAGCTGTCCTGAAAGAGGCGTGCTCACCAGAGGACGGACTTCTTAGGCCTCCCGCCCGGAGGCCTAAAACGACGGTCGTAATCTCGTTACTGACTTGTTACCGACAAAATTGTTCGTGGTTCTCATGTCTGCCTACTGGCTTCTAGAACGTATGTACTCTGTAAATAAGCGCTTGGCAGCTCGGGCATCGTGGAATACGAGCTTGGACCCCACTTTGGAAGACAGGCCATGATCTGGTGCGCTCTGTGTAGGAGCATCAGGGCATGCAATAATATGCAGCACCGTAGTCGCACAGATTGCCGACAACCCATATTTTGCTAAGATTGTTTTATCTGAAAACAACTGAGATTCTTCTTCTTTTGTTTTTTTTTCTTTGAATAAAAATAGATGATACACGAAAATTGGAAGCAAACCTTGAGGTCAGATAGACGAGTAGACCATTGTATGGTCGAACAGAATTTCCATTAATAGCTCGGTCATCGTTACTGTGTGTTGTGGGATAATTTGGTTTTGCCCGAGGCTTTTGAGAGCAATAATTTGGTAAAAGTCCAACGTAATAAGTGGTTAGTGTACGAGTTAATGACTTGATTAAATGACATAGATACGCCTTTGTGAACCCATGTAGCTAGCAGATGCCATAGCTGTGTCTCCGGATGGGCTAGCTCCTACAAAACTTGCCCCCAAGATTAAGTAGAGATGTCCCAAGACAAATTGATTGCATGACAGCTTATTCGACAAAACACAACTGGTTTTTGTAAATGACCCAATTTGATTGCATTCTAATTTTCAACGTTGATGTTATCAGTCCGAAGTTCGTTTGAGTAAAACTGCCGGCCCTTAAAATCCCCTATCTCTCTTCCTAATCCCACTTCTTTGTATTGGCAGATGGTCTAGATGTTGTCAGAGATGGGAGTCGTCCCGTCCAGTTTCTATATCATTCCACGCGGAAAAGGGAAGTCGAAGACCGATTGGTTGCACATAAACCAGAAATATCGGCAACTTTTGGGGTTAAAGAGAGAAGATACGCTGAAATCAAAGATGATTGTGCAAATTAGGGTCGCGGGAAAAATCAGAGGATCCAGTTCTAATGGGTATATTTTGAAAAGATATATACTCTTTTTTTTTTTTTTTTTTCCCTTGAGGATGCAATAAATTTTTGCAAAAATACAATATACTTTGCTAGAAATGCAATACACGTTTTATTATTGTCCAAAAAACAAAAAAAAAAAAAGAATATAGATCACGTGCCCCCGCAGCCACCACAGCCACCACAGTGTGGCTCCTGACGTTTCCCTTTTTATTTTCTTAATACAGACTAAGCGAAAACCTTCCAATTTGAATAAATTGGAGTTTAGTGCTCTTATTATTATTATTATTTATTTATTTATTTGATATTAACTACAACTTAAACTCAAGATCTTTGATTTCGAAAATTGGTGTCCTTAAAAAAAAAAAAGAAAAAAGACTTCAATCCCGCGTTCAGCTACACCCTCTCTCTCTCTCTCTCTAAGGAGCAAGTGTTTCTTCCATGACTTTAGCTCGGCCAGCAATTGAGCTCTCTCCTTTCCGGAGGGATGGGTAGAAAGGTAATCGTCCAGCGTGGAATCGCCAAGCATCTCATCCGATTTTTCGAAGAGCATAGGTGCCATTCGAGGATCATAACCAGCAGAAGGCATCAACTGGAAACCAACGTAATCTGCCCATCCCAACGAAAAGGTGTCATAGAATTTAGATAGCCCCAAAGTGAGCTCTGTTTGTGGACTCAGGTCGAGGGGTCTGGGCATGTGAACAGGGGGGGGGGGGGGCTGGTGATGGATCGGGCTCTAGTCTCGCAACTTCGGGGCTTCATTGAGTATTGTTCGGGGAGAGCGAGAAAGAACGGTCTTGGGCTAAGCTAATCGGCCGATAGGCCTTGAGAGTGGGGCTTTAGCGGCAGATTCCTGGACCGGACCTTTGCGCACAATCTTAAAAATGTAGCTTCGAAAGGCAACAAGCTAATTATTGCTAAATCGTAGAACGTTGTCACTTATTATTATTTACTGATTTTGAGGGCTAAAAACCACTGCCCAATAATCAGGGCCATAAATGAGCTACCATGTCTGATAAAACTTTCGTAATTCATCTGCATAATAACTAACTCTCGAATATTTATTAATAATAAAACGAGTTATATTTAAATTTAATTTTAAAATGTATTTAATAAATGAATTAAATTTAAATAACTTATTTCAATTTTATTTAAATATTTTTCAATATAATTGTTAAAAAACTCATGCAGTGCATTGTTAACGTAAATATGATAAACTCATTTTTTCTTAAAATTATAGTTTACAAATTAATGACTGTACGCTGAAATTTAAGTTATATTTTAATTAGTTAATTTTATTAATTTAGATATATTGCAATATTAATGTTATTTAAAATAATAATTTCAATTGTTTCTAACTATAAAGCTAACTCAATTTATTATACCTAACTTTATTTTTAAATTTGCTAATTAAATCAATTAAATCCGAACAAATAAATGTCAATTTGGGTGGGCTATGGTCCTACCAATGATTATTCCTCATTTTGGCCTAAATTAAGTAAACCTTAAGGTTATAAATTTCTTCCTCCTCACGTTAGTTCGGCAGAATAATTTTACTTTCACACGCTAGGGAAAGATTATTTATATACTTAATGTGCACATATATATATATATATATATATATATATTTATTTATTTATTTATATATTTAATTTTTTTATTAAAAAGGAATAAATAAAAAAATGCCACCGACCTTTCTGTCGCGGCAATAAGTGCTGGATGGTAACGTAATTATATTCTTGCTTTTCTTTTTCCCGTTTCTCTCCCTGGAATTTGATTTCTTGGTACCAAGATTGCAGGCGCGAGGCACAGAGAGAGAGAGAGAGAGAGAGGGGCGTAACTGATAGTAATGGCGATGTTTTACGCGAAACGGGGAGTGTATGGGCTGTGGTGTTGTGTCGTGTTAGTGTTGGGTTACGAGAGGATTGGTTCATCCGCGAGATCTGATAAAGAAACGAGGGAGAGATTTTACGGGAATCTGGTGAATTCCTCGGCGCCCGACAATGGCGAAGGCAGTATAGCCCAAATCTTCGATAGGGTTCTTGAGAAAGAGTTCTCCGACAACGATCAGCCCGAAGGTTTGGACTCTCTCTTCCTTTTCTTTTACTACAACTCCTGTCTTGCACGCCAATTTCTTCCAGTTTTTTTTTTTTATTTTAAAATGTTAATTTTAGTTGAAGTTAATGCTAATGGATGCAATCTTGCGTAGGGTAGCAATGTTACTGAGTGGGTTATGGAGACATATAGCAAACCTGAACATGATTTCCTTCTTCAATTATATTGCAACTGGCTTGAATCGACTTGAATTCTTGAAGATTCTTTTTGAAGCTAAAGCGCTTTCTTGTCTGCGTTTTTGTTTTAATTTTTTTTTTATAATTTTTAAGCATTGAAGTTTTCACGCAGAAAAGAAGCAAATTACCCCTACCCCTTAACTAAATCACATTGCAATTAGAGAGTATCTTGAATTTGAAAATTAAAAAAAAAAAAAAAGAAAAAAGAAAAAGAAAGAGAAAAAGAGAGAGTATCTTAAATGCCCAATTCCATGATATTTTTTATGCTGTTTGTGTGATATGGGAGTGTCGGTTATTGCCCATTTGATTTGTTCGTTTGATTCCTTCTTCTTGTTGTTAGAACCTTTCATCCTATATGGACAGTATTTGAGAATTTTCTTTCCATGTTTACTAGGTTCTGATGGAAGCAACTTTAATAGTTCTGTGGCCGATCAACAAGTACGTGTTTTTACTTCCTTGTAAATCTGTTAGACATTTAGACCTTATATTTTTTTACCAACAATAATATAATGAGGTAATCAATTTTATCTCAATCTTCCCTCTTCCCCTTCTACTTCCAAAGTGCAGAAGTGATTTCTTTGCATTTGATGTTACTTTTTATGCTTCACACGTGATAGACCCATCGGACTTAAATTCTGCACCCCCCCCCTATTTTCATCACCGGCTCTGTTCCATATTTGTTTGCTTGTTGTACTGTTTAATGCTCTTTGGTACTTTAAGCAGAGCTTTTGGTACTTGATGTTGAAGTGGACCCCTGATTATTTTTGATAGGCTGTACTGGAGACTGTGGCCAAAATCACTCACGAAAGGACCAAGAAAAATGATACACAGATGGGAAAGTATGTGAATGAATAAAAATTTTTGAAGCTTGAAATTATTTCCTTGGGATTATACAGGGATATGTTTCTTTTCTTTTGAAGTCAAAAGTGAGAATTTAGATGACATATATTCTATTCCGATTTCATTGTTTTGTCAGTGGAACAAGATCATTTCAGATACAAGATGTATTTTCGCTGGATAATGAAGAGTCGGAGGATGTAACAACCATAATTGACAAAAAGGTTTGACCAGAATTTTAGTTATGAGTTCTACACTGGAAACTTACTAGGCAAATAAACAAATTTAATTGCACTTTGATCAACCTTTATTCCTTCTGATTTGCTTCATTCCTACTTGTAGGATAATGTGTTTGTCATGTCAAACAAGAAATCCAAGTACCCTGTACTTCAAGTAGATTTGAGGTTTTTTCCTTGACCTGACATAAGTGTTTCCAATTGAAGTTTTTGAGTTTGGTTATGTATTCTGTTTTTAGATTTATGTTTCACTATATTGTTTCACTTTTTTACAGATTGATTTCGGATCTGGTAGTGGTCATAGTTTCTGCTGCCATTGGTGGAATTGTCTTTTCTTGTTTAGGACAGCCGGTGAGCATTTGTACATGTTGGCTCCATTCTTTTTTTGTTCTTATCTGATAAACAGTACTTATTATGAAGTTAATATCAGCTACAGGATCTACAGTTGTAGAGTATTCTAAGGCTATTTTCTCTTCTCACATGGATATATGTGTTAGGTTATTGTGGGCTACCTTCTTGCGGGTTCAATTATCGGACCAGGAGGTCTAAAATTCATTAGTGAGATGGTACAGGTATATTATTATCATATTTCCTCACTGTATTTTCTTTCCTTTTTATTGTTGGCTATCGATATTATAACATTAGTGATATTAATTTGTAGGAAAAGCAAGTTGGGCTATTCCATGAAGATTTTGTTGCCTCATAGTATTGTGCTTTAGTTTATTTTTTTATGCCAAGTGTATATCTAACAGAGAAAACATGTTTGGCTGTTTTTGCTTGTTTAGTGCTTACCACTCACCATATTAGCAAAACTTTCAGTACTACCACATTTTCACTCCTGTCCTGTCATTTAACAATTAAATGAACGCCTTTACTTTAGTTTGTAAATTTTGATTTTCGATTTGGTTTTGTTTTTGATCAACATGTTATAAACTTATTGCCGTTTATAGTGAAATGCATGTGGGAAATGCTACTGGCTAAATTGCATGGGATGAGTTTCTAGGTGCCAAGGGAATGAGCCAGTAGTGTTTCAAGCCAGATTAATTTCCATCCAATCGCCTGCCCTCTTTCTTGTAAAGCACTATCATTTCTGTTAGTATAACTGTTGGTTTTTTTGATATTCCTATTGTTATTCTGATTATTATCAACTTTATTACTGTTGGTATTTTATATCTGGTTTGATGTGCATGTTTGCATTTTATGCAATAACAAAGTTGCTTTGTACCCTTATGCTCCAAAGTTTCCATTATTGTGCACCTTTGGTCTAGGAAATCTGCATGTACTGCCTTCATGGTATCCATATGTCACAGTGACATTTACATCATGCTTTCATCACAGGTTGAAACTGTTGCACAGTTTGGTGTTGTCTTCCTTCTCTTCGCTTTGGGTCTGGAATTTTCTTTGACAAAGGTAAATTTACTTTTTTTCCATACACGACTATTCCACATCCACCTATTTGCATTCTGTGTAATTAGTTTGTTACTCTATCCTCCTTTCAAGTTCAGAAAGGTTTTCTAACTCACTATTAATGCAGCTAAAAGTTGTGGGGCCTGTTGCTGTTTTTGGTGGGCTACTTCAAATTGTGACTTTCATGTTCTTATGTGGCATAATTGCTCTGGTATGATGCTTAGTGTAACAAACCTGTTTCTGCTAGATATCTATGATTCCTTTCAAAATGAATACTAAATGCAGACATCTGACAACTCGGCAGTTGTGTGGAGCAAACTTGTCTGAGGGCATTTTTGTGGGTTCCTTCTTGTCAATGTCATCGACAGCAGTGGTAGTCTTCTGGACTAGTCCCTAACAATTGTATCTCATTTGCTTTTTATTATTTCATTTTATTGCCCCTTACATTAAGCTGCACATTATTCATTTTTTAATGCTCCCTGTAACAGGTGGTGAAATTTTTAGTGGAACGAAACAACACTAATGCTCTTCATGGTCAAGTTACCATTGGGACACTTATTTTTCAGGTAATTTTCTTGTTTTCTTTGTCATCGTTGATATGATATGATGCGTGCTTCCACTTCCATTCTTAGTGAAATGTGAATTGGAATCCTTGACTTTTCTGATTCATGTCTATTCACCACACTTATTAAAGTTCTGTATCAGGATTGTGCTGTTGGCTTATTATTTGCTTTGCTTCCGGTTTTGGGTGGCAACAGTGGCCTGCTAGATGGAATGATTTCAATGGGGAAGTTGTAAGTTTATGTATCTCCAACTCTTCCTCTTCCTCTTCCTCCTCCTCCTCCTCCCTTGCCTTCTTTTAATTTGATTCTGTTGTCATTCAGATTCGAATTGTTTATCACTTCTTCTCTCTTTTGACCCCTTTTTTTTGGCACCATAGCATTTGTGTTAATTTGGCCAAGACACTTACTGTGAATAATACATTAGTCTCTTATTTAACCTCAGGCTGCTGGTGCTGTCTTTATATCTTACCGCCGCATCATTTTTGTCTTGGTCTTTTGTTCCTCGGTTGTTGAAATTAATGATACAGTTATCATCCCAAGTAAGCTTGAAAAATATTTTTGTGCTTCTTTTTCATATTTTGGTTTCTACAGTTATGTTTGGGCTTGTTTCTGTGTTCAGTAGTGGTCCATCCATAAGTTACATCCTTCATTTTCCATGTTGTGATTCAGACAAATGAACTTTATCAACTTGCTGCTGTGGCCTTCTGCTTGTTATCTGCTTGGGTAAGTGCACCGATAAACATGCATTTTGCTGTGTCTGGATTCCCTGAATTTTACTTTTGCACAAAGTAGATGTCAGCTCAGTCCAATGCACTTTTTATTGCTTATTGAGTGAGAGGGTTCTCCTCAGTTGCAGATGGCCTATCCTTTGACCTTTGTGCTGGCTCTGAGTGAATGTGGAAATTACTGTTTCATGTCTCGTACTAGAATGGGCCTTTGATGCATGATTTGGTATTAGTTCTTTGTCTTGAAGGTTGCTGGGTTAACTGCACTCAATTATCACATGAACTATTTTGTCCTGTTGATATTGTCATTGTGAAGCCTCATATATCTTTCTATCACAACAATAACCATCTGTTAACAAAATCTTTCTTTGTGGAAACTGCTATTCTGAAATCATGAAAATGGTTATTTGAAGATTGCTTCTACATCTGAAAGGGGAATGATACAACAAAAGAAAGCATTTTAGCGAGTAGAAAAACAAATTTATGACCGGAAAATGCACATTTCAACTGTCACAAACTCTCTGGACCATGATTAGGATACATTAGTCTGCAAGTTGGAGAAATTACAATTTGTTACCATATCAGCTGCTTAATCAGAGGATGACTTGGACATGGGACACAAAAGCTTTGCCCTTAATGTACTGTTTATTACATCTTTGACAATGTGTTACCTTGAACTGCATGCCTTGACAATTAGTGATTGATCAGATGTGAAAATTTGTGTGGTGAACTGAGTTTTTCTTATTGAATTGGCTCAAAGAGAAGTGGAGTTAGGATTTCGAGTCCAATGCAACAGTGTCTGCTTGTGAAAGTTTCTCATCTGTTAATGATCTCTTATTTCCTTTAAGCATTTCAGTGCAGTGACAAGTTGGGCCTTAGTCTTGAGTTGGGTTCCTTTATGGCTGGAGTTATGATATCTACCACTGATTTTGCACAACAGACCTTAGACCAGGTATACCATTGAGCTCCTGAATATATCCTAACTATTGTTTTTTATGTTAATAAATGTCTGGGAGCATTTCATTTTTTCTATTCTCTTGTTTGTATAACTTTTGAAGTCTAAAAGGTTTATCCTTGCCATCTCTTTGAATTCAGGCATCTATTCTATTTTTGTAAAGCACTGAATCTGCATAACCTTCTATGTGTAAATGATAGTCAATAGTTGATGTTTTCATATCACTGAATGCACCATTCTTGTACAGTTGATTTTGACTATTGCAAAATTTAAACATGTGGCTACTATGTTGTTGTCAGGCTATCATTTTTTAAATATTCTGGGTGAAGTGGCCAATTGCTTGTCGATCATGAGATGTTAACCTGTGACATTGTAGCTTGGCAAACACTTTGTTGTCTGTAATCAATGCTGATGCTATACTGGCTTTCAATATGTACAGTTCATAAGACATCAAATTTGAGGGAACATCTCTTCACTTCACAGCCATTTTATCATAGAGGCTATTAATAAGTGAAGGTCTTTATGTTTGTGCTTTTATAAGAACATAAAACGTTCTCCAATTTGATGCACTTTCTTTGCAGGTGGAACCAATCCGTAACCTGTTTGCAGCTCTCTTTCTTTCTAGTATTGGAATGCTTATACATGTCCATTTCCTATGGAACCATGTGGATATATTGCTAGCATCTGTGATTCTGGTTGTAGTTGTGAAGACAGCTGTTGCTACTGTGGTTGTTAAGGCATTTGGATATAGCTTCAGGACATCTTTCCATGTATGTTAGCCTGCTAAATTTGTCAAACAGATAAGAAAAACAATCATACTTGTGAGATTATGGATGAAACTTATCTTCTTTTGAAGGAAAATCCTTTGTTGTGTCATGATATAGGCTGGAGTGTTGCTTGCTCAAATTGGGGAATTTGCTTTTGTTCTCCTAAGTCGTGCATCAAATCTTCATCTGGTTGAGGTAATTTTCCTCCCTTTCTATCTTTACATCTTTGATTCAAACCATCACAGAAATGCATACATGCGCATGTGTGATTGTGTAATGTATATTGGAGCATTTATGATATAGATAGACATTATATGTGCTTGAAGGGAACCCTTAGTCAACTTGTTGCTCTTGCTTTGGCTATGTACACGTGAACCCCTCTACTGAACGGATGAAGCTTTCAGGAAGGATGCCTAGACAAAGTCTATACACAGTTTCTCTTTTTTCACTCCTCACTTGTTCTCAAACCCTGTTCATGGTTGCTGCAGGGAAAGATGTATCTTCTTCTTCTTGGAACAACAGCATTCAGTCTGGTCTGTATTTTGCAAATGGCATTATGTTGTTCTTCAATTCTACTGGATAAAACCTGTAGTTATCTCTATGAATGACCTTTCAGGTAACAACCCCGCTTCTGTTCAAATTGATACCTAGTGTCATGAATTTGGGCGTTCTTCTGCAATGGTTTCCATCAGAGAGCAGCACACAGAATGAGGTCCATTTTTATCTCTCTCTCTCAATCCCTCATCCTCCCACTCCCCCCCCTTCCAAGTGGGTATTGTGTATGCCCGTGCTCGTTTGTGCATAATTGTCATGAGCATAGGAAGACCTCTCTGTGTTTCTTTTCTGGACAAGGCTTTGTAAACTATGGGAGCCATTGCCATAAGAATAGTGCTAGAGGCACCCAAACTTTACTAAGAACTTTTTACATGTTAATGTGTTGCATTTTTTGCATTCACCACATGTTATGCCAAGACCTCACCTATGAATCTATGTAGGCAAAGCCTACATAGAATATTCTAACTATTCCTTTGCCTCGTGTGCTGCTTCACACGTTTTAAAAGTCTTAGTACCTGTAGCATCATTATAGCAATAAATATTGCTGCAAACAGTTTAGTTGATTATCCTCTCATCAGACTATGCACCATTTGAACATTGAACATCTGCTTTGGGATCCTCTGATTGTCTGATTATACATTGGTTTACAAGTTGGTTGCAACCTTGTGCCTCTATATGTTGAGCAGCATTTTTAGACTAAATAATTACTGCATCCCTTTACAGGAGAAAGCCTCCATGATTGAAGCGCATAACAGATTGTTATGACCTTCCCATATTCTACAGGGGAGAGCTTTCAAGTGCAGTCGAGAATATGGCGATTTGTCAATACGAGGGCTTGCACTGCCAGGTGCATTCCTTGGGTTTCAGACTGCCTGTCGGATCTTCAGTTGCGTTCGTGAGCCTTTCAAATTTCTCGCGTACATATCTCCGTGGTTTCCCCTTTTTCTTTTCTTCTAATGATTGAAAATTGTATATATGATTTTTGCCCAACTAGTGTTTCCTGATCTAACTGAAGAACCCTATTGGTGCTAAAGATTTATTGATACATGTAGTGAAAAATCAGAGATTTAAGGAGCATATTTCGATTGTAGAAGAGACGTTTGTTCAGTAACAAAATGCTGAAATGTAGAATTTAAATTTTACGATTTGCTTGTCCAAGATGTTATGTTTGGTTTATATTTTTTGGGTACAAATACTTGGGCCACCCTAAATGCCGCTCTTCTGTAAAGTGGCGTGGCAGTTTCACAGTATCTTTAAATCCCGGAGGTTGGTGAACTTCACTCCTTTTTGATTCGGTCATATCGTTATCATTACAATTATTAAATGTACGTATTGAATTCTATTATTAATTATAATTATACACTAAAAAGAATATAATTATATAATTAACGGTGTGAGTGAGGCGTATAATCTACTGCTTTTTCCTAACTTAGACACGCTGAATCTCTCTGTTTTTATTAATAATAATGATATTATTATTATTTTAATTTTAGGTCATTAGGAGGGCTTCGTCCGGAGAGGAGGATAAAGAGGGTGAGAATCGAACTCCTGTTTCTCCCCTAACTCAAGGATCAGGTGGCCAACCCTGTTAGGTGAGTCGGTTTGTTTCCTTTTAATTATAAGGAGATTTGGAAAGGGACGTCGATTGTTCGTTTGCCGTAAAGATTGACCGAGCTGAGGCCCGACGGCCCAGCCTCGAAGTGCTTAATATTAAGGCCCCAATTAATTTTAAAAAGGCTAAAACAAGAAGAGAAATCAGGATTGGTTTGCCTCGTCTGGCGCTGCGATTGCGGTCGTCAAACTAATCATAAAACGTACGGTACATAAAAAAGTCAAAGATCACGGTCAAAATTAGCAATCAAAACTTGGGTTTGAAAATTGGTTACCTTTTGGTTTAGCTCTGAAACGTATGGGACAACTCGTCTCTCATAAATCTTTAAAGCAAAAACATATTGTAAGGCTCAATTCCTCTTATTTTATTAATTAAAAGGATAAGAATATAGCTTCTGCTTTGCTTAGAACTTATAATAATAGAGTTTCAATGAAACTAGAAATTGTTATGTACTCAAAATAATTTACTTTTAAGGTCAAACGACCATTTGCCCTGGTCTATTTTTAAACATGCCCTTGGGGGACATGAGTTTTGTTTTTATCTATTTTATAGGCCTTTTTGTTTAAATTCTTATGCCCAAATAAATCCTGGACCACAGGATATGATACTTCTTATGATATATTACTAATTTATTATATGGATTAATACTCAAATAATTTATATAATAATATATTCACAATAATAATGTCATTTAAATTCATCATTTACCATAATAATCATTTGATTTAAAGTTTATTAATTACTTTCACGGGCTGTAATTTTTTTATTATTATTAAACAGTTAATTACGTCTACAAAACAACGAGTTTTTAGATTGTTAGTCAAACCTTAACAGCATCGCGGTCGGGAACGGGCGCTTTGTGTTGTGTCTGTCTCCCGAATCGGGTGCATCCAGATCGCAGCCGTTGATGATCGATACGCGATTTTATGAGCTAGTAAGATCAGGCGACCGGAGTTTTTCTTTTTCTTTTTCTTTTTTTTCTTTTTCGCTTGAAAAGAATTTTTTTTTTATATAAAAAAAAGAAAAAGAAAAAAAAAAAAAAAAGAGGGTTCTAGACAACCCCTGCTGGCAGACCCAAGACAGGCTGAGATCGAGAGACGAATCGGACACGCACTAGTCCTCCTACTCTATTGAACCCCAGCCCTCGTTACTTTGTCTCCACACAAACTCGCACGAGAGGGAGATGGAGCGGCAGAGGCTCAGGTGCCAGCGAATCGGCTGCGACGCGATGTTCACAGAAGACGATAATCCCGAAGGTTCCTGTCAGTACCACGATTCGGTACATTACTCGCAAATATGTTTTTGCCCAAATACATGATGCGTTTGACTGAATGTCCTCTCTAAATATGTTTGCTTGTCCTGTCTGATTTCTAGGTTCTGCTGTTCTGTTTCTGGGCTTGTAAACGGCTGAAACTGTTTTTATTTTCAGTTCGGCCTCGACAATGACAGAGTTAACGTAAATCACTCGCCTAAATTGGCAGTGTTAGGCTCATAATTTAGGTTTTTTTTTTTTACCTTTATTTGTTTTTTATTTTTTTATTTTTTTAGTTTTTTATAACTGAATGGTAACAGAGATCAGTGCTTTTGTGGATTTTTTTTGAGTCTGATCTTTCTTTGCTACGTTGTGGGCACTTGTGGCAAAGCACTCGACAGGTTTTTAAAATTTCCAGTAGTCTAGGCGTGGCGTATCTTTAGCTGTTTCTTCTTTATTCTGATAAATAACGCCTGTGATTTTCCAAAGAGCGCACGAGGTTGGTTCTTTTTAAGTACTGATCCTTGCAACATCCTTACTTTAGATGTGGTAGGCATGAGAAAGCACCGATGGATTGACCTATTAGATTTCCTCTTCTACAAGGCACGCCATTTTTGTACTTGTACGTATGTGGGAAAAATAAGAGGAGTCCATAATGCGAGATCATGCGAATATAGGATAAAAGTTTGGGTCTTGGTTCTGTTTTCTACCATATGAAGAAATTTCTGTATCCTTGTTAACGTTGATGTTTGGTGGGGAAAGAAATTTGATAATGCATGACTTAATTCTGTTGTGGAATGAAATATATTGCCTCGTGCATTATACTAATCAAATATCTGCTTTGCATGTTTGGGCTGCATTTCACTTCATGTGTGGATGCATATGCATTCTTTCAGGGAGTAAGTCAGAATCTGTCTTGTGATTTTTGTGTTCCTTATGATTTATCTGTTCTTTACATTTGCCTTGTGGTTGTGGCTTTCCTTTGAATGCCATATTCCAGCCCATATTTCATGATGGAATGAAGGAGTGGAGTTGTTGCAAGAAAAGAAGCCATGATTTCAGCTTATTTTTACAAATTCCAGGGTATGTGAAGTGCCTTTTTTTCGGTTTTGTTTGTGTTCCGTATTCTAGGGTGCTTCTAGAAACCTATTCTGTGTCCTGTGATTCATGGGATCTAAGAATTAATAGCGATGTTTTCTACTTCTGATTATGTTGCTAGAGTTCTCTCTATAACACATAACTAGTGACTCAGAAGACTGTTCCACCATTTGAAGATTATTTCTTTTATTATGGTGACAAAATCACTCAGTTCTGTTTGGAGATATTTTTTTTATTATAGTGACAACATCAATTAATTTCCGATTGCATGGATATACAAATATGTTTTAGATTTCATAAAAAAATATGAGATTCCATTGCTTGCAAGAGTCAATATTCGTTTATAAGGATTTATTTTGATACATTTCTGTTTGTATTAATTTGCCAAAGTTTCATTTGTTATGGAGGTGTAAGATGGGTAAACATACAACTGAGAAGCCAGTGCCAGCAAGGACAACTCCCAGTCCAAAGTTTCAAGTTATTCCTTCTACTCCAGCTCCCATAACCAGCTCGTCTTCCAAAGAAGCCTGCCCTAGGTGCAAGCAGGGCTTCTTTTGCTCAGATCATGGTAAGCATGAAGTAGAAATATTAAATGTCTTATCTTAAATATAATCTGTTTATGTTTTCAAGGGCCTTGATGTCTTTTAAATTTGAGTATTGCGGGGGTGAGGTATTTCCCTGTATGATTAGAAACAACTATTGGACACTTATTTTCATGATATAGTGAAGGCACCTTTTTCAGCATGTACAAATCTAGAGATGGATGATTGTAGCTCTTATGCAAATTGGACGCATCTTAGGTTATTGGTTTTGGTTTATCCGCTAGAAATCTAAATTTTCCCTGTTGTGAGTGGTGGAAAAGGTTGTTGGTTTTATCTTCATTTTTGTTGATGGTCATTGGGGTCAAGGATGACAAAGGTCATATGAACTAGATGTTATGATTCTAACTATATTTCTGCATTCATTTTTGTGTTTCCTTTTTGATTGCTGTATCAATATCTGCGTTGTATGGGGTAGACTTTCTTCTTCCCAATATCCCCAGTTTTCTTCATTTTTCTGTTATCCTGTGAGCTGAAGCATGTATCTCCTGTTTAGGTTCTCAACCCAAAGTGGTTGGCTCTGCTAAAAGCAATGCAGATGTTCCAGTACCTTCTGCCCCTCCAAAGAAAGTAGTTGATATAAATGAGCCCCAAACTTGCGGGAATAAGGGGTGTGGTAAAACGTTTAAAGAAAAGGATAATCATGAAACTGCTTGCAATTTCCATCCTGGCCCTGCTGTTTTTCATGATCGGATGAAAGGGGTGCGTTTCATTCCATCCAGTATACTGCAATTTACTCTTCTTATTTAGTCTGTTTGTGGACTATCCTTTCAAATGATTTCGTGTAAATATTTCAGTGGAAGTGTTGTAACATCCACGTAAAGGAGTTCGATGAATTCATGGGCATCCCACCATGCACCACAGGATGGCACAGTGCTGATCCCACATCTTAAGTTGCATACCCTGGGAGGAATGAATTGTATCTTCGTAATTCTTGCACTACTGCAGATGGTTTCAGGTTGATGTGTTTTTTAGCTGCAGGTGTTCACAGAACCTAATGTCGTTCAATGAACTATACTCCTCCCTTTTCCTCTTTCCTTTTGAAAAATTATCGTTGTGAATTGTCAACTTTTGGGATAATTCACTGTGGAAAAAATCAAATTTCCTCGAAAGAGCTTCATTTTGCGGCGGCTTGAGGTCTCTATATGCCTTGCGCTCTAATTACTAACAGCAACTTTGGGAGTGTAGCAAGTGAGGTGAAGATAGAAGATTCCGTTATGCATTAATCTTGTCCGCTTGGTCATTTTTGAATAATTATGAAGGCATTAGATGCAAGATGCTATGTTTAGGTGATAGCAGTGCTCTATAAAATGTCAGAAATTAACAACAGCATTTCGTTTTATAACCATTAAGAGGACAAAGATGAGGGAGCTTCAAGTTTTTCTTCGTCAGTAAGAGGTACTATGGGGGAAAAACGATGTGTGCCTGGCTTCTCTCTCTATGCTGTAATCTCGTGTACCCTGCTGCTCGCTCGACAGGCGCATGGGGATAGGCAATGGTTAAGCCTCGGTCTGGTGTGTCAAGGCCTACGAGTGAAGCAATATCGAAGAATCTCCATAATTCCCCTATGCATTCAGGATAAAATTCGGTGAACATGGGTGAAGAAGTCCCAAATCTTGGCTCATGCGCATCAATGTCTTCTGATCTTATAATACAAAAAGATGCAATCTTGGTCATTCATGTCTCGTAGCATGTTCGGGTTGATCGATACTTGAATCAGAGGTTGCAGAACCTATTTTGTACACAATTTTACAATGCCATTAACACAGTGGTACAAAGTCGTTCATAATTGTCTACGAGCCAAACGGTTGACAGTGTGTTTTTTTTTTTTTTGTTTTTTTGGGTTTTTTCTCCCTATCTTCTGAGAGAAGAGTAATGTGATATCGGAGACATTCGGCTGGATACTACCGCACTAATGTGCACCAAGAGTTGACTGGACGAAACGAACAATGTTGTTGTGGACGTTTAGCCGGATGCTACCAATGGCCTAAGGTGTAGTTTTCGAAGCACAACGGTGAGCGTCTGACAGACTGTGCGAAAGATATCCAATTAAACAAAAACTGCACGCCAAAATTTTTTCATTCTTCTGTTTTGTTTTCCTTTTTGCTCCTGGTTTCCAGTGACAATAACTACCCTTAACAGAAACGCGTAATTTCTTAGGAACCGTGTCACGTAATTCAAAAGAAAGTAAGCCCCAGGGCTCCTGGGACGGCATCTGTGTAACCACTCTTTGTAAGGGACCTTTGTGAGAAGTTGGCTTCTGCTTCTAGCGTATGTCCAAGCTCCTGTGACAAACAATCACAAACTACGTTTACTTCAGAACCAACCCATTAAAAGACAACACATGTATGACAGCAACATGTTTAACTTGTATGCAATTGAAAAGTTGTTCAAACTTTAGTCTGATGCAGATCGTTGAAACGGCTGTTAACAGATATAAGTTTTTTGTAAGAGGGCTCGAGATTTGGATTCATATTGCCAAAGTTAGAAGGCACAAAGACAAACAGTGATGAGTTGGATTACATTTGGGGGCCAACGATGAGGTACCTGCTAATGTTGATCTGGGTTCCAACCGAAGGGATTCCCCGATGATTACCACATTGACAACGATTCCCAGGAATCCTTTCTGACTTGGCAGTACGCAGCATCTACAAATATCAACATTTTACATCTCTGAACTTTTGTCGAGTTTGAATATGTAAAATTGTACAAAATGGGACAAAGAAACAAGAACACCTCTTTGCTCAAAACGCAAGAGTCTGGTGTATTCCCTTTAAAGACCTTGACTTAAGACAGTGGAAATGCTTGTGTATCAATTAGTCAATGAAGATGCAATGTAGTAATTGTTGAACTTCTAAGCTGCACAGATCAGAAAAATGAAGCTACTAACCTTAGAATGAAGTGGCATTCTTGACTGAGATTTCGCTTTAGAATGGAATTTAGATCCCAGGGAGAGCTGGATATGATGTTCAATAAAAGCACAAGAAAGCGTGATCACTTGATAGTCATGGTGTTAGCCCATACAGAAAATTGCCAACAAACATACCATCCAAACAATTATTTAAACCAACCTTGCTAAATGATTCTATTGGCAGCTCGTTTACAACCCTCTCATCTGTTGCCAAATTAGATTCCTGCAGCAAAACAGTGGATTTAGGAAACGTGCATAATCAAATGACAGCAAGCATTAACATGACATGATTGCGTGATTAACACTCATATGCTGAAAATGAGTGTTTTTCTGGAAAACAGTTGTATGTCCCTACTTCACCGAAGGTTTGCATGAACCTGATAGAGGCTTTAGAGTATAACCTTCACCTTTTTACCAACACAGCGGACCTTAAATTTTTCAAGTGCTTCAAGTCTTTCATTTGAGTCATTAACAGAGTTCATTCTGCAATAGCACAAAATTTTGAGAAACTAGTCATACTTGAAGGAAATAATGCGTACAAGAACTAGCAGATATCTAGCACAACAGGCACCATAGAAGAAAATTGATAACGTTGCGTGTCCTTAAGAGTTTTCAGTGAGGCTATCATTCCATAAACTGTTACCTTCTAGAGTCTCTTGTGTCATCTTGCCAACTGGGGCTGGAATTAAGAAAATTTGCCACCTGCAGAGAGGAACAAGAGTGTTAGGTTCCAGCAGTCTGAAACATGAAAGACACACCGGAAGCCAAGTGAGGCAGAAGAGACAAAATTTAGACAGTAGAATAGTTTAAACTATATTCATAATGATAAATTAAATATATTTCCAATCACCTACATTGCGAGATGCATGTTGCACAACCCTTTTTGAAGTCCTCAAGTGAAATGCCTGAATTGAAAACAGAAAAGAAAAATGTACTAAGACAGATTTAAATGACACTTCTGACGTGGAGCTCAAAAGGGGCATTTAGACATCATTACTACTTACTTGGAACTCTGGCATCTGTGAAGTGCTCTTTTTATGGGAAGTAGTTGAAGGAGACCCGAGTATCTGTCAAGCCCAGGTAAATGCAAAAAGATTAAAAATTTTGCTTGCCATCTGTAAGAATCTTCCTTCCGTAGTTGTAGTCCAAAAGATTCAAAGAAAATAGAATCTCAGTATAACCAGGAGTACCAACTTTTCTGTTCAAGGGCCTTGCTCTAAAGGCACAAGCATTGGGATTTTCATTTTCAACCGAGTGCATATCAATCTTGAACCTGGCAAATTAAGAATAGACCACGCAGCATATCTGGCAAAGTTCAGGCCTTCTGTAGGGTAAGAAACAGATGTTAAGATAATCGATGAGAGATTGAGTGTTACCTATGTCTTTGTGCTCTAGAAGCTGTTTCCAGCTTAGGTTCTCTCGGAATTGTAACTTTAGATCTACTAAGTGCTAAGCTAGCATCAACGTGTTCAGCCTGCAAGTAAACCCAAAATTTTTGTATGAAATTCACGAAACTTAGAACTAATTATAGCATAAACTCTCATTTAGTGACAGAATGTCTTGAGACCAAAAATCTGGAGGAAACATCAAAGTCACGAATTATAATCTAAATCTCATCGCAACTGCATGGTTGACAAGTTGTATAGTTTACCTTTTTAGGACCCTTGTGTAAAAGAATTACTTGATGCTTCAAGCGAGCAACCTGCACGGTAGTAGTACCTTAAATGAGTGTCCCTAATGCTAAAGATCTGCTGTAGCTGTCGCATGCTGCAACCAATTATAATCTAAAATGATACTCAAGGAATATTTTCCGAAAAATAAAAAAGAAAAAAACCCAAAATCCTACAGCACCTTATGCAAGTAACCAGACTCAAGTTTTTGCCTTTTGCTAGCTAGCATTCCAGAGACAGAGGAACCCTGCGAACTGTTCTCATCCTTGACTGACATATTCTGAGGGCTGCGGATTTAAGAGATAAGTAATTAACGAAACAAATTCAATTGAAAAGCATTCCAAGTCCAAATAGCTAAGTTGTGCTGAATTCAGCGAATACTACAAGTGAACGATGCGAATCTTATCAGTAATCAACATGCATGGCGCCTAAGAAATAACCTGTACCTTCCGAGGAGTCGCGGACAACGAATTTCTGGAAGGTGATTCAGCTTGGCCAACTGACTTGCTGTAGGCTTCATAAAACGGGAATTATTTGATAAAGGTGACTTAACTGGGGATTTGGCTTTAACTTTCACCACATCCTGATTCGTGTGAGTATGAGATTTTAATCCTGCAGAAACCGATGATCACCGCGGGGATTCACTATTGAATATGAAGAATGAGGGCAGCTATTTTGAACTCAAGACCTCGCGGTAAAAAAAGGCTACATCAAACTCTAACAATACCAGACGACAAGATTTAAGAAAGGGAAGAAGCACTAGTAATCATGACCGCAGCTCTGGCAAAATGTACCTGTGTTCAAATCATCTACTTCGTTTGTCATGTGGTCTACGCTGCTGCAGGCCTCACCGCCGGTATTGTACACATTTTCATCGGCTCTGTGAGCAGATGAACAACTTGGACTTTCCGATGGAGCATTTGGTGTCCGATCCAACTTTATGATATGAGCTGAAGGAAAAAAATTCGACAAAAAGCAACCGAACAAAATAAAACGCAGCCATAAAAATAAAAGAATAAAGGAAAACTAGAATTAGATTTGCATGCAAAAGCTTTGACAGATAAAGAAGAGAGAATTATGAATGCGAAGAAGCGGGATGCTTACGGGAAGGGGAATAGTTTCCGGCGTTTTCGAACCATAGCTCGGCTTCCTGAGGCTCGAAATCGGCTTCTGGTCTCAGAAAATCGTAGTACTTCGGAGCATCAAACTCGTAATCGATGTCGAATTCTTCAACAGAAAAGGGTTTATAGAACAATTCTTCCATTTCCAGGTCCATGTCTCTCTCTGCCCGCTCCCCTATTCTTCTCTACAACATTTCTGACTTCTTTGAATCAAAGCAAACACCCCCAGATGTACACATTGTATCCACTTTATGAAGCTTCCGTTTCACTTCGTCAGAGAAAGCAATTCTCGATTAACATCACAACAAGTAGTCGCTGCACGTCATGAAAACAGAGAACAACGTTGTCATGCAATGCTGATTTTTGTTTTCTTTTCCTCTCTCTCTTTCTCTCAGTGTTGTCTCTTTCCTTCGAAATTTCTCGGGAAAATGAAGAAGATATTTGGAACTATTTGGTTTGGAATTCCAACGGCCTCTCAGAGCCCCCGTTTTTTTTTTTTTTTGTTTCTTTTTCGTTTTCTCTCTCGTTTCTTTCTCAAACTTTCCAGGAAAACAAGGGAAAAAGAGGCCGAGAGAGATGGCGAGGGACCGAGAAAGCCGAGAAAACATCAACAGGAAAACCCCATTCCTTCTAGAGATGAACAATTAAGAGGAAACAAGAACGGAGCATAAGGGGCGTTTACGTGATGAACCCAACTCAGGTCTCAAGGACGATGTATGTCTGTTTGATCTCTGGCTGTCGTGGGTCCGACAAATGGAATATATAAACGTTTTGCAATATGACCTTTATGCCCTCGGTTCGTATGCGACTATTTGGCGACCTTTTCCAACACTATTTTGGCAGGCGGCAGGGCAATAATTGGAAGAAAATAATAATAATAATAAGGGAAAAAATAAAGGAAAGGGGGTGAAATTTCCCGGTAATAGCAATAATGCTGTCAATAAATTCACTAAGGTCACTTATAGAAGAAATATTGTTGGTGGACTACCTCTTCCTGTCATGTTCCTCATCACCATCCTTTCAATTTCATTTTATTTTTCATTGAGGGTAATGGCAATTTGGAGAGATTTGAGAGAAAACAGAAAGCTTAGCTTCTCATTGATCATTAGGCTTCACTGTTCATGAAATAATTCATACCAAAAAAAAAAAAAAAATCATTACAACAATTTGAAACTAAAAAATGAATTGCTTAAGTAACTAAACTTAACAGCTTTCGACTCTTGGACTTCCAGAGCTGCGGGCTTGCTTGTTAGAGCAGCAAACTACAATTGAATTAACCAAAAAAAAAAAAAAAAAAAAACTAGCTGTAATTCAATCTTAAATACATAATCAAACTTGTTGGCATTCGCATAAAAGCATTTGACTCTGAAACTTCAAAGGAATGGCGCCAAATAGTTGTGGCTGATACTTGAAACCGGAGGAAACCTGAAAACAGAATTCTGCAACTTTTCTAAAACAATGCAGCTGCACTTGGAATGAACATGCAGCATCATTCACCTTGTTTTTTTTTTTTTTCTTTTTTTGGGGTTTGGTAAATAAATTCATCCTGGAATCTCGGGACGACAAGGGAAAATAACTTTTCGTTAATAAGCTAGACAATTTAAAGTTTTGTGTCGGAACCATGCCAATGCAAGTAACGTAAGTAAATCTAGTGGAAGTTAACAGTTAGGAGAATGTGAGGTAGGGCGTGGAAACGTAATAGTAATCATTTTTAAAAATAATTAAAATGTATTATATTTGAAACAAATGTACGCTAGTTTTTCAAAAAAATAAAATAAAAATTACGGGTGTTGTTGCTAGATTCAATCGTGGGACGTTTCGCGAATGCTCTAAAGTTGTGTTTGATGTTGCGCTGATCGTATTTGACATCTAGCCAACTAATAAAGTAACCAGAAAGATATCTTGTCATTTCTGTCAGCAATTATTTGGGCCAGATCTTCTGGTTGATGACAAGATAAGCGACAGCCTCCATTAATGCCTGCATTTTGAATTTAAACCAAGCAAAAAGGACACAGACAGGCTAGCTATTTTCGGGAGATTTTGTCCTTACTCTTATAGACCTAGTCTTTTTTGGCATGCTGCATGACGAGGGGAACTCGGCAGAAAAGACACGCATCGAAACGGTGTTGGATCATACTAGCACAGGAATTTAGTGATCAAACGTCGGTTAAAGTTCTATAGAAGAATATACCATGAAACGTTAACAATAAACTGCAATATTAGTATTCTGATGATTAAATTCATAAAAGATTAGAGTTTTAAGTTGAGGAAGAATAGGGAAAATGACTTCTCAGACCTTTCCCGACCCACAAAAGAACTGATAAATGGGTCCGAGAGAGGAGCGCAGCGGATTCAATGTCATTTTTAGGTCACTGTGGTTGCCTTCCAATTGGATGCCTTGTCGAGTCACTGTAAAGTGCAAGCAAACAGGCGGTTTATAATGTCAGCTCTTTGTTCAAATTTTGCAACTGTGCACCCGAAGAATATTTTCCCGGTACATAAATGAAGTGAAAACGACACACACGCTCCTAAGAATTCAAATTTTAACGATAGTCATATAGAAAATGAATGGTAGATGATAGCTCTGATGATACATACATATATATATATATATATATATAAACAAAAGGAGGATGATATTCTCCGTACCCACGAGGGTCACATCACAATCGTGCACATGGCAATGGAAACTTCACAGTTCACACCAGTTGAGATTTTGATCAAGGATATTCGGGCTTTTTTTGTAGTGATATGGATTAGCAGTCTTTTTTTTTTTTTTTAATCCTAAATTGGCATCCACCGAAATTTGACTTCAAAATCTTTAATTTTGAAAATGATTCTAAAATTATTGTTTGAGTCGGACCATTACAAGCCTAAGAAAAATCAGTCCTAGCGTTCGGAAAAACTTCAACTGATCATAATTTTTGAACTGGGTCGAGCTAAGGGATCCATTTACCTTTTGGACATCTGAGGGTTCCAGACCCAAATTCAACTGGTTTTGTCCACAGAAAATTTGGTCAAATGATTTAAACTAGTAACTAGAGTTCTTATGACCTAGTGACCATTAAAATAAATAAATAAATAAATAAATAAAAAGAAGTTCTCAAAACTTTCTCATCCGAATGAGAAAAAAAGATGCTGAATTACAAAACGTTCTGATCCAATGCCGCCAAGTGTATAGTTCTGCCACTAACAATAGATACTTAAGAAAATAAAAATGTATTTGTTCAGTTTTGATTGCTCTCGTTCCCGTTTCTCATCTACTTCATTTCATAATTGGCCATGGATCCATTTTTCTTTCTCCATTCCCGCCGTCCCACTTAAAGCACAAGGCTAAACAAGAGACTTATGCTACAAAATTAAGTTACATTTGTGCTAACTTATGTGACACTTAATTGATCTTGCAAGAAAAGATGAATTAAGTAAACTTAAGAGAGAGTTGAAAGAATCAGTTGAAATGTTTGAGAAGGCAAGTAAGAGGATTTGAAAGTACTAAAAATTAGATAGTACAAGAGAATTTTGCAAGTGAGGCGTATTGAGTGGCTGTCAAAATTATTTACACTTGGGGAGGAGTGACTTATTTATAATGACTCTACTTTCTTAATGTGTGACTAGAATTTAAACATCTAAGATATTTATAAAGAATGTTAGGAAGGTTCTAGTGAGTGTCCAGCTGGCCTTATCTGAATGTTTATGAACTCTGATCACTTTCAAGCACTTCTGCACTTTTCTAAGACCTTCCAATGTCTTGTTTGGCAGCAAAAGGGGGCTAGACATTACTGACAGCCTACAAAGAGTCTTCTTGACCTAAGATTTTGCCTTCTCACTTACTGGACAGGTTGGACACAAACTTTCCACGTGACATCCTCCCCCACTTGATCCTGCGACATCCTCGTCGCATTCTCATGCTAAAATTGTTGAACATGATCAACAACTTGTTAAAATTGGTCCTATTGTTCCTAACTAGTCTCTTAATCGGGCAGATCTTGTCATTTCACCGAGTACTCAGTGTAATTGATGACTTCCCTTCTTCGGATCATTTTGTAAGTAAGGGTGTATTACATCTCCTTGTTGGTGACCACAGTTATGGGTGTGTACTTGGATTTGCTTCGGTTTGGATCCTTTTTGTCTCCATAAAAAGACTTTAGGAGACTTGCTTAAAAGACATTCAAATCTTCAGTTTCAGAGGGAATTAGACTTGGTAGACGACCTTTCCTATGCGTTTGACCATAGAATATAACCCTTCATACTTCCTTGCCAAGCCCATGTGGACTTTGCGTAAAGACTCAAATTAGTTAGGCAGCAGCTTATCCTACATCACATCTCTCGTTGTGTTGTTCTTTGGGCATCACTTGGTGTCAGTCCACCATTTCATCCTCTTTGGCAGATCATCTTGGCCAATACCTTCAATAATCCATCCAAGGAAGTTGTGCCTAGGCGTACTAGTAGTAGGGGTAGCTAGTTTTACCTTCTGGTTCAGCACATTAGTAACAACGTAGGTCTTGCCCAGCTTAAACTGCGGTGTGCAGTCGAATTCTGCTAGGAAGTCTTGCTAGTAAACTTGCTTGAGGCTGAGTTTTTTTTAGGTCTGGAAGTAGCTCATAACATCATTGTTGGTCATGATCACAAATTTACTTCTAAGTAGATGGTGTCTTCAGGTGCATAAGTAGTGGATAACGACAGTCATTCCCTTATCTTGGACGGTGTATCGCTTCTTTATGTCATTGAGTTTGTGACTTTCATAGGCAATGAGATACCCATCTTGCATTAAGACTCCCCAGATGGTGAAGTCAGATACAGTAGTGTGGACTTTAAAAAGTGTTTCATAGTCCAGTGGCACCATTATAGATTCCTTAGAGATTGCTTGCTTCAATCTTTTGGTAGAAACTTGGTATTGTTTGTCTAATGCCAAGTGTGGTTCTTCTTCTTTGGGAAGAGGATTGGGGTGCTGAAAGGGGCTTTTAGGGGTTTGATGAAGTCTAAATCTGTTAGATCTTAAAGTTGTTTCTTCAGTTCAGCGAGCTCCTTAGGTGTCATATGATAAGGGGCCATGACAGAAGGTTTGACACCATGTTCCAGCTTGGTATGGTGATCTGCATCTCGCTTTGGTGGAACCTTCTTTAGCAGCTCAGAAGGCATCACGTTCTTGTATTTGGCAAGGATTACCTGGACAGGTTGTAGCAGTGTGAGAGTAAGTGCTACTATGTCCTTCCTATCGCTTGGCTCTCTTATGGTAGGTACATCACTTGGACTTAACTTGAGCCCCCATTTGAATTGTAAGGCAGAAATTATCACTGGTTATGACTTCTCCTTGTGCTTCAAGGAAACCACTTGGCCGCTGCAAGCGTAAAGAACCTAGAGAGCTAGAAGCAGGAATGGGAAAAGCCAAGGCTTTACAAAAGAATGCAAAACCTAACGCCACCTTAAAGTCATTTATGGGAACGACGATGAAGTCTAACTTACCAGTCTATCCCCTAATCCGGGTGGCTACTCCTTGTGCTACATCTTGAATAACTTTTGCTTCTGAGTTGACTACCTTGATAGTGCCATTTCCCCTCATTAGTTTAAGGCCTAGACGGTTGGTCTCTTATATGTCGATAAAGTTGTGTGTTGCCCCTATATTTAGCATAACATTAGCTATTTTACCCTCGATAGTAACGTCCCCGTATAACAGTCCCTTCTTTTTAGAGACTGCTGGGGAAAAATGCTTAGAGAGATTATCCAACTATGGGATAGATCTCATGTCTGGTTAGGGCTTTTCGTTGGCCTTCTCTAGGTAGAGCATTGCTATCATAACATTCATTGTCTTGCAGTTAGGGTAGTCTCGCACCCAATGTTATCTGTCACAAATGAAACAGGGCCTTTGGTGACTACCTGTGTTATGTTTACCTGTAGAGTATTTCTCATACTTGGAACGACCACTTGAGGATCTCTACTGTCCTTCTTCGTTGTGGCTAGACTCTTGTTTCTTCTGTCTAGATTTCTCTCCTTCACTCTTATTAGAATTGGCCTTCTTGCTCTTAGAGTGGGTAGAATCGTTGATGAAGGTTTTGGTAGCGACAATGACAACATCTAGAGTCTGCGTATCATGCCTGTTTAGCTCGACTCTCGCCTAATCCTTCAAGCTGTCTTTGAAGTGGAAGAAAAGCTCCCTGTTGGACATATCGATTTCCAGTATGAGGGTAGTAAACTCCTTAAAAGCTACCTGTCTGACTTAGGCATCATAGCTTTCCTCTAACTTTGTTGTTTACATTGTGAGACATAAAGTATCTGCGTACCTCAACCTTAAATTGCTCCTATGTGTCGATGACACATAAGCTTTTCTCCCTTTTCGAGTGCTTCTGTCTCCACTAGAGTTAAGCAGTATCCCGTAGGAAGATTGGGGCATTGCTAACCTTGGTCAAGTCGTTGGCAACCCCCAAGGTCTCGAAATACTGATCAAAGACTAATGAGAAAGTTTTTCATTATAATGGCATTGCGTGCATAGTTGTACATGGTAGGCTTGGGAACCTTTAAACTATACAATGCAGTGGTATTAGCAGTCGCAGCTGTGCTAGCAGTGTGAGAGTTGTTTCAATGCAAAGACTCTATCTCTCTACTGAAGTTGTAAATCTCTCATTTAACTAACTTGCGTAGGTCGAATAGATCTTGATTCAAGGAACATATTTCTCCCCTGAACGAGTGACCAAATTCCTTAATCATGACCTTGGCAATCCATGCGATATCTACATTCTTGTGGATTAAGTTATCAACTTGATCACTAACATTGCTTACTACAAAGCTGAGATCAATGACATATCTCTCTAAGCTAGCACCTCAAGTGTTCATGGTCTTCTTCGTTTGAGCCTTAAACTTGCTACGCTTGGTTGGAGCACGTTGCTTCTCACACCTTAGGCTGTTGCCTCGTTTGTTGCTCTTCCATAGTGGTGATAATAAATTCTTTTTCAATTGTCATGCTTGTTGCTTTTGCAGACAACAAACAACAGGTTATACTTATAGTTGGAATCGTTGTTTTGATACTACTTGTCACGGAGCTAAGCTATGTGTGTGTTAACCTGCGCGACACTTAGTCGATTTTACGAAAGAAGATAAATTAAGTAAGTTTAAGAGAGAGTTGAGAGAATTAGTAGAAATGTTTGGAAAGGCAAGTAGGAGGATTTGAGAGTGCTAAAAAGTAGAGAGTACAAGAGAGATTTACAAGTGAGGTGTATTAAGTGGCTGCCAAAAGTATTTACACTTGGGAAGGAGTAACCTATTTATAATGACTGCACTTCATTAATGTGTGGCTAAAATTTGAATATCTAAAATATTTACAAAGAATGTTTTAGAGTTAGTATTAATTATAATATGTTAGGAAGGTTTTAGTAAGTGTCCAACTGATTTTTACTAAAAATTTCTGAATTTTGGCTACTTCCAAATATTTCTGTATTTTTTTAAGAGCTTTCAATTTCTTATCTAGCAGCAAAAAAGTTGGACATTTTTGACAACTTATAGAGAGTCTTTTTAGTCTAAGTTTCTGCCTTTTAATTTTGCTAAACTAGCTAGACACAAGTTTGCCACGTGACATTGATCATGCGAGGGAGAGATCTCGTGAAGTGGATTTTATTTACTCCTGCAATAAGTGAAGAGTTATAAAATAAAATAAAACAAAAGACGTAAATTATTTTTTAATAAATTAATAAATATATATTCAAATTGCTAACCTCGGGATCCATGAGCATGGGCCAATCTCGGTATAGGCTTGAGCCCGGTTTGACAGAACACACGAGCGTAGGGACTATCGTTTTAAGGGCCACGCTTGGGCCGGAACACGGGCTGGGCCTGTAGTTCTCTCCCCTCGAGGGAGTGGGGCCCATTTAAAAAAATTACAAAAACCTAATCTTCTTTCTTTGCTCCCTCAGCTAAATTTGAACGGTTTGCAAACGCACACCTGAAAACAGAATAATAATAATAATAATAAACCCTCCTTTCAAGCTACTTCGGCGCGGCACCCAAATACGTCCGCCGGACTACCACTGGAACTTCACGCGCCGTCGGCGCCACCCGATCCCAATTCAAAGAACGCGAACGTTCACGCCGGAAGCGAGCCGGAGCCACCGGAATGAGACTCATAGTGCCACTCCAAGGCGTGGTTCAAGGCAGAGGAGGTCTGATATTGGGTTCTTTAATCCCCTGTGCTCTCTTCTACTTTTTTCAACTTTACTTGAAACGAAATCGTTCTTCAAGCTCACCCTCCTCGAACCCTCCGTCGCCGTCCACATCTTCTCCGCACCTGGCAGAGATCCAGAGAACGTCTTCCCGGTCCAATTTGTTGGGCCAGTCGGTTCGGGTGTCGTCCAGGGCGTTTCCGATTGCTAAGCCAAATGATTCTCCGTATTATATTGGGTTGGATAAGGTCTCGGAGGATCCGTATGATAGGTTGGGCAATCCGAATGGGATCATTCAGCTCGGATTGTCCGAGAACAGGGTGCTCTCCCTCTCTCTCTCTCTCTCTCTCTCTCTCTCTGTAGTTACTATTACCGTTGTTAATTGTAATTTTTTTTTTGGCTGGTTTTAGCTATGCTTGGATTTGATCGACAAATGGACAGCGGAGAATCTGACGGCATCGGTAATTGGAAGCGATGGGGGTGATCTCAACATCAATGGAATAGCCACATACCAGCCGTTTGATGGACTGAGGGAGCTGAAAGTGGTAAATGAAGATCTCTGTTGCTTTTATGCTTGCGACTATGAATCTGCACTATTGCGTACACATGCTGACGTGAATGTTAATGTTTCTACTCTGCAATTTCTTCCTCGTAGTTTATGTATGCTTTGGCCGATTAATAGTCATGGGTTTTTATTATTTGTTTTTACTTTGCCAATGCGGCTATTTGAGAGACCTGGAAATATAATTCAAGTAAAAACTTAAAAGGTCAAATGCTGTTGTTTGTAACTCAAATATGGCAGGTATCAATCTAAATATCATTTTCTAGATGATATGGAATTTTACATTATTTGCATGCTTCTGGATGAAACATTCTCGTTGATTGCAAACATGAGCATTTTTTTGTTTTTAAGTTCTATATTTTCTTGGAAAAAATAGAGTTTTATTCCTTGTCTTCTTGTGGTGAAGTTGTTATGTTTACTATAGTGGTCTGGTGGATTAGAGGAATGGAAAACAGAAAAGGAAAGCATGGACAAATTTTGATGTATGGCTCCCAGTCCAAGTTGGGAGTGAAGTTTCATTCTATGGGGCTCTTTGGCCTGCAAATGATTGTGATCAAATTCTCTCTTGTTGAAGAATAATGATTTGGTAGTGCAAATAAGAAATGAAACTTTAGCTACCCATATTCACCAACAAATCCAACATGTCTTTTATTTCTTAGCGTTAAGGGCCTAATGTCTATTAGAGAGAAAGAGAGAGAAAAAAAAAAACACATTGGCTTGAAGGAGAGGTTGATTAGCAGATCTTTTGGTTGCACGAGGCTAAATGCCTATCTTTAGCATTATGAATGTTGCATTCTGATCTAACATAAAATAGACTAATTTTCGAAGAGAATTCCTTTGTGCTTCCATTGTTTCAGTTATTGATACCATTTGTCTGGAATTTCCAGGCTATGGCAGGTTTCATGTCTGAGGCAATGGGAAGAGCAGTTACATTTGACCCTTCAAATATCGTATTAACTGCTGGTGCAACTCCTGCCATTGAGATTTTGTGCTTCTGCTTGGCAGACCCTGGAAATGCTTTTCTTATTCCAACACCATATTATCCAGGGTAATTTGTATGCAAAATTGAAAATTTTGACTTTATTATCAAGTTATTAATGAATTTGTACTTTTACTTTTCATGTTAATATATGCTCTTGAAATTTATTTGGAGCACGTTCTGCAGATTTGACAGAGATGTGAAATGGCGAACTGGAGTGGAGCTAATACCTGTTCACTGCCGCAGAACTGACAACTTTATGTTAAGTGTCAATGCTCTTGATCAAGCTTACAATCAGGCTAAAAAGCGAGGGTTAAAAGTTTGTGGAATTCTGCTTTCCAATCCCTCAAATCCTGTTGGCAATCTGCTGTCACGAGAAACACTCTACAATATATTGAATTTTGCCCAAGAGAAGAACATCCACATTATTTCTGATGAAATATTTGCTGGGTCAGTATATGCAACTAATGAGGAGTTTGTGAGTATGATAGAAATTGTTGAGAGAGAAGAATTTGACAAGAACAGGGTTCACGTTATATACGGGCTGTCAAAGGACCTCTCCCTCCCAGGATTTAGAGTTGGTGTTATCTATTCCTATAATGATAGCATTTTGTCTGCTGCTAGAAGGCTATCCAGATTCTCTTCTGTTTCTGCTCCAAGCCAGATGCTACTGATTTCAATGCTTTCAGACACTAGGTTCATTGAGGAGTATATGGAAACTAATAGAAGGAGGATACGTGAAATGTATGACTTATTTGTTGAGGCTTTCAAACAAGTAGGAATTGAGTGCACTGAAAGCAGTGCTGGGCTATTCTGTTGGGCTAATTTTAGTGGACTAACCCCCTCTTACAGCGAGAAAGGAGAACTTGAGTTATGGGATAAACTGTTGAACGTGGCAAAGATAAATGTAACTCCTGGGTCAGCCTGCCACTGCATAGAACCAGGATGGTTCCGTTGTTGTTTTACTACCTTAGCTCGAGAAGATATTCCTATAGTTATGGAACGGATCCAAAAAGTTGCACAGAAATGTTAGAGTTTAAATAGTCAGAAGTTTTGCTCATTCATTTCTTCCTATTTTTGGTCTCAATTGCATATGGTATACTTCTGTAAGGTATTGATTGTTGAATATTGTATTTGGAGATTGGAGAAACTTACTCAGTAAAAAGTTGCAAATCTTGCTGTTCCAGTGCTTTGCTAGATTCTAACATCCAGTACATTTAAAGTAGGTGACAAAGGGTGTACTACAGTGAGAAGCAGATTATTTGTATAAGGCTTAATGGAGAGAACTCAAAGTATGGTGATTTCGAGCCACAAAGCCAACCTAAAATAGCTTCAATCTTGCGGGAAAATTCTTCCTCTGCAACCCTTCAATCAGTTTGTTGCTAATTCCGAAGAAGCCACACCCAAGAGCTTTCTTTTTTACATATTCCTGCCAGAGTTGCAATCAGGCAAGATTACTAGGAGTACGAATTTGTTTATTTCTTGAATTGTGACCCAGGAGCAAATGAGTATGTATGGCCTCATTTGATTTTGTTTAATAGTTATAGATTGGCAATTATATTCTTTATACTCAGTTTATTTGTAGCCTAATATTCATTAAGCATTGACACCGAGAAAGAAGCAAGGACTAGAGATTTACCATTGATGGTCTCTGTTTTCTCCTTTGAACAGTTTTCCTCTGCAAACTCATCCTTCGGCTCATCATTATCAGCTCTCCAAGTGTTTGTGGCCTCCTGGCTACGGCATTGCCACTGGGTTCATAATTAAGTTCTCCATTGTGTAGCTCAAATGAAGTCAGAGGGCCCTTGCTGGGGTAAGCAGCCTTTCGGAGAAAACCTGAATGGGGTGGATATATTGGAAACAGGTATTCCAAGAAAGAATCTCCCACAAGGCTTGAAAAGCCTGTTGCGGAGCTGCTTGTGCTGCTGTCAGTTTCAGAAGTGGGTGATGATGGGGTTACCATGTGGTCATTGAGATCGTCTGTTGGGGAAGACTTTTGTATTGGAACAGCTGTTGAAAGTGCAGTTGTTGGGACCAGACAATTTGCCATGAGAGAGGCTGCCGAGCTGACTGAATCACCTGTTTCAGAGCTCAGTAAACCCAAGTCAAAGATTTCATGTTTGTTTCTGCTACTACTATCACCGCTGCAAGTGTTACCAAAGTATTGGTTGCCATCTCCTTGAGCTGGTGAGAGAGGCAATGATAAAGCGCTGAGGTTGGCAGGTGGGTTCAAAATTGCTAATTCCATTGATGGCTGCGTGAAGCATGATAGCGGCGTTCCAGGCTTTTCCTCCCATATGAAGGGAACTGAGGCTACGAACTTGGCTGGAGGTGGCGAAACTGGGGCAACAGAAGAGACCTTAGGTCTCCAGTCTCTTTTGGCTTTGCCTGGCTTTTCTTCCCAGAGAAACGGTACTGATGGTGGTTGCCCGAGACGATTATTGTTTGAGGATTCGACTACTCCCTTTTTCTCCATACCAGAACACTATCTACCATCTCTTGTGCGTTTCACCTGGTGCTGTTTGAGTTCGCTCGCATGTACTTTAAATGTTGTCTCGCGGTAGTGGGTTAGCGGAGATCCCATAATAAAATTCGGGCAACCAAACCCCCTCACCGCACTCGTTCCATTTTTGACCAAGTGGATTAGGCCTACCCGCCATCTGACATAAGCTGAATGGCAGCAGCCAGGCAGTTAAATGTCCAACACAAAGATGTTTAGTTTGGGCCTCGAATGGTGACTGGGCCATTTTTGTGGCCCACTGTTATTTCCCTTTCCTTCGAGTCCAAAATTCCCTTGTTCGTGTTCTTGAGCACCGAAGTCCGCTAAGCTATACGAATCCCCTCTGCGGAACAACCGGTTAGGCCTAATATTCAATAATCACCCGGTGGCGATTAAATCACCGTAGCATTTACTTATCTTCCCCCTCTCACACAAAGCCTATTGTCAAAACTGTTTTGCTTATCTTACGTATATGCCAATTACTTGCCCAACTCCACGAGAGACAATGAAATATCTGGAATTGCTTGATTGAACTGGGACATTCATTGATGTTAATTTCATCATCAGTTTTCACTCTAGTAGTCATAATAATAATAATAATAATAATAATGGGATATATGTGATCGTAATGATCATTGGGTTGCAACCAGTAGCTGAAGTAGAAACAAGCTGGCATTGGCTTGCGTCGCCGGAAGTAACGCAGTTCAATTGTGTAGCGCTTTGAATTGTCTATTGGATTGCAAGGCCCTGAGAGGATGAAAATGGAATGGGGTCCCGAAAAACAGCAGTTGTTTTATTATTATTATTATTATTATTATTATTATACCTTGAGCGGCAGCAACTCAGACGAGTTTGACACCAGCTTCCCTCAAAGAATCGACCACGGCCTTCACCTTTCCATGATAGGTCTGTTCTCTCTTATAAAACACCGTGACAGCCGGTATGCCCTTGAACAAGAGGCGCTCCGCCAGTATCTTACCAATCTTGGCCGCAGCCGCCACATCCCGAGTATTTTCCATGCTTGGCCTCAGGGCCTTCTCCTGTGAGCTTGCCGAAGAGGCTACCGTGGCGGTCGGGGAGTGGAACACTTGGGCATGCACGAATTTGTTCGTGAAGTGAACTTTCAGGACATATGGCTTCAGAAACTCCGCTACTCTTGGGGGCCTAACTGGCGGCGGAATAACCATTGCTGTTGCAAATTCGTAGGTAGTACTACAGTGCGTATAATTCTAAATATTCAACAGCAAAAAGGACTAGAGCCGTACCGTTGCTGTAACTCGAGAAGCTTCCTTCGAATCGTTGTTCGGCTTTGCTTTTCACACGCGGCTGTGAAGCCGAAGACGGCAATCGGAGGCTTTGATTGTTCTTGTGGCGGCGGTGGCTTCTGATATTCTTGTTTCACCGAAGGAACAGCACGCTTTGGGTTTTGTTTTGATAGCGGCGGAGAATGACCGCTGGAACCCCGAGCTGCCGGACTAGTGGGACGGCGAGTCTCCAGTTGGCGACGATGAGGGGCAGAGCTAGCCGAGAACGAAAAAAGAGATGTTACGAGGGAGGCTGGCGGCGGACGCAACGCGTAAGGTAAAAGTCCATGAGTCTAGCCCTTAGGGTTGCAAAACTTTGGGAAACGAAGCGACGTCGTCTCCTTCCACAACATAAATTCCTCGGCTAATTATGATTAATTCTTTATTAACGGAAAATGAAAATCGACCCTCGAGCCAAGGGAGTCCAAAGGAAAATCGAATATTGTTCATGTCTTTAGAGTTTCCCACCAAAAATATTTGTTGGTCTTGGGCCAATTTAATTAGACAAAATTGAAAAAGGAAAAAAAAAGGAAAAAGGGAAAGCATGAGGAGAGCGAGATTTACTTTTGATTTTCCTAATCCCTTTTGGTTACGAGTTACTTAATATGCTGATTGTTGATGTAAGATAATTTTGTAAGTGTGTCAATACGTCCAATTTCTGAATCCGAAACCCACACGGACTCCGAATCTGATGCCATTAGGATTTTCAGTTCCAGCCTTCCAGGGTCCCATATATATATATATATATATATATATATACACACACACACACAACCGAGACCCCATCGCTCATCCATCAGAAAAAAGAAGCAAAGCTCAGCCACAAACAACTCTCAAAACTCTCTGTTCAATCAAGCGTTCAAAGAAGAAAGAAGATGGATTCTCAAGGCAATTCATCAGCCCCTCTTTTCTGTGCACGAGAATGCGGCTTCTATGGCTCGGCCGCTAACGGCAACCTTTGCTCCAAGTGTTACAAGGATTATCTCAAAGAGTTGATAAGTGCCACCTCTGAGTCCGTCAATACAACAGAAGCCAGGCTTGCAGGTCTTGGCTTATCTTCTGCTGCCGCTGATGATCAACCGATTGCAACCGCTGATAGTGCAGCTTCTAGCCAAGTAAAAGTACTTGGCGCAGCTGGTGCAATGAAAGGGTCATCATCTGATGATCTACCGAGTGGGATTGTGAAGAGTAATAGGTGCCAGGGCTGCAGTAGGAAGGTCGGCTTACTGGGGTTCGAGTGCCGCTGTGGAAAAGTCTTCTGTGGAGTCCACCGCTACCCCACACAGCATTCTTGCAAGTTCGATTTCAAAGCCTTTGATCTTCAAATTTTGGCCAAACAAAACCTACTTGTTAAGAGAGAAAAACTCGACGTCAAGCTGTGAAATCTAATTGAATCCCGAGGCTTCATATTTTCTTTAGTGGATACCGTTGTTTCCCTGTCATTTGTCCGGTGCAGCCAGGAATTTTACCTGTTTAGGACATTCAGTATTCCTCCGTTAGCTTTGAATTGATGCAATTTTTAATTGTTATATCATCAACGTTCAACGATAATTCAAGCATGATTGATTTCAATATTGTTTGATATGATACTCCCTCGTCAAGATTTTCCAGTTTATCTGGCTATTCAACTGAATTATTTTGGCTTTCTATAGATTCGAGTTTCTTCTTGGGGTCTAACAGGATCGACCCCTCCATAAAAATAGGCTCAGAAGCTTCACACAATAACAGGAGAAAGGAAAAAAATTAAAAAAAAAAAAAAAAAAACCTGCCGTTAAACCCATTATTATTCGCTAATTTATCAGTTATTTTTTAACAATCAAGAAAAATAAAAATGGCGACTAAAAAGTCCTACAGAAGACCAATAATATCATAACAGCAACTAGCGGTTATTTAATGTTGTAAACTGGCAATCGCCACAATTTAATCATATAGGAAATTCCCTTGTCCTTCTCTTTTTCTACTCTGTTTGGACGGAGACAGTTACGCTACCAGAAATAGACATAACAAATATACTCCAGAGATTAGTGATTCAAGGAAATAACAAAACATAGGGCGGTGATTGTCCGATTTCCCCGAGTAAGGAAATAAACAACGAGGGGATTGATGGCTGCGCATGCAGAAGTCACTGATTATCAAATGCTTGCGGAAGCATTGCCGATGGTGCTTTTTAGTCCTCGAGTGGTCCTCAGGGGTTTTTTTTTTTTAATTTTATTCGGAAATGCGTGGCAACTTTCGAATGATATCTCTTGGAGTTTTGAAAACATAATCGGCATTCCCGATTTTGGTAGACGAAAGGTGGGGCATTCGAGCATTTTAAGCATCTTTTTTTTTTTTGTAATTTTCGTATGATTGTTGTGTGGAACACTTCTTTAGCTACTCTTTCGTTGGAGCATTAGAAATCGGTATACCTTGTCGAACATTTTTTTAAAATAATGCGTCGCGTATTAAACATTTTAAAGAATGAAAAAAAAATAAAATTAAAAAATTATTTTTAATATTTAAATTAGATACTTTTAATTAGTGTGCTGTATTGAAAAAAAAAATGATAATAAAACAAACTGAAAGTGAGAAGTGTTATCTCCATTAAGGTCTTCAAATCTATATATATAATTATATATATATATATATATATAATCATCTGCAATCCCCAACCAAAACGAGATTTTCAAATTTCAAATTAACCCCAAACGGAGATTGGAGATTTCATGACTTTGCTCGCCCTTAGTAATCCTAGTTTTTCTACATGGAGCCAAGCATAAGACCAACCACATTATCCACGTGGACTCAATTTGTAATGCACATAATGACGTATCTTGGTAGAAAATTTTGAAATAAATAAATATATATATATATATATATATATAATTTTTTATTACGTGAGACCTAGAATGACGATATGTATTTTAGCCGGGTTCTGTCTAAATCCTTTACATGGAGCTCGTGGAAAAAAAAAAAAAGAAAAAAAGAGAGAGAGAGAGAGAGAGAGAAGTCAAACGAAACACTACAAACAACAAATAAGAGAATAAAAAACGACGGGAGCACTGTGTCAAATTGCTTCGAGATAATACCCCGCTAAAAAGAGAAAGATACATGGACGGGAGCCCGAGTGACTTTCGTACTTTTTTTTATAAAAAAAAAATAAAATAATTTTTTAAAATAAAATATGTAACAGGAAAAAATAAAAATAATAAATCGTGTAAATGAGTATAAAAAATTTATATGTGTACATTATATAAAATGGGTTACAGGTTATTATTTACCTGTTATGCATAACATTGTAATTTTTTTTTTCCGAAAAAAAATTAAAAGACGAGAAGACTCGTGTGTAGTTTATATTTATCACGTCAGTCTTGTCTCTCCCGTGTAAACTTTCTCAGAAAAACAACTTTGAAGGAGAAAAAACGGAGAAGACGGAGATTTATTGAGAAATTGACAAGGTCTAGGATGGAACAATTACAACAAACGACACAAAATGCTTAACACCAAGTTGGCTTTAAGCGGCTCATCTCTCGTCAGGTGCATTGCCGCAATAAGTGTTCTACTCGCCCCTATCCGTTCGGGAATGGAGGGTAGGCGGTCTTGCATTCCATCATTATAAAACAGTGCCAAAAGATTCCAACATTCATAAAAAATTCAACAACTCTAATTGCATACCGCTAATGATGCGGTTGGCGGGTCCATTGTCAATCTCTATCTAACTTCTTCCGCATGGAAGCTAGCTCTTGACGTTATTTATATATCCAACAACGCTTGGGTGGCAGCTGGCAAGTCCCAACCAACAAAATTTAGTCTTTACAACCAAACGCACAGACTTTAAATAAAATCTAGCTCTAATTGTGCAACCGTACGACGTACCTAGATGGTTATCGTTGGTATATATCTCCATCCACAAGTAAATCGTGATTTAATGTTCATAAGAAAATCTATGATTTTCTTTTTTAGTATTTAATCGACATTGATTGAAGTTAAAACCCAGAGATTCCTAGTACAGGACCATTCAATGGTTAGGAAAATTTATGATTGAAAATGCTCGAGCATTTCTGAAAAGATTACTCAAATCATGTCTTGTATACACACACCCCTATTACCAATTTACCATATACAGAAAAGGGTTAGAAGGGGAACAAACGCTCTCGAAGATCTGATTTAAACTTTGTTCAATCGAAGATCAACAACGTAGATAAAACATCGATCAAAACCGAAAATATACTCAAGCAAGAGGGGGGGGGAAGAAATTAGAGAAACCGCATTCTGTTTCTTAATCAGCTTCTAGCTGGAATTGGTGGAATGCAAGAATCTATGGTAGTTGTCACATTCAAACAAGGCCTTAGCAGTCATCTCTCTTTCAAACCTCCAAATGTAATTCAAACCCACCAAAAGCTCGGTGATGGCAGCCTCGGTATTCTCTTTGTTCGCGAAAAACAACGTTTGCAAAAGAAGAACATTGGTCTGTGCCTCCAAATTCTGCTGCTCAATGCTCCTTTCACTCTGCCATTTGATCATATTGTGTGCCAAAGGTGACATCCAACCCAGTATTCTCCCCATGGCATCTCTCCATTCTCCGGCGAGAACCGGATCGCTCGCCGAGAATCCCACTCCTTTCAATCTACCCCTGAGCGAAGATCGTATACTGCCAGGTAGCATCGCATAAAGATCGTCTCTTGCATCAACACCGACCAGTTGTGGCGACTCGATCATTTTCTCCGTCACTATGATCAAATAGGCGTAGTGTAAAGCCAAACCCGCCGCACCGAGCGTGGTTGCCGGCGGCTTTAGCAACTTGGAATTCGACTCGAAGAACCCATAACCCAAATCTTTTTTATTATTCCCTTCAAGCTTCGAGCTTTTCAATGGCCCCGAAGTGAAGTTACAAGTAGCAGTGTTTTCGCTCGGGTAAACGGAGGCAGACGCAGAAGCTGAGAGGCTGCGAGGTAGAGAAGATGGATAGCTGCGTCGTCCTATTCCAAAAACAAGCTTGATCCTTGCTAGAACAGTGAAGATACACTTGGCAAGCATCGAAACAACAGTATCGAATCTTCGATTCCAAAGGGATCTATCCTTAAGGCGCTTAACCTCCTGTCTCCGCCAGAATATCTTCTGTTGAAGATCCATGATCTTCTGTTGCTGCTGCTGCTGCTCTCTCGTTGTCTCACCTTCATTGCACTGCATAGATTTCCTCAGGGAGTTCTCCAACACAGACAGCTCCTCCATCTCTTTACGCAGCGTGGCCGTGACTGCCACGTACCTATCCATTTTCTTGTTCTCGACTTCCATTTCTTTGCAACCCAAGACCCACCGATTCGTGTCACGACCCGACTCCGCAAACTCGTCCAACAAGGGCTCGAAACGGCGTAGGTTCACATCCTGGCATCGGTTGCTCAATCTGGACACCGATTTGGCCACAAGCCTTAGATTTTCCGCCATTTCGGCGCAGGCGAGGCCGAGAAGGAACGACTCGTCGTTGGAGACAATCTTGCCTATTCCTTCGAGAGAAATGGACTCGTTGCGCAAGCCAGTGATACTGTTGTCGGATAGGGACTGCCAGAGGTGGAAGAGCTTTGACATGAGACCGGCGACCTCAAAGGCCAGAACTCCAACGTTGGACTTCTTGGAAGATTTTGGCATGGGCACCGACTCAAAACTGTGGGATATTGCAGCTTTCACCTTTACAAGCCAGGTTTCAAGAGCCATCATAAGTATATATGAACCCCTAAAGAGTTTGAAGGAACACAACCAAAAAAAAAAAGAAGTTCACGAAGAAATTAATGGCCAGATGGGTTTGATCTGTGAAATGGTTGGGATTGAGGAGAAAAATGTAAGAGAGGAAAGAGAGAGAGAGAGAGAGAGAGAGAAGTAATGGATAAAAGATTGGGACGCTGTTGGCTGGCTCGTGGGAATGTTCAAACTTGAGAGAGCATTTCCTCTTTTCTGGCTGGGTATACATATATATATATATATATATATATATATATATATATATATATATATATTGTTTTTAGATTCTGCCTTTTGGAAAATCTTCAAGCCATATAATTAATTATTTTTGTATGTTGGAACCTCTTTTCTTTGTGTGTTTCATAGAATATCATTTGAATTCAATTACAGAAACATGTAAAATAAACACAAAATAAATATTAGTTTATTTGCAATTAACGTATATTTTTGTGTATAATAACTAACTCAATTAATGATGATATTCGATCGGTGTTTATTTCAGAGTTTGAGGAGGTGGATACAAGGCCTTATAGCACTAATCTTGCCATGCCTTTGACTGATACCCATGCCTCCAGCTAAGGTGGCATTGGCAACACAATTTCTTAAAGACATTTGACATCTTCCATACAGAAAATGGTGTGCCCAATGAATCGTGCAATATAGCCTGAGAGGTTGTTGATGCAGAACGAGCGTGGCTAAGCAAAAAATTAAAACAATTAAGTGACAAGTGGGAATTCTCCAAAATTAAGTGGTCAGACTGAATTCCTAAAGTGTACATTCTTTTTTCTCAGGGAATGTTACGTTGGGAACTATACGTAAATACTGAGTTGTACACTTTTTTGATACTCAAAGAAGCCCCCCCCTTTTTTTTTGTTTTCTTAAACCTTTGTTATGGCAATCAAAGAAGCCTTTGTTGATGTTCGGCTTCAGCTACGTAACCATGTGAATCTCTTCCATCTTTATCCGCTTGAAACCTCCACATAAAAAAGGCGCTTTTTATTCATTATGAAAATTTTAATTTATCTTTCATTTCGAAAACATTTTGGTAGGTTCAATACGTTTTTGGAAATTTGGAATTCCTGTTGTGCAACTGGCAACTTATAGGGAGGATGTTAATGCTGGGCCAAATCCTACTTCTTGTTAATGGCGAAAGTCAGGGTGGATCAACTACTAGACAAATCATAGGACTAGAACTTATTAATTTAAGAATTGTGAAGAGCTTAATACGTGGTTTTATGAGACACACCAATCTAATTAATATGTGCCTCTCCGGCAGGCAGGCACTACGCTTTGTTTGCGTTGTGGACATATGAAGAAAATTACACCATTTACTCATTAACACCCCAAATGCATGGTTGTTTAATTGGTTACTGTTGGGGTTGGTGCGATGCTCTTGATTTTGCCAAAGATTGATATTTATAAAATGAAAGTGAGAAAAGAGGGCTTTCACTTTATACTTGATTTTCACGTCTTTTTTTCCTTTCTTCTTTTCCTTTTTTTCTTTCAACATTCTTTAGCTTTCTTTTTAACCTTTACCTTTTTTATGCCTACCAACCCAAGGGCATTGATCAATATCCTTGTTTACTTGTCGGACCATGAAGGGGCAACTATCCTACATTACCACAGCTTTGACAAATGTGCCTCATAGTGCCAAAATTTGACCCTCCGATCGGGAGTGTTGTTTTATAGCTCTCAACATCTATTGAGTTTAAAGAAGTAATTATAAGAAATATAAGAGTCGGAGATTTTTACTATTCTCCCTACTACGTACTTTTAATTGTAATTTGTTTCTCAGTGAACTTATAGGATGACTACGTGTACGGCATTCTTCCTTTAGGTTTGTGAACCATTATTCTTCACATGGCCATCGGCATTGGCAATGACTGGCAATCCTTGTTTCGACTGACAGCCATGCTCTTCAAGAAATTTCGGTAAACGAAGCCTTCCATTACTTGTTATGCGACTATGTACACTGGCTTAAGTTGTGTATATTTGTCACTTACAAAGGGTCTTTAATCGCCTTTTCTCTTCCCTTAAAACAGTATTTTGGAATGCTCGATCCACTTCAAGTCCAAAGCGATGTTCTTCTCATCAATATATATAGAAGGTTGGCACATGCTAGATTCAGAGTCAGACAAAATAAGAGTTAATTAAAAAGGCGGTTTTGTCGAGTCTCTCTCTCTTCTTCTCTCTCTCTTTTTTTTTCTTTTCTTTTTTTTTTTTTTTTTTGGTGTGCGTACAAGTACAATATGGCACCACTTATGAATATTGTCCGAGTGCAAATAAAGAAAGTAATGCATGCATGAACCTAGCATGGTAATTAATTCATGAACATTACTCATATTGAATGAGTTCGTACAACGTTTAACGCTTGGGGTTGCAGAAAATTCTGCAATTACCATGATTTGCTATCATCACAACTAATTTAGTTATAATAATATCCCCGTAACATATAATCGATCCCCCCCCCCCGGGGGGGGGGAAAAAGAGTTACGAGTCGATAATTTTATGGGGTCTAAAGAAATATTTTGACTTTGAAAAGCAAAATTGGAGCCCGTTAAGAGTCAACGCCATGCGAGTCAATCTGACTCCACGGGTGGCTAGCATGCAAAGCAAGGCAAGGCAATCACTCAAACAAGAATCATGATGTTAGGTTTTTTAATGGTCGGCTCCAAGTAATTGTGCTGCAAAGTTTTCAATATATATATATATATATAATGCTGTGCGCGATGCAATCATTCACAAGGTGTAGGCGAAGATGCCACACATTGCCCACTAGCTAGCTAGCTAGTTGCGTAACACGGTCAATCTTCCACGTTGTACTGGTAATATATAGCAAAATAAGGGCGAAGGAAGTTTGAGGAAGTGACACGTCTTATAGGAATGAGTGGCTCATGAGGTGAGCTTAATTGTGGATGGTGTGCTCCGAGGACCATTCTTGAGCCATGCATATGGTTCACGGTCAGACTGAATTACGCTTTGATTATTTGTCTCCGACTCTGCAGCTCGGGTCGTTGCATCAATTGCAAAGCTTGTACTGTCATAATTGGTAAACAGCTTGTGCACCCAAGTTAGGTGCACCATATTGTGGCAACGTCACCCGATTTGTGGCAATTATTAATAAACTACCATCGTATAAATAACCACTCAATTCTCTCATCACTTCATTTTACACCCACAAGTTTTTTCTATTTACCTTTCACAATATCAAAAAAATAATTTCTACTCGTTCTCTTTTCCTTTTTCTTCTTCTTCTTCTTCTTTTTTTTTTTTCATTTCTAATTGGTTTAGGTTTAGAATTGATATAGTCGTTTGCCCTGCTAAAATTAATTCAAATTATTGCATATTATAAATTAATATTTAAATAAAATTGAAATAATTAAATTTTATTTATTATAATCTTTATATTAAATTAAAAAATATATTATTATTTAGTATATAATAATTTAAATATTTCCATTTATTATAGTTAATAATAAATTATTAAGTTGGAAGTTAAAGAGTAATTCAATTCAAGAGTTATTCTATATGAGATAACAAATGAGGAAATAAGGTATTTATATTATAGCACTTTACAAATACTATATATTATGAAGTATTTTAGAAAAAAAATTTAAAATTTTATTATTCAATATTATATTTCATAAGTTTCTTAAAAATTCAAAAAATAAGAGAAATTAATTATGAATTAATCGAAAGAAAAATTGTTTAAAAAATTCTTGTTAGTTTTGTTGAAAATAATTTTCAAAATTATTTATTTAAATTTAAAAAGTTTATTAAATTGAAATAAATTCTATTACAAAATTAAATTAAAATTAATAAATTCGTTACAAATTATAAATTAATATTTAAATAAAATTTAAATGATTAAATTTTTTATTATAATTTTTATATTATATTTATTATTATTATTATTATTTAGTATATAATATTTTAAATATTTTAATTTATTATATAAATGATAAATATTAGTATAAATTTTTATTATGTAATTAATAAATAAAATTTAATATTTATATTATTATTATACGTGTTAATAAATTATTATTATGTAGTATTTTTTTAATTTAATAAAATTATAAATATTTATATAATTGTCCAACACTAATATTAAAATTAACTTAACTTTTAACACACCCAAGGGCCCTTTAGCCTGTCAATCTTAGGATCACCCTGCATGCACACTCACCGTGGCTCAGTTAGTTCACGAGAAGACACAATTTCAAAGGCAAAGGACGTTAAAAATGAGAGTCTAGTACTTCAATCTCTTATTTTCCAACAGCCTTGATAGGGTCAAATAAGAGTCCATTTATTTATTAAAAAATAATTTGTATATGAAAAATATTTATCGACTAAAACTTTTTTAAGAAAAATAAATTATTTTTTATTATTTAATTGTATTATTAAAAAATATATTTTTTAATTTTAGTTGTTATAGAGTAAAAGTAAAATGATAAAATTAAAAATTTTTATATAAATTTATTATTATGATAAATAAAAATATAAACAAGTTTATTAATTTTTTATAAAATAAAATAAAATTTCACACTAAATGACAAATAAAAAAGTGCTTCTAGTGACGGTGATCAACTTGACATGACCGACGATCGGTGAGAGGAACGATGAAGTTAGCTGATGACCAGTGAGATCGAAGGTAACTCAAAAGTGATTTTTTCTCTCTCTAATTGGCGCTCTCTCTTTTTCACTTATTGCAATGTCTACGCAAAATGATTTTCGCTTATTTGAGTGAAAGCCGGTAAAAAAGCCGTTACTTTTAATTAATTTTATAATTTTTTTTTATTAATCACACATTTTCAATTTGCCAAATACAAAAAATAAAAAAATTTACAAAAAAATATTTTGCCCAAAATAAAATGACCCTAAGTGTGCATTTCTAAGTTCCCACCATAAGTTACTTTTGGAAATCAGGGCCCCAAAATTGAGTAATGTAGTAATACGCACAAAATTTTTAAAAAATGGAAATAATAAAAAAGCAAGAGCATAGCCATATTATATTTTGAGCATGAGAGGAGGCACGGCATGCCTCTTATTCAACACAAGTAGAGGAGTAATGTTCCACTTTTGCTGGACATTTCTCGAAGAAAATGGTCCTTAAAAACATGAAACCATACTTGTACGGTAAGCTTAATACGTGGTGCTCCCTCTCAGTATTCCTTTTGCCTCGTCGATGAATTTTGCCGACGTGTGTCGTTATGATTACGTCCGTCCATGGCAGACCAAATTATTGTATAGAACCCCACGTGCTTAGGACCCAGGCCCATCTACCCTTCCTTTTGAGCTCGGCGATTAGTTTGCCAAAATATGAGGGAAGGGGTCAAAGGAATCCCAGCAGAAATGTTGAAGGAACAAAACAAAATTGAATACCAACCGACTCCCCCCAGCCAGTTTAGCTTGGCCCACAGAAGGCAGCCTGACCCTCGGCGTCCACAGGTAAGATCGGTCAGAGTACAGTTTATGACAACTCGCAACCGGACTACCCCAAGCTTATACCGAGATAACAGAGTATTGCCCCGGGCTCCTTGGCGCTTGAGCCTGGTACAGGAATGTTTGGTCGGCCATGCTTTATCACATTCACGTGCGACTGAATGAAAAAGTTAATTGGTAGTTGGCGGATAGAAGTCTCTCCATTCCTCTAATCACGGCATACTAATCCGATGACCAGACTGCACGAGTCAGATGTTATCTAGGGAACATGAGTGACGGGGTTGGCTAGATCTTGCCAACAAGAAGGCTATGCCATCCGACGAGAGAAGTGAGTTGGACATTGCTGATCCAGGTCAATGAATGAAACTTACATGCATTAAGTACGATAAAATTTACGCTGCATCTTTTCACCTATGAAATTTCCTAACGTTTTAGAGATGGCAAAAGTCTAAAATTAGAAAGATAAATCGTAGTAAATCCTAACGCGTCAGCTTTAAGGAAAGTGATTTGTAGCCACCAAGGTTGTCATTTGAGGGCATATCATCGTTCATCATCGTAGAAGGCTACACAGTGAAGGACAAGATGCATTTCCCTGGACTCATGTACTGTTCCTGGGCAACAAGTAAAAGCCATTAGACAACGATGGAGCAACTAACCCTTTCTGTTTTTTGAAAGTTATGCAGCAGGCTTACCGAAGCTTTTAAGTTGCAGATCACTCTGTATAACAAACATTATGCGACTACTCACACTGGTCCTGCAAAGAACCTGGATGAAGGTCCTCGGAATGCAGCTCCACACAGCACCTCAACAGAGATTCAAGAGCACACCTGAACCCAGCAGCCAGTAGCAAATGATGGCTGTCTTAAACTTTACTGTTTGGCAATTCTCCTATGTTTCTTCAGTCAACTGTAGTTACAAGAAACTTGTTCCCAACGAAAGGTCATTCAAATTTGATAAAACTTGTGCACGCGTTGTTGCAACCTGCTGAGCAATTTCAACCTGTTCCTCTAGGGGGAGCATCTCATAACTGCAGCAAAGAACCAGAGAGATTACACAAAGTATAATCTTCGTTGCTGTTTAACACCAACCAGTAGAAATGAAAATAATCCATGCTACTCATATTTCAGGATGTATAAACTCCAGCATCTACTGGAATTAAAGCAATGGCAACTGCATGGTAGAACTGTGTCAATGGACAGCTTTCGATTAAACATGTGCAGCTTGCATAGCTGCATGGCACAATGTATGACCATAGGAATAACTCAACGGTCACTTCATGGTGCCATGCAAGATCTGCAACCTTTCCGATCTTACCTGAGATCTTAGACCACACTACTCAAGTCAAGTATAAGGCTTGCAAGGAGCACTTACTGAGACAGTAGCTCGCAATCTACTATGCTCTCAGGGCCAGGTCGGTGAGCTTTTCCGCACGAACGAAACTGGCGAAATGACCTTGGGTTTAAGCCAGCAACATGGGGAACAGCATCGACAAGTTTTTTCTGTACTGACTGCAACCTACGGAATGTGAGCTCGTCAAGGGGTGCAACACAGCCAATGCTTCCATCCAAGGTACCAAATAGCAAAGCATATCGATTGGTCTTATCCAACCCAGGGGCAGCACTGCTGTGATCAGAAGTAGAAAGCATCTGCAACCGCATAAACTTGGTCACATGGGCACCAACATGAAATTCAGCCCTTGAAAGCAGTTTCTGTCCTTTCCAACTCTCAGACATCTTTGGTGCATAGTAGAATATCTGCTTTGACACATTTGAAATACTTCAAACATGAGTAAAATAATCATCATGACAACAAGGCTCCTTAACTAGGTAGCTCAGACTGGATTGCTGGTTCAGTATTGAAGCCAGCTGATTAACCAAAATAAAATGAACCAATCCAATCAGATTTAGCTTAACCATGGAATTACAGCTCAGTGGTAACTCTCACTGTAAAACATCATGACGCCCACTCAAGAAACTAAAAGAGAAAGCTCTGCTAAAGAGTAAAGGGGACAGCAAAAATTGCAAACAGTCTGAGTGGATGGATTTGTCATGAAACAGATACAATTGTTTTCAATAAGGAAGCTCCATCAAGTACTTCTATGTCCTAATTAATCTCAGAGATCCCTATTAAGTGATACCGTAGCAACATATCACACAATGGATGTGCTAACCTGGATGTTCTTTTGTTCATCAGAAACCACGAGGCTTAGTGTGCTTCCATCAATCAAAAACTCAGTTGCAAAACAATCAAGGTAGCCAAAATCTTTAGCCAATAAGCTCAGTTGAGCCCCCTGCTCCTTCCAACTAAGAAAATAAATACTTTTGTGAATATCTCCCAACAGGATAAAATTCTTGACCTGCAATGACAAGTAGAGGCATGACCAATAAGAAAAGAAAATTTTCCAGAGAGAGAGCAATGAGAGCAGATGTAAATGCATTGGATACAAAGCTTTTCTTCTTTGACCTAATCACATGTCATTCTGGGCTCCATAACCAAATTGAATCAAAGATTTGACCACTGCTGCTATAGTTTGGTAACAATTCACTCCTGCATTTGATTTGAAAGAAGATAATAGGCCTTTTTGGCATAAGATGGTCCTACTTGAATGGACGAAAAATTGCAAATTAATTCCAATCATTATTCTTTAACATAGGCTTCCTAAGTTGTTTAAAACTAAACCAAGTTGAGTTAAGTATCCTCAGGCAAAGTCATATGGGCATGCCAGATTGGTCAGAACAACTCAATATTGGGCAAACACAGTTCCTCTTAATTTATAGAGTGCACAATTCCCCGTCTATCTATTTATCCTATTTCTCCTTTTGAACATGCAGGGCATGGTAAGCAAGGCACAAAGAAACACATTGAACATTTGAATCAAGGCACTGGAGCTTTAGATCAAATGCACAATAGTAAGCAACCACATGTCAAGGATCCATATCTTATCCAAAGAAATATTCAGAAGAGATGCTGTTTAAGAACACTTACAATATTTAAGCTCACAACGTATAATGGGGGAGCATCAAAAAAAGCAACACCGATTAATTCTGTACCCGTCCACTTGTGCAAAATAATTTTAGGACCAGAAGCTATCAACAAATGGCCTTGCAGTGACGCTAAAGCAGATATAGCACCCTTCAATTCTTTTGAATAGACTTCTGAAACCTGAAATGGAGACAGAAACAATTATTACTGCAAAATATAGGAAATAACAAGAACAGAAATAGGGGTCTGAGAGAAAGTAAAACTTCACACAGGTTAAGCTAGCAATTCAAAAGCATTTAATTAAAACAAAAGGATAGTGAAGGAACAGCTCATCCACAAGTACCATGTTCTGAGAATTATCTGTAGTTTTCCCAAAAGAAAATAGAAGCACACGTCCTCTTGCTGCAACATCCTCGCCTTGCACATAAGCAGTCCCAACAGCCAACAGTATTTCATTCTCCTTTGTGGTTGTATTCTGACAAGATGCATTACAAAAGTTGCAGAACTCCGTTGATATTCTTAAGAATGCGTAAACAGTAACACACGGTCTCTCCATCTAAAAGTTATGCTCAAACTGGCATTCTCTGTCTCTCTCTTTGAACAAAACTTAAATAAAAAAAAAAAAAGCCACCAAATATATAATCAAACTTTCATATATTTGAAGAATAAAAACTACATAATTATGTATCTGCAACAGTTATTATGTTAATTGTATTGTAAAATGCCAACAGCCCCAGTGAAAAAAATTGCAATTGAAGAGATTGAGAGCATTATCCTGTCAGTCCCCAACATCATCCACCAAACAAAAATGAGACAAATCGAAGTATGAACAGAAAGTAATTGGCATGGTAAAAGAGAACACTTACAAACAGTGTAACAATTCGCACAGTTAGTGCATTTTCAGCATTTTGCATTGGGATTGTAGCTTTGGCTTGCCAAGGAACACCAGATTTCTCAGGTTCCATGATTCGGACCTCAAATTCATCAACACAGTAAGTTAGGTGCAGCTCATCAGGACTCAAATTGGCATTCTCCATATGATGGCCAACTTCTTGATCAACCAGTGACGAAAGCACTTGATTTGATGGCTTGTAAACCTACAAAAGTATAGGTTGCATTACAGCTGCGGTGTATGCCAAAGATAATGCTCCATAAAAACATAGAAATACAACAACATTAATGATACTAATGTATCTATGCAATTGAAGGTGTGTTGTGTAGTGCTGCACTGTTATTCAGATCTTGAG
>CM034045.1:1000544-1152894 GCA_019804595.1 Bruguiera parviflora
AATGCTATATAGTTGCTACCCAGAATGTTAAGTACAACTTGCTGAACGTATTAGAACCACAAATTGATGGCCTAGCTCCCAGGCAATCTAGAAATGATAATTTCTTGAGTAATAGAATTCACTGCACCCCATCTTCTGACCATGTAATTTCATCCTTTTCTCTCTTTCTAGTTTTATCTTTTTCACCTTATGTTTCTGCAAAGTGGTTGAAAAAATGGATGTTCTAGAGCATGAAGCTCCAACAATGTAGGGTTGTTTGGGGAAGGGTCAGATGTGATATCATTTATACATATATATGTGGTAATTTATATGTAATATTTTGCACACAAATTCATGCAAGGCAAAACCCAACTTCCGATCACAAATATTTCAAAACAAGGCAATGCTGGCATGAAAGTTGGGCCATAGCAAAGCAAAATAAATAAGTAGACACATATCTAAGAAATAGAGAGCAGACTTACGGGAACTGAAACTATAAGTGGGTATAAGTTTCGCTCAGCAAAATATGTAACTTGATGAGGAGTTCCTTTCAATGGAATCTAACCAACAAGTAACACCTGAAATCAGCAGATTGATGACTAAATCATAAATAAGAAAAGTACAACAACAAATCTGATACCTTTTGTACTGGCCAGTAGTTGTCATAACTAGAGGTTGATGGCAGCTGACAAATCTTTAAATTGCCCTGAAGGTAGGAACATGAAAATGAACTTCTAGCTAAGCAGAAAGATTTAGTGTACAGGTATTCATGCAAAATGGCAGCAAGAAACACTTCACATTAACCTGTGATGTAACATAAATGAGCCCATGATTACAGTTCACGTTGTGAAGAACAGTAAATGCAACAATAGATCTGTCACATAACTGCAAAAAGAGGAATAGTAAAGCAATACAAAAAATGGAATTAGATTTAGCTGAAGAGAAAAACCAAGGCCATTAATGACCATGGGCACATTTGCTCATGCCATTGTCTTGGCTCAGGAATATAAACAAAACCTTTAACTATCAGATAATCTTCTGACCTGTGGATGAATTCGTAATCGCTCTCTAAATACCATAAACCAAGCCGGTCTTGATCCAGAAAGGAAAAGGCCTTGATATCCACTAATGTTCTTGAAAACAGTAATTCTTTGGCTGGAGGTTTCACTAGATGTTTCCTCCCTTGTGTATGTGTCCAAGGGAACCCGGACAAATCGCAAATTTCTAAGCCTTGAAGTGCTAACGCTGCTTAGACCAACAGAATGCTGTCCAGAAACAGTATCTTCTGTTTTAGATGTACCATCTGCAACTTCAAACAGGTAGGCATGGTAACAAAGAATTGTCCCATCAGTCAAAATCCCAAAAAGAAAGGGGCGACTATGATATCCAGTCCATTTCTGCATAGCTAACTCAACAATCTTTATATTTTGAGTACTTTCTTTCCTGCCTAGGCCAGCCACTTCTTCAAGATTTTTATTCATCAAATTCTGAGACTCTCTGGCTGATTCCCCCGAGTAGGTATCCACAAGATGGCTTTTTCCAGAAACAAACTTATCCACAAAGAAAACAGAACCAAAATTTGGCACATCAAATATTTCCAGAGCACCACTCTCATAGCATACAACACAGTATATATCACCCTGATCATGTTGTCCACCATCAGCACTGTCAACAGCCTCAGTAATTCCAGTAGACAGCCATGCATCTGTACTTGCTTTCCGAAGCCATGGTTCTGGTCCTTTATCATGATACAGTGTGCAGGCAGACACCAAATTCCTTGAGCTTTCAAAGGCAGGTGGAGTATTTACAGAAACCATACAAGTAGAAGGATCTGAAATTCCACGTTGGAGATGCATATAGTTAAAAAATCTCAGGCAAAGAAAAGGCTGTGCAGAACAAACATATCAGACAAAACACAGAGATATTTTCATAAGATGACCCAAACAGGACTGCAGTCTACAGTGCAAATGATTTTGTCCAAGTACAATGATATTAGGGAGGTAGAAGATTGGCACCATTAAACCACTGCATCCTCTGGTGCTATTGTTGCAGCGAGTAGCCACAGCCACTTGAATAACCATGAGAATTCTATGTTTATGTTTGTGCCCCAGACCACAACAGAAACTCTACTAATTCAAGCCCACTAAACAAACTACTAAAACTGAAGCTCAAAACCTAAAGCTGAGACTCTGTCTAGCCAGGATCCTTAGAAGTTAACTTTCACAATTCAGAAGGCATCAAGAATCTATCCTAATAAACTTGGCAACTGAATCAAGTATGCCTACTAAAATATTGAGAGAAGCTAAGGATGAAATAGAAGTGAAGAGGGAGACTATGAAGAATTAAAAAGATCCTCATTCTGGTTGTTTGGGTTGTAAAGAAATGCACAATTTTCTTCTCCTCTCCCCTCACCCCCAATTTTTGCCAAGGGAGACTCTAAAAATATCCACCTAATTCTTTCTGATCATTGACTTTAAAGAATAAAATTTGTGGGCCCTAAACAGAAGACATTTTCCCATTCATTTCCTTTCCATCACACCATCTTCAACCACCTATCGTGTGCTTATCTTTCCTACATTTCCATTCCCTTTCCATCTTACCTTCCAAATTGGGTGTGTAATGCCCCTACACAATTAATTGGTCAAAGTGAACTGGCTAAAGGACATAGAGAGAAGGATTTGAGCATGCTTATCCATTACCAGTGCATTGCATATGTAAATGTGATTCATACCAAGACATACCTCCAACAAGAAGCTGAATACTTCCATCAGTCATTCTTATTAACACATATGGATCAGCAATAGAAACAGTCGACACTTTCAGACTCTCAGGACCAGATACAGGGTTAGTAACTCCAAAGCTCAAATCTTGAGTCATAAAAGAGCCATCTAGGATTCGAGCACCATTTTCAAAGACTTGGACAACTCGACGCCTGAGGAAAGAAAAATTGAATCACACAGCAGAACATTTAAAATTTCTATATTATTTTAAAAGGCGACAGTTGTATAACAATACAGTATTACATAAGAAGACCCAAAGGACCTTCTCTCAGCATCAAGAAAGGCAAATGAAACAAATAGCAATTTGATTTCCTTAGGGCTTTTTTGATAAAAAAAAATGTTTTTTGGTATAGTTAAAGGCTTAAAAGCCTGAAAATCAAAAGTAAAATCTACATTCCTCTCTCTATGAGGCCACCTATTCCTTATTTCACTGTCCAATAAAATTGGAATGAGCTCAGTTGGGGGAAGTGCGTGTCTTCAATCCAGGACAGGAGTAGAGAAACAAAAAGGAAAATGAAAACCTTGAAACTGTTACAGTAGAGATGACAGATGGTTGAAGATAAACAGATCATGAAATGGAATGATTTTCCATGGCTTCAAACTGCTAACAGAAGCAAGCCATGGAAAACAGTTCCATTTAAGGACTGGTATATCATCAACTATCTATCATCACGAGCATCTCCAAAACTATGGAAACTAGTTCCCATGCAGTGTGGTCAATTTGGAAACTGGAGAAATCAATAGAATACTCAAGTGATAATTAGTGGCTTAGCAGCACCAAGCAACAGACTAAAAGATTAGAAACCAAACAACAAAAGACAATTGCTGATTGGATAGAGCAAGCTATTTAAAAGGAGGGAAAAAGCAAAAGGATGCCCTGTGTTAGACAATTTGTAACTGAAGTGAGGAACAGTCTCACCTTCCAAACAAGTTCCCCGCTGCTATTGTTCTTCCTTGCACAAAATAGTCCACACTTTCGGTGACTTCTGTTAAAAGATCCCCAGTTTCTAGTACCTACTTGTAATGGGAAAATAGTCCACATAGAAGTAAATTTCAAAATGCCAATCATAAGCTATAAAACTAGGGAAAATTTTTCTCATAATATGGAGTATAAAATCTCCAAAGAGACCATTTTCATCATATAGATTTAGCTTTTGAGTGAATGTCAACCATAGACTGCAAATTGGAGAGGGAAAATGCAAGATTACAGCTGGTACACTAATAAGAAAAATCCATGCTAAATTCGAAGGCAAAAGTTCATCAAACCACATATGAACTAAGCTATACTTTACCATATTGGGTGCTAGATTGTGAGAAGGTAGCATGTCCACAAGATTATAAAAATAATAAAAAATAAAAAACTGACATAAGAATGACTGAAAGAGTCTGCCAGTTAGAAACTATTTATTAGAAAAAGGATACAAGCGTGCACTTGCAATACTATGGAGGTAGATATGAGGAAAAAAGAGTATTTTCCAACATAGAATGTGGCGTATCATTTGAGCTTGACTGACAATGCCCAACGAAAAATTCAAAAATGTGTTGGTCAGCTGGGTAATCAACTTTAAGCAGCAAGAAGATGAAGGCAAGGGAAAAATATGATACGTTAAGCTGAAGTAATAAGGGACTTAATCACTAGAATAATGCAGAATAGAGAAAAGGGATGCAGATTGTAGCTAGCTTTAAGATTAAGGATCCACTATTATTAGGGTTAGTTGCCATGAAATGACAAACATCTTCATTCCAGAGATTTTAAGGTAGCAGGATAAGGTAAACGAAAAATAAAAGGCAGAATCTACAAGCTTTTCATTTAGTTTCTACTTCTAACAAAAGTGAATGACAATACCATTGTACGAGATTCCAAACTTATGATCAAGTACGCATGATATTCATCATCAATGGCAGCCACTTTAGATGAATCATGGCCACGTGCATTCTTGTGGTAGACAGTCCAAATGCCTTTACAACCAGGAAGCTCAACCTGCAGATCAGAAACATACACACATGGACAGATGAACATTAAATCCAGATACAAGCAAACAACTTGCTGTCCACTGAAATTTTCAGATTCAAACATGTTATTGTCAATTCACGTTTGAAATTAGTCAATCTGTCAATCCAAGTTTAATTTCGGTTGGACATACCTCAAAAACATAAAACTAAACCGAACAATCTTGTTTGGCCAAAAGAAAAGGTAACATAGCAATGTTTCAAATAGGAAACTCCGGGGAGGAAATGACTACATTTTGTCTTACATATTTAAGTTCCCTTGATCACATTTCTCATTTATACGTTCCCAATGTCCAGCATCAACACCATGTTGGGCATCAATTGGGCCTTTTGGTGCCATTGTGGCCCAAAACATTAGGGATTAAACTGGCCAACCCATTCAGCCCTGACTAAATTCAGTAAATACAGTTTGATTCAAGTACTTCTCAGTTGATTCCACCCAGGGATTTTAAAGAATTGTTTGGTTTCAATATTCGTTTCAAACTGAGCATGACTAAAGCCCACCGACTGGCCAACTTGGAGAAAATGGACACATTGAGATTTGATTATATTTAGAAAGTTTTCTGATCAACATGATACCAACTAAATCTCTATTTTAACAATTTGTTATGAAGCTATAAATCTAATTTTGAACCATTTTCTATCCCAACAATAAATCACTGTAACATGAAATCAACAGATAATTATTTTCTACAGATCACCACACCTTAGGAATTTATGATGCTAATAATAACAGTAATATTAGCTTTCAGAAAACTTGTTTAATGAGTATGACATATCTTACAAGGAAGTCAGTTAAGGACCAACCTCTGTAATCATTTCTGGGCGAATTGATTGTCGAAGAACACAAAGAGCACCATTTTTTCCATGACCAGAGCAGCACACCTAAAAAGGATGCCCAAGAAAAAATAATGGGAGAATGCACAAAACTTTGCTTGGCTTGCATACTGAGAAATATTTCTAAATAATGAATTTATAAATTTCAATTATATTTTTGATAGTTGTGCCACAAATGTTTGAGGACCCAAATGCCAAAAGTCAGGCTGAAAAGGTAAAGGTGACCCTGTGAAGAGCATGCTTGAGTCAAAATTTATGACAAACTTCTTGTCATGTTTCACAAATGCTTAATAATGAACTCAAATATAAACAAGGTAGACAACTGCAAGTAGCAAGTAAAGTATGTAGGACCAACCAGTTCATAGTTACTTTGTTTGGCAATACCAATTGCACTTGCATCAGCATTAATTCTCACACCATAAGAGAAGTCCTTCAAAGGACCAACATTGATCAATGAATCTCTCACCATAAATGAAAAACTTTTCTGCATCCAAGGGAAAAAGAAAAGAAAAAGAGGACATGCAAAGCACAATTAGGAAAAAGAAAAACTACTATTGCAAATCCAGAAATGGAAAACCACACTAACTACAACACATGCTGACGATTCTGCCATGGAAACCAATGCAGCATTTAAGGTCATGATCACAAAAATTGATTTGCATGCATGTTCTCACCAATGACAAGGAAATGGAGAATAATTGCCCCAGGATCTGATGGAAAACAGAAAAAAGCTAGGCAGATTATCATGGTGTTGCCCAACCTTCGTTGGAACTCACCACTTTAAGCCACCAGAAATTGAATTTGATTTGCAAAGCATTAAAAGGAGGCAGTTATTTCTATCACAGACTATTGTATTTTGCATTGATGTGGCTTCAGATTGAGTTGCCCACTTCCTTTATACTCTCAAATAATTAGTCACACATAAAAGCAAACAAAACATGAACTGAGACAAACCTGTGCTGATTCAGTGTTGTTTTGAGGTGACCCATAGAGTGAAAGCTCCTCACCACTAACCATATCTTGCAAAGCATCAGAGGATGAAATCTTCAACCGTTTTGCAGAATGAACATCACCTTCAATATCTCCAACCTGTTGGCAATGCAAACAGCAAAGGAATATCATCTGACATTTGTCTGAACATGATTAAAAGAAATCCAGACAATCAATAATAACCATTCCCAATACTAATAACTGTTAAAATTAGTTGATAAGAACAAAACCTATCTATGTTTCTCCACACAAAAAAGTTTCAATGGTGCTTTTAAGACAATTGAACCAATTACCTTTTTCAATATTACGACTCCAGAAGCAAATAAATGTTTCAGAAAGGTAGTTCAAACTCGAATTTCAAAGAGAGTTATTTTGAAATATGATGGGACTAAAATCATGGAAACAACCTCTTTGTTTGACTCTTCCCCATACCCCACAGCCTTGGAACTTCATGCACTAGGACAACCTTGTATAGGTTTAAAAAAATTAATCAAAAAAGAAGTGGGTAGTTTTGAAGACAGTACCTCTTCCTTCAAATTGGATGATGAAGATCCCATTCCACAACTAAATTGGACAAGTAGACTATCTCCCAAACGACTAGCCAGAAAAAATAGTGAACTTCCCATTGTTGTAATACCCTGTTAAGAATATCAGGCATGTTCCCCAGCAATATGTACTTTAGAAATTAAACCACTGAGGTAGAAGAGACAAAAAGTAAATAACCAGAAAGAGGATGATTAAAGAACTAACTGAAGTGAGAACTGAAGCTTTAGACTTGGAAAGGTCAAGCCTCTGCACAACCCTTCAAGGCAAAAGGGAAAAATAAATGATCAGTCCATCTCAATGGCACTAGAATGAATCCATGAAGCACTAGAAAAAATCAAATATTCATAACATCACAGAAATGGAAGATACCTTTTAAATTGGTAACATGGTCATTTCATAGTTATTGTAACTGGAAGAGAGAGAGAGAGAGAGAGAAAGAGAGAGAGGGAGGATGACAGTCATCTAGATAAATAGTCCTTGACAACTCGACAACTCTCAAATATTAATTTCTAGCTCATTTGTTAGTGTTATGTAAATTAAATGTTGAAACAATTTAGTGGATCAATGTCACCAGTGCCAAGCATTCGAATCTTCTGAATGGATCAAAAACATAGATTGACATTACCTTTAACTTGAAAGCTTGTATGAGCAAAATGGAACAATGACTTCTAAATTTACATGGTTGAAACTGCTAGAATAAAGTATCAAGCCATAAAAGGCCAACATTCAAGATATTTAAAGCACCTCCAACTAAATTTGGAACTGAGCTAAAATTTAAAAACCAGCTACCTTTCCATGCTTGTTACTTTTCCAGTTCTGCTAATATATAATAACCTATATCTAGACCGGAAGTAGATGTCCTGGGCACAGCATGTTAACAGTCAACCAATAATGAGTCCCACAGCAAAACTTGCATCATCAGCAATCAATGTTACACATTGCTGCTCAACACTACCATCTCATTAAGGCAATAATTATTGTAAAATCTAGTCAAAATCTAAATCCAACAATTGCTTTGCCACTGAACCTTCAAAACATGCCATTCATATTCTGATTTCACACTGAATGACAAAAAAAGAGGATCAATCCCCATATTATTTTCACGGTTCTAAAAAAATTGTGACACAAATAATTTAACAAATCATGCTATTTCAGAAAATGACAAGTAACTACCTTCCATCATAAACAAGCGTCAATAATAGGAGTTCCCCAGTTTTTGTTGACAGCAAGGCCACATCATTTAATAACCAGGCTGCGCTGGCAGCATCGAGCTCCACACTGAAACTTGCTCTTGGCAGCTCTTGACTGAAAGAAAAAGATATAATCGGCGGTAACTGGATTAAGACTACATAATCTGTTTATTAAACAAATGTGAAACCTGCATAAAACTTTTGCTAACCTAAGCCCAGGTCCCTTTTCACAAATTTGAGTAGAAAACCATTTTGCATTGATGTAAAAGCTCATTCTTTCAAGAAATGCTCATACAAAGGTGTAATAAGCACGCAGAGATTTTTTAAATTTCTGACGGAGGTTGGCAATTTGGGGGTTTTGTGTGTGTAAAAGAGAGAGAGAGAGAGAGAGAGAGAGAGACAGAGCTGCAGAATCAAGACCTTTTGTCAACAGAAACAGCATAGCTGTTCAAAGCCAATCCACAAGATGCTGACTGCACAAAAAGAAATTAAATTTTATCACTATGCATAAATAATAAGAAAATACTGCAGCAAGCGAACTTCATATGCAAGAATCAACCTCACGGTGATAGTGGATGGTGTTTGCACCAATAACAAGAACACCACCAATTGGCGATGGCACTGCAAGCAGCTTGTAAGCATCATGTGGGAGATTCTGACAAGGAAGCACAGAAAATACTCAACATAAATACAACTCCTGCAAACTGCATCAATACTATGGAGTTTAATGATAAACATTTCCGGGTTCAAGGAGACAATTTTTTCAGAAGTAAAATGTCATATAATAGTCTGCTAAGAAAATAATTTTACCCGTAACCCGAAAACCAAGATATTTTTATCACAGATCACAATTACTTGTGACAATGAGGATGTAAGGATACAGAGCTCTGAAAGAACTTTCCCCTACCACAAATAAGGTCAGGTGTATTTTGATTGTATAGGTTGAAGAAATAAGGCTTGTATATCACTCCTATTGAAGGCAAAAAGCTTGTTGGACGCAAAAATATACAAAATATTTTCTCTCTTTTACCACTCTCAAATCTAGAAAGACTCATCTACTTCTCTTTTCTATCATATCCTTTGCCCTCTCTCTTCTTTGTTGATCCTTTCCTAGCTGAGATGCATTTAAATTATTTGTAAAATCCTAATGCATCACAAATCTTCTAAACATCAACATGATATGCAAATCTAATGCAGATGGCTACATAAATCATTTTCTTCTCTTCCCCCTTGTTTATTCCCATAACATTTATGAGGTGTTCAGTAATCATCTTCAAGGTTTATGTCAATAAAGTTCCGGCCACAAAACTACCTCTATCATCCCATAAAGTTGCACAACATACCACAACTGACCATATGAGGGTTGGCTGCTTCAAGGTTGTGCTGATGCTAAGAGCAGATATCTTGCAAGTGTGATGCTTCCATGAGATGCGACCGGCCCAAGTAAGCTCCCTTGCATGAAGGATCACCATCACAGGTTCAATATAATCTACACGTCACAACATATCAAATCCATGGGATTAATATCAAAGAATTTGCAATTAGAAAAACCAAACAAATGAAAACTATATAAAAAGTCTTAAAGTAGTAGGGCTCCATATCATAACACCAAATACTAGTGGAATATCAAAAAAATCTCAACAATTAATATTGCTTTATGAGGATCAGAGTCAACTTATGGAACCAAACAGATACCATCATAAACCACATCTCACAAATAATTCAGGGGAAAAGGAAAAAGAAACATTGAAACCAACCAAATAATTATATGGCACTCATCCTGTCCATTCATCACTTCTTTTCTTTTCTTTTCTTTTTTTTTCCACAGGTAATTAACTGTTTAAAATCATCCCAGGTGGCAGATATTACATGTCCAAGCAAACATAAGAAGTCACATATAATTGAGAAAGAAAAGGCCACATCTTAAATGTTGGCCAGTGTTTTTTTTAAGACTTCTCCACCGATTCTATCTCAGCATAACTCCAATATAAAAACTACCCTAAGATAATTCAATTACATTGTGCCATTAGAAGAATAAACACAAGTGAGACTTAGAGTTTCTTCATTTAATAAAGGTCTGAATCAAGGATTTATCCAATGTATTCAAACCTTTAGAACCTGAAACGAGCTGGGAAAATCTTGATCCACTTAATTGACCATCATGTTCACATCCTCATTTATTGCCAAGACAATTATGAGCATTTATGTGCATAAGACTTGGAAGAAAAACACTTAAAACTTGTTATCTCTTTTGAATTTTTCACCAAAGTAAGGAAACAGAGTTTCAGACTGACCATATACAAATACAAAATCTTTTACGTGCTTGATGTCTAAATCCCGTAGATTGATCACATAGGATGATTTGATACGTGCAGAGATAGCACCTCCGGAACCCAAAGCATCATCATCTCCAACCAAACCAGAACCAACCTGACAACCGAAATCTGAATATCAAATTTATACAAAAGGAACATATTGCTTCAAAAGCTCAAGAACAGAATAATTTCAATAAAAGCTTTTTGCTAGGAATTAAAGAGAGTCATAAGCTCTGACAACTGATACGGCAAAAGCTTTAACCACGAATTACTAAATTTACATGAGGTGTATCTTGCATCATTTTCAGTCCACTATGATCTAGATACCCACACCTTAGCCAATGGCATGTAGAGGTTACTGATTGTCCTATGATGAACAAAACCACAAATAACCAAAAGTATTTTTGAATAATAAAATTTTACCAACGTGTATGAATGTTCATGAGAGGAAAAGAGACTGAGATTACACAACATAATTAAGCCCTTCACGAAACTGAATTGTCTTAAACGGAAATACTTTGTTACACATAGCTGTAGTTTAATCACAGTGAAATTACAGGTTAACCAGATAGAAAGTCAAAGAACCAACCTGTGCAGCCTTAAGTATTACCATCTGCAAATCATAGACAAGAAGGCCACCACATCTGCCCTGAGGATCAGCATTCGTCAATGGGCCTCTTGCAAATGATTCTCTACCTCTTTTCAGATGCAGCCACTCTGGACCTTCAAAACAGTGCATGGAGCTGAAAAGAAAGAAAATTACAATAATCAATCATATCAAAAACCAACACATTATAACAAAATTCTGGTGCTCTACCATCTTATTCGGTCATATCAAAGAACTTGGCAACAGCACAACATTCCAAACCAGTCCGGCATATTTTACCTAGTACGAAGTCCATGAATAGAATCATCGAACTCAAGAACTGAAATCTTTGCGTCTTTGAACGCTAGGATAATAGAATCTCTTCTCCTAGAACTATCACCACCTCCAGAAGACAGTACAGCCATCGACTCAACATTACCGTGCAGCCTCCAAAAGGTATAAAGAAAGCCACAAGATAAAAACCAGAGGGAACAAAGAACAAGAAAATCAGTGCATACTCACAAACGGTTTGAATTAATAAAAAAATATACCAAGAAAACAACTAAAAACAATGTAAAGGTAGTAGACGGAGCAAAACCTGTAATGGCAAACAAGTTCAAGCGCAGCCCCCGAGACACCGTCCATGGCACCGCCCCGCTTCGGCTCGGCCAAATATCGGGACTCCCTGGCACCTTCTTCGTGAACCCTAACCACATAAAGCTCAAGAACGTTGCCAGCGGTGACAACAAGATTAGGAACGGCCCCGATTCCGCGCCCCGCCGGCCATTCGGGTTCAAGATCGTCGGACTGGATAGGAGGAATTTGAGGGACAAAGTCGGCACGAGAATGCGTGATGAAGCCGGAGCCGCAGTTCTCTATACTGGTGGGGCAGTGCATCATCTTGCAGGCCGCGAAGCTCATCGTCGCGGTGACGACTCTAGCCTAGGTACTCTCCGTCTAGGCTAGGGTTTGGGGAAAGAGGACGGAGAGATACTTTCTTGAAACCCTCGAGTCTGCTTCTTGTTTGGCGGGACGGGAGGCCTATGATAATATCAATATCATTTTATATATTTATATATATATATATATATATGTAAACACACACACACACACAATCACACACACACAATGGTATATCCGGCAAAGACTGTTAATCGATGTAGCGGATTATGTCCTCAGTTCGCAGCAAAATAACTTTTTTTGGATTTCAAAAAAATGTATCCGTTGTGCAATGATTAGCCGTATATTTGCCAGCAAATAATTTTTTAATTTATTTATTTTGATTATTTTAATTTTAAAAGTGTCCGTTATTTAGAAAATAGATGTCGGGCGTCGGTAATTTCAACTATCAATTTCCCTTTTATTTAATGTAAATTGTCGCAGCAGTGTAGTAAATTAGAAAACATCTTGGGCCGGGTCTTCATTACTCGTACGTCATATCTACATATATATATATATATATATATATATATACAAAAAGCCCACCCAAGTGCCCATTAGTAGGACCTCCGGAACGTCTTGGGCCAACCGACAAGTCGAGGCCCCCTCGCATTCGAACGAAACCACAAGATGCACAGCGCGGCGATAGGCACGTGGGACCCAAAACGATAGCACCGATAATTACGCCCGCACCCTGCCAGAGGAGCTGGACCGCAAGAGTCCGCCACCTAACCCACCCGGCGGTTTCAACGAAGGATGTGTTGAATCTTTCCCACCTTCCTTTTCTTTATTATTGAATTCCCTTTTAGCCCCTTTTTCAGTATTTTGTGGCGCACCGATCCAGTGGGCGAGATGGACTCCATCGGGTTTCGTTGATGCGACCAGGCTCATTGATTAAGGACTTCTCAGCACGCTCTCTCCCGCGGACGGGAATGTGGACAGAGAAAAGTGCCGTTTGACTTCACGCGTTAAAGGACTTCCCGGCACGTTTTCCAGTGGACTGTGTCACGGACTTGGCCTTATGCGGACAAAGAAAGTGCCGTTTAGCGTCACGGGTGGGTGTCCTTTTAACGACAAGAACCAATGAACGATGGCAGTTGAGTTAGTATCTTTTGCTCTAGTTTTGTTACATCACTTCGAGTTGAAGTTTTTTGTGTTCGAATGATTTTTTGTCATGAAATTAAAATTTTCATAATCGGGGGCTCTCGATAAATTTAAAATTTTATTCACATAAGATAAAGAGTAAAATATTAGAAGTATCACTTTAGCTTTATACAACCTTTGTAAGTATTAACAAACAAAGAAACTCTCTTCGTGGCTTATCAAAGAAGAAGGAAAAATCTCAGGATTAACTTCCTTGCAGTCAATTAATTTTTTACCGATGAAAATGCCTTGATTTCATGACTCGGTATTTAATATTTCTCCGCACTCTCCAAAGTACCCAAGAATGATTTATCAGCACTACACCTCGTCTCCGTCTATGGAGGAAAGACAAAAGACAAAAAAGAACAGTTTCAAATTAACCCGTTGCAAATAATAATAACTACAAATAATAAAATAAAATAAAATAAAATCACGGGCACTCTGGTAATTTGAATCACTGCACTTTTCTCTCTCTTACCGGGGAAATTAAAGGCCTGGCGACGGCCAGCGAGCGAGAGAGCCGTGGATCCTCCCTAACATTGTTCGTGCCCCCGCTGAGAATACCCTGCACAGAATCAAATACCGAAACTCACGGATTGAAATTGACGCTTCGGTTGTTTCTTATCCATTATGATTGCGAATCCACTGAGAATCGAACGAGTCTGAAAGCTTGATTCTTTACTAGTCGACGCGTCCAAAGTTTCGTGGATGCTCTGGAATGGTGATTCGAATGCATTTCTAGTCTATATAATATTTTTTAAAAAAAGCATTTCTTGAGGGGAGCATATATAGCATTCTTGTTTTAATTAAATTAATTGGACGTGTGGCATCTTATTCTAGTTTGGTCAATGAATTGCTTGGAAAGGAAAGGAGCCCTTTTTTCGCGTGGTTATTTTTGGTGACATTTTGCTTATTAAGTGCGACGACGTTTCTTATTCCCGGTAAGTGGAGGTGAAGGAGATTGTGGAGTTGATATTGATTCGGTTTTTTTCTAATTTTGAAGATCGAGAGTCCACTCGAAAGGCAGTTTCGGTTTCTGGGTCGCTTGCCAGTTTGGATTTTTCAAGCAGGGAAATCAATATCTGCGGTGATTCTTACTTGGGTATATTTTTATTCAGGCGTATAGCATAATCCAGATGTTTTCTATTTCTGGTTAGGATTGGCAATTTGGAAAGCCATGATATCGGATTCGCCAAAAAGCGTTCCTGTCACGACGGCAATCCCGAGGTCTCTTTCTTCCATAGCTTTCTCTGTAGGAGGCCTGGCCATATTCTTTGTTATTGCCTCTTTGCTTCTGGTCTCACAGCCAATAGGCTCCACAGTCCATGTATACTTTTACGGCATCGACAGGTCCGCTAAATTGGTCCTGCCCCTCTCTCCGGCTAACGAAAGCTCCGTTGAACACCGCCAAGATAGTGATGTAGATGTAATCCACAAGAGTTCTCCATCTGGGTCTAAAGTAGAAGTGCCCATCGGTTCAAGTGGTGTTACCAATAGTGTAATTCCCGTTGAGGAGGAATCGCTGCAATCTAGGCCCAATCTACAAGTTTCTGTGGCCGATACAAGCAAAGACGGTGAAAGGGGCGGAGTTATGGATAATTCAATCCATTCCAGTGCTACAAAGGATTTTATAGCCAACGATTCTGGCAATATAAATAAAGGATCAGATGAGACTAGTGCAGCTAATACTTTACCGAATTCCAATCCGGAGGCTAAGGCAACTATATCTGCTGTGGCCGACAATGCAACTAAGGCTGCTTCAGAAGAGTCGGGTACCTTTGTAGTTATCTGCTTATTGTAGTATTAAGGATTAAATGTGTTCCTTCTTTGTCTGGATCTTTTTTTTTTTCCGGTAATTTTCGTGGCAGGATATCAATTGACTTTGTTTTGATACCTAGCGGGTTTTTTATTTGTGCTGCTATAATTTTGTCACTGAATAACTCATGAATGGCACAGCCGGTCATGTTTACTCCAAGAAAGTTTCCTTTTATGGAAAATAGGTTTACTAAAACAAATAAATAAATTATTCAGTTTTCTGATTTTGTAAAGGAATCAGAAACTGCATTTTATTGTTTTTTGACTGTTTACTTGGAACAGAAAAATAGAGAACCTGCTTTTCTATTCAGTAAACACATTTTTTTTATGGAGAGATGAAAAGGGGCTTTTCTCTTTCTTTTTTCCTGTTTAGCTTTTGATTGATAATTTGATTTTGATTTGGTATGTAGGCTGTGATCTGTACCATGGAATTTGGTTTTATGATCCACTAGGGCCATTATATACAAACAATACATGCCCTGTCCTGACACAGATGCAGAACTGCCAAGGGAATGGGAGACCTGACAAGCAATATGAGAATTGGCGATGGAAACCCTTTGACTGTGAGCTCCCGCGATTTGATGCCAAGAAGTTTCTGGAATTGATGAGAGGGAAGACACTGGCTTTCATCGGGGATTCTGTTGCTCGGAACCAGATGGAGTCAATGTTGTGTCTTCTTTGGCAGGCAAGTTACTTAATTCCTGTTAACAGCATTTTGCCCAGCTCGCTGGCAGTTTTCTCTGGGTTCTAGAGGCACTTCATTACAGTATCATTGAACAATAAAATATACCTTTAGTTTTGTTGGAATTGTGAGCCAAAGTTAGTAACTGAACAGTTCTTACTGTGATAATATTTGACACGATTTACAGCCTGGACATGGCTTTCTCATTTGCTGTGTGGTTTATATGTCACTTTCATTGTTTTCAAACAGTGACTGATTAGTAGCAATTTGATCCAACTTAAATAGCCTTGATTTTCTTTGGATATGTCTGTCAGTATTCTTTATAGCATTTCTTGAAAAAGTTATCTGATTTACTTACAGGTCGAAGCTCCAAAAAACCGAGGGAACAAAAAAATGCAGCGGTATTACTTCAGGTCAACCTCTACCATGATTGTTCGCATATGGTCCTCCTGGCTTGTTCATAAAACATCAGAACCTTTTGACTTTGCTCCACAAGGTGTGGACAAGCTCCATTTGGACATGCCCGATGAGTATTTTATGGAATATATCCAAAGTTTTGATGTGATTGTTCTTTCTTCTGGCCACTGGTTTGCAAAGAAGTCAGTCTACGTCTTGAACAATGAAATTGTGGGAGGACAGTTGTGGTGGCCAGACAAATCCCGTCCGTTGAAGATCAACAATATTGAAGCATATGGCATATCTGTGGAGACAATCCTCACATCCCTCGTCACCCATCCAAATTACACTGGGCTCACCATTGTGCGCTCCTATTCACCCGATCATTATGAGGGCGGAGCTTGGAATACTGGAGGATCATGCACTGGAAAAGAGAAGCCTCTTGCACCAGGTGAATTGGTGGAAAATGGCTTTACAAATATAATGCATGAGAAACAGGTAGCAGGATTCAATCGTGCAATTAAGAAAGCGACAAATAAATCAAAGTTAAAGTTGATGGACATCACTGAAGTGTTTAGTTATCGCCAGGATGGGCATCCTGGTCCATACCGAAGTCCTGACCCTAATAAAATCACAAAACGGGGCCGTGATGGTAGACCTCCGCCACAGGATTGCTTGCATTGGTGCATGCCAGGCCCCGTCGACACTTGGAATGAACTTGTGCTTGAAATCACAAGGAGAGAATTTGAGGCCAACCAAAGCTCTTCATCATGAGCTTTTTGTGTTTCCATCGCCAGTGTCTTGCATATCTGTGCTTGTGTAGCTGAAAAAGGTAACATTTGATGAAGAAATCAATTCATCGTAGTCATGCTTAGCCTAGTTCTTTCTGTTTCCAAATTTTTTTTGGCAAGAAAGTGATTGGCAACTTGTGAAGGTAGAAGATTCATGGTGGCTTGTAAGAGGTCACCTATTTATTCTATTGTCAAGATGAAATTAACATTTACATATAGAAAAAATTCGACCCCATTTTTAAATATTATCGTGATACAGTTCAAAAGGAATTAAAAAGTTCTTTCTTCAACCTTGAGTGTTACCATTTTGTCGTTCAGTCACATTCTTTTGTTACAAATGGAATGTGGCACCCTTCCCCTCTTTGTCTTGCTCCATTCCTGCTGGGATCTCAGCAATTTTGCAAGTCTACTTTTACCAGCAATGTTGGTGAAAATAATTCTATTTGTACCTTGAAATGCCATAATATATAGTATGTCTCTATAGATATATGAGTTGCACAATTGCCACTTTAATGCTGTTGCACGGTACGCACATGTACCCTGGCTGGACATGCTTGGTGATCACTAGTTGGAGCCTTAGGAATTATGCCTTACTTCCTATTGCTTCTATTAAATTGTTAAGCGGCTATAAAGTACAAGTTTAGCATGTCTCCAGGCTCGCGAACCCGAGCCACCAATGCTGCGGAACCCATTATCTTTTACAGCATTGTCAAAAACACAAAAGTGTTGGCAGGCCCCAAAAGACAATTCCACCCAACGATCTGCCCTTCGCTACCCTCTGGAAGGAAACTTCTGCCGTAGATGAAATCAAGAGGACTCCTAAAGCAATGCCAATTCCCGTGCCCACGACGCCGTCAACAGTTTCGGTGCCAACGCAGAAAGCTGTAACCCCAGCTCCACCTCTGCAGTGTATGGCACTAAGGATTTATTCTTCCAAAATCACCTATGAAGTCAATAATACGAGTATGACATTCTTAAGTCTTAGATGAACTTTAATTAAGCCATTGTCGTCGCACGTTGGTCAATTTGATCCTTCTTTCCCCGATTTTTGTTTTTTTCCATCGTATAATTTGAGCAATCGTTGGGGCACAAGTCATTGGTAATTGGCTTTTCTGGTGTACTCGGTCTACAGAGCCGAACCATTTATTGAGAAGTTAACTTGCTCTAAAGCCAAAAAAATGAAGAGCCCCTATTGTCCAACCGCCTTATCCGCCGAAGTTCATTCTCATTAGAAACTTGCTACTTATTGACTTGCGAGGATGTTGCCTTAAAATGAAGAGTGACAGAAGTTTATGTTGCTCGTCCAAACACAGTATATACCAGATTAAGAATTTTTTAATTTTTTGATTAGTTTTCCTCTAGCTGTTGAACCCTGTAAAGAGAACATTTTTTCTCTTGACCGCTGAACTTCTTTGTACGAAGATTTCCTATTACCACGTTCTTCTCGCATTTGCAGCCAACTGAAATGCTTTGTAGTACAATGCACGCAATAGATGGGAAACAGGGATTTTTTTTTTTTTTTTCTCCTCTTCTTTCCTGGTAAAGAACCTGCCTTTTCAAGCCCAGCCGACCTAAATCCAAACCTGTTTGGGTTCTTTTATTTCTCCGAAGCAATGGTAATCTGCCATCCTGACGTACCCACCAAAACGAAAACAAAGCAATCTAAAGTGTTTTTGGTGTAGTTGCCATTTTCTTTTCTTTGTTTCTAGTCTGCGATTTGATTGTTTCTTCTTTTGGGGGGGGGGGTAGGCGTAAATCAGTTGGAAATGTTGTCTACAGTGGCACCAACAGTAGATTCCCAGGAATGAGAGGGCAACAAGCAGTTCAGATTTTAGATGGTAAATCTTTAATCTAGGCCGAAAAGACAAAAAGAAGAAGTCAGTAGTTGGAAAACCGGCATGGTTCTCCGACTTTAACTTTACAGCTTTAAAGGCTCTTTTTCTTATGCTCAAATAATTAAAGGGGAAATTTAAAATTAAAAAAATCAATTTCCCCAGTTTCATCACTTTTTTAACATTCTAAAATTACCAGATCTGCCGGTTATTATTAAAAACCATCCTTATTAAATTTCCCAGACGGACGTGAACCAATTTCTTAACCAAAATTAATATTTTGAATCTGGCAATTAAAATATCGACTATTTGGTTAAATTAAATTCACAATATTAAATAAATAACACATGCCTTTTATTTTTTTATTTTAATTTTACAAACTTTACTTATTTCTCCCCCTTTTCTTGCAAAAACCCTAAATTCATTTCCTTTGAACAATTTCTGTTTTTCCCACAAATTTGTTTTGCAATTTTCACCCCTTTATTTTTTTTTTCCCACTTTCTTCAAAATTTTCGCGGAAATTAAAATCTCCCCATTGAAGCCCAGTCTGTGCTCAACCAATGATGAAAATTTAAGCAGCATATACTCATACTGATTCGTAATTTATCATGCTTCGATCCTGATTCGTCAAGATTCAAAGCAAAAGATGTATTTTTTTCCTCTTTTGCTGAAGCTGAATTAGCTCATTTGAGTCCATTTTCTCCATAATATTCTCAAATTTTTAAGGGAATTTTCGCCTTTTTGCACTTGAGCTTCAAAAAGTTTTTGATTTTTCACGATTATCAGGTTCTAAGGTTTTTTTTTTTTTTTTTTTGAGGGTTTAAGGGGCTTTTTTATTTTTTTGAGCGATAAGGATTAATGGAGGTAAACGAGGGAGTGACAGTGAAGGGAGATGAAACTTCGGATAACTACAGGGTAGGCTCCAGAACTGAAAATTCTAGCCCTAACGCGAGCTCGAACCCGAACCCTGTCAGTAACCCCACTGCTATTCAGTTTGGTGTGCCGGAGGTGGCTCTGACTCCGGCGAGCGTGGGCACGGTCGTTAAAAGTAAAAGAGGGAGGCCCAGAAAGTACGGGCCTGACGGCACTTTGGCGGCGACAGCATTGTCGCCGATGCCTATATCGTCGTCTGTTCCCCTCACCGGAGAGTTTTCGGCCTGGAAACGGGGTAGGGGGCGGCCCGTAGGGTCCAGCAAGAAGCAGCATAGTTACGAATACGAGAGCCCAGGTGACTCATTAATGTTGATTTTAACTCTCTTAAAAATTTATATTTTTTAGAATCTTTTAATTTGGCCTTTGGTTCTTTCATGATCTTTAATAGCGACTGACTTGGGCTTAGCCGATACTTGTTTGAGATTTTGGTGTTAAATAGTTTTGTAGGGATGCGAAATCCAAGTGGGTTTGGTTCTGTTTTGGATTTTTACGACTGTTAAAGGTGAGATCGACGGTGGGACCATCAGATCTGAGGATCTTGTTGTGTCCCATATATGGAGTTAATGTTAGAAAAGAATGAGAAAGAAGAGGTAGATCGGGATAATGTAATCTGTAGGAATCTTTTTCTTTTCTTCTGGTTCTACACAGAACAGAGTACTGTACTTTTGTGGTGGACAACATATTAAGGGTGGTTCTCTGAGAGAGCAGAGAATATTTTTTGAGTTACCACTATGTTGGATTAGAAAGATCCGTTAGTTGGATGATCTGACTGGATCCATGGGTAAGGCTGGTAACTTATTTTAACACGGCTGCCGACTCTGACTCTTCCTAAGGTTAAAAATGAGTAACTTCTATTGAATTAGGTCAGAAAGGAAATTGGTAAATGAAGAAAACTTTGACTGATCACCATAAAATCTGGTTACTCTCTTTCTCATCTCAAGCTAAGATAAGTCATAGTTACCATTTTTGTTTTTTCTTTTTTAGTTTTCAGATAAGCTCTGGTCGGGCCAAGTTTAAATTTGAACAGAAACACTAGTTTAACTTTAAATTATAGTGCTATGCCCTTATTGATATTTTTTTTGGGGGGGGGGGAGTGGGGTGATTTATACTTGTAATGTGTTTGTGGATATTTGGATATTTTCATTTCTTCCCCGGTAAGTATATGATTGAACAAATTGTGCACCAAGTTTTTCTTGCTTCACTAATTTCCTATCATCATGGCCAAATTGGTAGGCCCCTTTTTCTCTTGTGTTGCCATTCGGCCTAATATTCTTGGTCGTGGATTGCATGTCTCGGATATGATTGGGAAACTTGAAAGCTTATAGGTTTCTTTAAGTCAATACTGACTTGTGAAATAACAGGTGAAAGCTTGGCATACTTTGTTGGAGCAAATTTCACCCCTCATTTGTTAACAGTAAATGCCGGTGAGGTATGTTTTAAAATTTTTAACTGAGTCTAGGTAAAATACAACAGTGCATTTAGTGTCTGCTTAGTTTCCTGCTTCTGCATTTGTTAAAAACTGAATTTGGCCCCACATGTAAAAACATTCCAGGAGTGAATTTTCAAATCATTTATGATAGCTTCTCTAGCAAATGGAAACAAAACAAACTTTTCACACACCACTTGTGTACCAACTGTAAAAGAACAGATTAGTGGGTTTCCAACCAACCACTTCATCAGGCATTGGCCAGGTTTTCTATCTGCATAGCCTTAATAATTTTCTTGAAGTGGGCCTATTGCCCAACCTGCCCAATGATCATTATAGAAAGATGACTTTGGCCGCTTTCTTATTAGTTTGTCATTCTATGTTTTCAGGTTTTATGTTTATCTTACTCACCTCCATGTTATAGGATGTTACAATGAAGATCATGTCCTTTTCTCAACAAGGAGCTCGTGCTATTTGCATTCTTTCTGCAAATGGCATGATTTCGAATGTTACTCTACGTCAGCCTACTTCTTTTGGCGGTACTCTAACTTATGAGGTGAGGCCTCTCATCCTTATTTATTTTAGTTTTTAGGTAATTGAGTTGCATTCATGTTTGAATGGTGCCTTTTTTGTTTTTTAATATGTATTCAATTATAGCTGAAAGTTAATTCTTCATATCACAAGTACAAAAATATAAAATGGGAAAACTGTAGGACAGACTTCTAAATGCAAATGAAAACAGAATGGCTAATTAGTGTTTTAAAAGCAGTGAGATAATTCCCCTTTGGCCCAATGATTGACCACACAACAAGGTAGCTCTTATTTTCACCTTCTCTTCCTCCAGTGCGGTTGCAGCATTTCGGTATATGTCATGTAATTCTTCTTATCTATTGGAATCTGGCAATTTGACCGTATATTGCTACAGAAAAGTAACCTTTTCTTGGGGGGAAAAAGCTATTTTTGTTTATTGCCAGTTGAAAATTGGAATCTGATTTTGCACATTGATTGGATTACCATGTTGATGTTTTACCTTTCCCATTTCTAGGTCTTATGGCTTACGAGAAACCATCTTTTTCTTCAGGGTCGTTTTGAGATTCTATCTCTATCTGGATCATTTATGCCCATGGAGAATGGAGGTACTAAGAGCAGATCTGGTGGAATGAGTGTTTCTCTGGCAGGTCCAGATGGTCGTGTTGTGGGGGGAGGATTAGCCGGTCTGTTGATTGCTGCTGGCCCAGTGCAGGTAACAATTTTTTTTTTCCTTTTCAGGAAAAAAGAAGAAAAAGAAATATGGTCCATTAAGCATGTGGTTACTGCCACTGGAACATTTCCTTGTTTGTGAATCTAGTATTCTTGCGTGCATCAGGTTGTCATAGGCAGTTTTCTCCCAGGTCACCAGCAGGAGCAGAAGAAGAAGCAGAGAATTGAACTTGCACCAACTATCACTCCCACCATCAGCATTCTCTCTGCAGAAGAATTTAAGGGGGGCTATGATGGAGTAAAGCCAATTCTCATGCCCGCCTCGTCCTGCCAAGGAGCCAATTTGGCTTCTCTTAACCCCGTGCCAGCCTTCAGGGATCCGGGAGTTGACAACAAATCTTCTTCGCCTGAGGACCAATGTAGAGGTCCTGACCTGTCAAACTTTGAGGTTTCTTGCTGATGACTCGTATGTCCTTGTTGTACCTTAAACATCTTACTTCAGACGCTCCAACACTTAGACGGTTAGGCTTACGTGACCTCATTTAGGACCACAAGATTGGCTACTAAAAATGGAAAAAATTAGGGTTTAACACCACTCTTTTTTCTTTTCTTTTCTGCTTTTTTTTGGGGGGGGGTCCTCCTTCCCCTCAGCTTGAGGAAGGATCTGACTGCTGTTGTCATGTGTTTGTGGCATCGAGTTGTTGTAACATTGTAGTTGTATTGAATCTCTGGCGTGTCATTCTTCTGATAGAGTACTTCATAAATAGTCGTTAAGACAACTGATGGTTCCGGCTTTATGAATTTGCCTTGATTTCTTAAAAATTAGAGGCACTGAAGTTTCCTTTTCTCGTGGGGTCCAATGTGCCAGCTTGTAGCATTTCGTGGTGTGCAAAGATTCCGTAGCGCAAAGTTCATTTGTTTCTTGAGCATCATGGAATGAAAAAGTTCCAAAATTTGAAAAAGGGCCAAATTGGAGGGGAAAATCATTGACCTTTATTAATTTTTCATACTACCCAAACAACCCTTTGCTTCTCCCAGACAATGGGCGCCGACAATTTTAAGACTGAATAATTTCCCTCCGCATTTTCTTACTAGGCAAAACTTGGAGGGGGAGATCCGCCAATTTTATGCGTTCGGCATAGCTAACTTGCGTAGATGGGTCAAGCTATAGCGGCGCCCCTTTCAAAAAGGAGATTCATTCGGGTTAGTGCTCAGGATAACACTGTCATCTTATCTAACGATGCGTGAGTTCATGGTATGATCAGATTTTATTTTGGTAAAACAGGATTGGCTGTTATCAAAATTTTTGTTCACATGATACCCATATAAAAAAGCAGACTCGAGATGCATCATGGGGGTGAACTTGTTCTGCTTAACAGTAATGTAACGCTTCTTTGAAACAAAAGCTTTCAGTTCTGTCGATGGATTCTGTTAACAAGGTAACCACCTTCCAAATCTGCAATCATAATCACCGTACAGTCGCCAAATCAACATCAAACACAAGCCAAGAATTCGGTGGTATCTTCCCGCCAACGGGTTTGTCACCGTAGCTGCATATGAGCATGCCAAAAATGAGTACACAAGTATGCCAGAAGTGAGGGTTCAGACACAAGATTCAACTCGTCATAAATAATAATAAGCATCAAATTAGTTTTAGCAACATGCACAAGGAAAAGATAAAGAAGCGATCACAATTAGTTACCCCATCGATGGTGGAATTATCAATCTTCTCTTGTCTCCAACTCGCATGCCTGAGAATCAGAAGTAGCCAAGAAAAGAGAAGAACAGAATGTAAATGCTGCATCGCAAAATGGAAATGAAATATACAAGTCCATCATGAAAGTAAATGATTACCATTAACCCCAACATCCCATCCCTTTATAACTTGTCCTACACCTGCATAGACCAAAAAGAAGATGCTTATAATTATCGAAATACAAACTTTCAACTGTCTTAGGCCATATTTTTGTAGTACCTAGGCGGAACTCAAAGGGTTTTCTTCCCACGTTCGAGTCAAATATTTTGCCATTCTTCTGTAGCTTGCCGATGTAGCAAACACCGACCTGAAACCCAACAAAAGATTTCTAGCTAAGCAGTTGTTGGAGCTCACCATGAGATAAAGAAAACAAACAACATAGAATGGTCGAAGGTCTTTTAAAAAGAGAAAAATACTTGCATCAAAAAAACCCTATCTAAGCCATAGGTCAAATTCTCATGGCAAGTTCAGCCTTGCCATCTATGCGTGTCCACGACTTTTTCATAGAAAGTCATAGACCATGATCAGAAAAATTGACTCAATTTGAACAGGCCATATCATGCACATTTCAGAAATCTCCAAAACGCCATATTTGCATAAGTTCTTCTTCAGTTTATAGAGAAGGGCATTTTGTAATTAAGAAAGCAGCACTGGCTCACAATTTTATTTTTTTTTAAATCCTGGTGTACTAAGTGGCAGTCACAATTAGTTTACAAAGAAGTTAACCCGATTTCCAGGAGAAGCCCTTTTTCCATCTGGTTTGCCCATTGCCAACTCCTCAATAACTAATCCATTTGCAAAGGTTCTAACATGTGAAGACTTGGCTGCAGATTCCTTCTCCACTGGCACCAACAAGGTTCGGGTCTCATTTCCAACACCATTAACTGTTCCATCCTTATTTTCTCCCTCTCCAGGATCCTGGATCTTCTTCTTATTGTTTTTTTTCTTCCTTTTCTTATCAGAGGAACTTTCACCAGGCACACCACCTGCATCCATGCCCCTGCAATGTCGTTTTATCAGCATGAATGTGCAGATATTAAGGTTGTCGAGAATGGAGTCAGCAAAAGAAAAATTTCCAGCTCAAAATAGAGGAAGAGACGGCAAATTACAGATGATTTCAAATGGCACATTCAGACACTATCTGGACATACTCATTGACAAATTTGCGGACTGACTAAGCAACAATGGAAGAGCAATGTGCTGCAAAACAAAAGACTGCAGCTGTCACCTCATATCATGATTGTTTTGATCAGAAGAACCCAGCTTCATCACCTCCTCAGGCTGGATCTTGTCTTTTGCTATCTCATTAGCTTGGTCATCATCTATTTCATCAGTTTTTATGTATTTACCCTTCTCTTTTTGCTTCTTCTTCTCCTTCTTCTTCTTCAACCTGCTGCTCAATATAGCAACCAATTCAGTAATTAGATAGGAGGAATCCAGGATTAAACTTGGCCCCACTCCCTCTTTGTAAAGGAAATGTAAATAAATAGGACACAGTGAAATGTCCCCCAAACTAAATGTAATCTGAGATAGCAAACTGATAATTATGAGAACCAATAAAAACAATCATACAACAGTTCCAGCTTCAAAGAATTACTTCACCACCTTTCTGGTTGACCATCTGGGCCAGTGCTTGTAACCTTTCTCTTTTTGGCTGGACCATCGCCATCATAATCTCTTGCTTTTTTCTTCTTGTTTTCATTGGTTGTTATCTTCTCGTTCAGTTCACCTTGTTGCTCCAGATCCCTAGCTTCACTCTTTTGTGAGATGGAAATTGGAAAGCCATCTTCATCTTCACTTTCCAAAATAGATGCACCTGTGCCACTACTGACAACCATTTGCTGTTGGCCATGGCCCACATGGTCATGTGATTGATTAAACTGGCCATCTCCATTTGCAGGTTTATCGTTGTCTGTGATCTCCTCAATTACAACTGAAATCAGGTGAAAAAATATCTTTAGTCAATTGCCATTACGAAAAAAAAAATCAAGAGTTGATTACTTCACCGATGAATAAATGCATGTCACAAAGAAATGACATAAACCCAATTAATCAATTGCCACGGAAAATAAAAAACCCAAGGGGCTGATAAATAGATACAAGTTGCACAGAAATGAAATAACTTAAACATCAATCACCATGTAAAGCCTACACATACTTCTAGGGACATTTCAGTTGCTGTATCTGCTTTTTCAACCAGAATTACCAAACCTTCAAGTCTAAAAAATGTTTCATAACTTTCATCTTCTTGATAATTAAAGCATAAAGCATTGAATTTTAAAAGCAAGAACTTCCAAATAACTACAAGAACATGATAATCACTCAAAGTCCACTATTTCAATGTACCAAAAAATTGGTATATATCAAAGCATTATCTAGCACCAGGAGGAACACTTCTGTTACCATGTCATAACAAAATGAAAGTTTCACTGTCTATATAATAGTGCATGAAATCAAAAACACAATGAGCTCGATTTAGAACACCTTGGATCACCAAACCATGCAAGAAAGAAATGGAAATTTAAAGAAACAAGTCAATGGAACATGGAACATTTTATCAGAAAGTCAGAATACCTCCACTTTTGGGTACAGGAGAGGGTGGTAACATTTCCAGGTCATCATCATCATCATCATCATCATCAACAACAAAGTGATCATCAAACTCATCATCATAATCATATTCACTAGACTCGTCAGTCTCTGTGTCAGCAATATCCTCTCCAGAATCACTTAATTTTTATATCAAGGAAACATAAAACAATTGCATGAATTTCAATTATACAATTTCATAGTTTCTACAGCATAGTCACACCAAATAGTTTTAGTAATGAACAGTGAATGAAAGAAATTTAAATACAAGTCAAACAAGCTGGTCAAAAGGATACGACTCATATTCATCTCGGAGATAATCTCCTTCTTCATCAGACACAAAGTAACCAGAAAGATGGATACTGCGTGTGCCAATCACCGAGAATGCCACTAACTCATCCTTAAATTCAAGATTCAAGGAACAAGATTCAATTCTATCTGGTAACAGTGAGCACAAGAATATTTGACTCTTGTGCCCAACAGAACACTGGAGTATGCACCTCTCTTTTGATGACCCAAGGCCTAGAGTTGCCTGGATTATAGAAAAATATTAATAAATTTTATGAAGATGAATCTTAGTATATTCATAGAAATCAGAAGAAGATTCAGAATCAACACAATAAAGACTTTTATGTTCCAAGAAAGCAACTCAAAGCCACACATGGGATTGCCAGGTAGGGATTATGGTTCAAACAACCATAATATCTTAATTTCTACAGCTTAATGTGAACACCCATGTGTCAGATGAATCATTAGCTACCATAGCATATTTCATTCAAACTATCCCAAATTACTGTAGATGAAAATGTGAAGTAAAATAAACATTGACACTCAAGACTCAACTAACCTTTTTTCTTTCAAAAAGCAATGAAAGCCTTTAGATGATCCAAATATGGAAAGCATGATAAACATTGACACTGAACTGACACCCCCCCACCTCTTTCTTTCTGTCAACAATTGAAAAAAAAAAAAAAAACTTCAGAAGTTCCAAAAATTGAATGTTTTCTCATACAACCTAAAGGAACAGCCATTCCATAAATTTTTCAAGAAAGCAATGGAGAATTATGAAAGCCACTTGGCTTACAAAATCAAATTAAGACCAGACCCATTAAGCCAAAAACCAAAAACTGGATAAAAGGCAAGTAAATCCTCGACACCATCTTAAAAAATCAATCATACAGCATGCACATATCAACCAAAGTGTTATCAAAAGGACTTAATCAAACGCATTTTCAAAAGTTCAGACCATGCAAAAACCCAATCTTTTAGTGAGGAAGACAAAAATGAAAAACTACAATCTCAAATCAATCAAACTCTAAAAAGAATTTAAGTCAATGATTTGAGAAGTGTAAACAAACCTGAGTTACATAAAGCCTTCCCTGGACATTATCGGAGTGATATGGATACGGTTTGCCTGGTCTCACCTCAATTCCTGTTGACAGAGAGACAAGAACGTTATATCAGAAGAAGAAAAAAAAAAAACAAATTCAATATGAATATATTATCACGTTTCAATATCTTCCCACACAAGGGAAAATCCTCCGCCCTTTTTTTTTTTTTTTGTTGAAATCATACTTTCATTTTACCAAAGATGACTAAGCAACCAAAAGTACTAAAGCAAATGATTGAGTGACAATGAACCGGAAAAAATGTAATTGATCGCTGCACTTACCCCAGAACCCCATGGTTTGCTTCGCTTGAGCAAAGTGGTTCAAAGCAGCTCCCGCTCTTAAACCCTAGGATTCTTCTCTTTGTAATTAATTATAAACCCAACCGCTGGCCGCTGCCTGCCACTTTCCAGTCGTCACGGTGCCACCGAAGGCTCATGAAACCGTAATTAAAAGAAGACACGTGTCCTAGGCATACATGCGGCTTTTTTTTTTTTTTTCTAACCATGGGCTCAGTGGACATAAATGGGCCCAAAGAAATGGAAACGACAAGTGAACTGTATGGATCCTGAGGTCCCCGAAGTAATGGACTTATTGGGATGCTATGCCATAATAATTTTACAAGGAGACCCCGAAATAAAAAATGGTTACCCGATTAAATTTTCAAGTACACTACTCAGCGTAGATTAGAGGACGAAAGTTGATTTAAAAATAAAAAATTTGATTTGATTTTGTTAAATTAAATTTGTATACAGAAATATTTGTACAATTTAGTTGAACTACTAAATAAATAAATGAATAAAGGAAAAAAAAAAAAGAAGAAAAAAGTCATTGTTCAAAACAAAAAGCGATTGTGCACAGGCCGGATATAAGTGGGGCACAACTTTAAATGTGCGTCTGTGACGGTCTTTTTGCAATAGTAAGCGTAATAATACAATCAAGCATTGAAAAAAGAATCAAAAAATTTGAAAAACTTGGAACCACAAGGACCCGAAAGCTGAACCGGGAATAAGATTGTGTTCAGGATCCGCAGAATCTGGTACAAAATCGCAGATTTTCCAGAAAGTCGTTTCCTTGAGGTTGTTGCACCTTTGTGATGTTGCCAGGTATAGGCAGCACCATATATGGTTCCTCGTCTTTTGCATCCTGAACTATGGATGGTATGTTAAATGCATGATGGTGTAAGGGAAGGGCCGTAGGGACTAATCCAATGCACGGATCCATTGCAGAGGTCCTCCAAGGAAAGGATCGCCAGAGGTCCTCCAAGAGCGTGTTTCGGATGAATATATCTCAATCTGATAAAAGCTGTATGTGTAATCACCGTCCATATCTTGCCTTGAATGTGAATATCGAGCGCGGACTACTTTTGTAATGAGGGTATTTGGCAGGATCAAAAGCCAAGCTCTTGCAGACAGCACGGCAGCCGGGGTGATGACCTTCAATCAACTGCTTGGTAGAAGGATCACAACCAGGTTTGGTAAGTTTAACAAATTGCTTGGCTGTTGGATTGTAAAATGCAGTAACTACCGCATTGGTATATAGGGACAAGATAGCTATGGTAGAGTAGCAGTCCAAGGCAAGATAGCCAGATAGCAAGACCTGAAGGATCATCAACTGAAGCGAGGGGTCTAAATGGAACATCCCCATAATTATTATTGGGAAGTGAAATGAATTCGAACTGGGGGCGATTGAGATCGATGGGCGAGAGAAGGCCAGAAATTTTGTAGGGGTCAGGATAAAAGCGGCGGCAGAGTCCGGACTAGAGATGACAGGGAGCCATCTTTTGGGCAGGGACTTGAATCTGAGAAGGGATTAGATCGGCTAGCGACCGAGAATTTCCAGTAACAGGTCATCCTTATTGGCAATGACAACATTTGACAGCTGATGCGACAATTTGACGGACTTTCTTTCTTCTGCCAGAGTACATTTTCTTGTGAGAAATCTCTCTGTACGGTATGTGTGCTCTTTCTGTATTTGGCTATTTGCAGCGTGAGTTTATAAGAATGCCTAAAGCAGCAAGTTTTTGACACGCATGCTTTGTTTGAACTGCTCTAAAATCTTTAAAATTAATTATTTTTATTTATTAAAAAAAAAAACACACACACAACACACACACACACACAGAACAAGAATGCTCTGTTTGAGAGAAGGGAAAAGGTGCAGCGGGACTGGAATGAAGAGAGGAAAATATTTAATGGTGCTGTTCGGGAAGCTTTTGACTTTTTCAAGTGGAGGTGAAAGAATTGGTTATTTTATTTTTAGATTCACCATTTTCAATTCCCTCGTAAATGGAAGGAAAATGGTTGATCCCTGTACTATTTATTTATGAAAAGGCTATAATATAATGCCTATAAAAGGTTTTTTAATATACATCTTCATCAATTAAAATAATTTCTTATGCAAAGTGTAAAATATTTTTAATTTTTATTCCTTATATTACTCTTTTTTAAACATGGAGGATAAAAAATTTTTCCCTTTTCTAGTTTTTCTCTTTCTTATCTTCTCTTAATTTCCTCTCTCCCCAACTAAAACAAGCTTTGCTCCGTGCCAAACTTTGTCATGGAATGGCTTTCTCTTATCACTGGGTAAAGCTAATCACGCGACATTCTTCTAATTTTTTGTTTTCATTTTCGATTTGAAAGTCTTTTTAATTTATTTAGCACACTTTTGGGCGGGGGCTTTGTGTACTATTTATTAAGTTTTTGATATAATTTTTTTTTTTTCTTTCTTTCCTAACTCGCACTTGCTTCCAGCCATAAATCAAATGCTACATAGCTGCAAAACTGCCAATTTGAAACTCTGGCAGGCAATTTCTACTATAGCTACTTGGGCCTATTTAGCAGGCATTCATTTATGACATGGAAGATGCAATGTGGTGTAGGATCAAAGGAATCTTCATATTAAAAACAGAAGAAAGTGTCCCAACTCGCATGTACCGATAGCAACGCGGACTGCAAAAAACAATCAGCACCCAGTTCTCATTCCGCAAGAATCAATCTAAAAGATGCATGCATATATCACGGCCCGAACTGGGACACAGATAGCGGAAGCAATTGGAATAGTGGTCCCAAAAAGCTTCCGCAGCATGCTACACGTTGCTAGCGAGATTATGCTTAGTTAGACCAATGCTAAAGTGACAGATGTCTTGAAGGCTACGGCCCAATGTGGTTGACCAGAACCGGAATTATCACAAAGGAGCTGTAATAGCTGTGATTATAGATGATGAGCTGAGCTTCTCTCCGCCTGATCTAGGCAGTGACTACTTTTCAAAGCTGGACCAATCCAAACCCACCCACCTCCACCCTGTTCCAGCTAGAGATGTATTGATCAATGGCTATATAGAAATGGAAGTATGCGAAGAGTGCGCGCATGTTTGTGAAAGGGAGTGTTTTGTGCAGGATACAATAATTGGTCGTAGACACGTTTTTCCATATCGGCATTGGTCGAAAATACATTGAAACAAATTGACACCTACCTACTTCTCCAATGAGTTACAAAGCTGGAGTGAAAATTCAATTATTTACAAAGCATCCCTACGTTCATATACGGCCACCGACTATTGGCCTAAGAGTAGGCCAAAGAATATGCAGTCACCAATTGATAGAACCGGCAAAGCTATACCTCACGAGAAACTCGCTGTGGATTTTGGCGTCTTTTGGCATGGAATTGACATCCGTACAACCAGCAGAATCTTTACCATTTCTAATGTCGTTGAAACGAACATGACCACCTCTCTCCAGGACAAGAGGGCACTTCGTTTCGAAGTTATTTCTCCATGGAACAGAGGTGGGAGTGGGACCATATCTTATCTAATCTTTTGTTGCTGATTATTTTAACAATAAAGAATTCCCAAAATCCGACAAAGCCAATCATCAAATCTTGTTGGATGCCTGTAACGTGAAAATTTTGCTTCGAGTTAGCGTCCTGGAGCAAATGTCAACATCATCAATTCCTGAATTCTTGTTTACGTTGCCTGAAATTTTCCAACTCTTGGCTTTCGTGAAAATAATATTTGCGCATTCCCCACCAATGTCAATGTCGTCCTGACCACGAACATAAATCTTGTAATTCATACTGTGAAAGGTTAGTATGATAGCAACTGCAGACCCACTGGCTATAACCAGAACTCGGTTCCATTCTCCACAGAATGCCATAGGTGCTATCTGATAATTTCTTCAAGCTTAGAGAGCACTTGTTTCAGGTTTGGCCTAAGAGAAGGCGGAGGAGAACAACAAGCCATTGCAAGCTGAAAGAATTTAAGTATGGATTCTTCCGCAACTGGCCTTTCATTATCATTACCTCTGCTACGAAGTATGTCCGAGTGGTACAAATCCGAAATTCTATGATCAAGGACAGCGTTTCTCATAAAGGTGGGAAGATAAAAATCCTCATCCATTGTCGGGTACTCATCAATAGGTTCCCTCCCAGAAAGCATTTCGAGGAAGATTACTCCGAGGCTGTATACATCTGCCTGCTCTCTCGCATCTCCCATTTTGATGAGCTCGGGAGCTTTGTAACCCTCAGCCGCAGAAGCTTGGAGCATTTCTTGGCCGGCAGTGGGATTCAACAGGAGATGTAGGCCAAAGTCTGAGATAAATGGTTGGTAATTACGGTCCAATAATATGTTTTTTGACTTGAGATTCCCATGAATTATAGGCTTTTGCAATCCTGTATGAAGATGATCTAATCCTTTGGCTATACCAATGGATATCCTACAAATGACGGACCATTTGCGAGACTCAGGATTCCCATCTGCCCACGAAAAAGAAATTTGTGCATCAAATTAATGTATGCATTAAGAGAGCAATTAACTCCAAACACCTCAATTTTGACAAGGAAGTTGAAACTCTAACAGTTGTCGATGGCAAGACCAAACTGGCATAAAATATTAATAAGGTAAACTAACATTATCCTTCTTTTTCAAGGAAAAAATGATGAAAGTGAAAAATGACAAAAAGTAGCTGCCGACAGACAAAGAATAAGAAGCATGGCAAAACATAATGGATGGTTGGATACCTGGTCGAGAAGAGATCCACATAATGCAAACTTAACACCACCCACACCCACACCCTCCACCCCCCCCAAAAAAAAAACAAATCCAAATAAGGAAAAAGAAAATTGTTCAGAATCTAAAATGGGTGACTGGACTTAAAGGCCGAAAGGTAAGACTTAGATGATACAGAATATAGAACAGGGCTTATAAGTCCAAGCATGCATGACATAAGAGCCACCGGACATTATGTGCAAAACATCATATCAATATGGTGCCGCATATACTAGCAACTGGAAATTATCAGCCATCCTTGGGTCCTGATCATCAGCTTTTAAAGTTTTCCTTTTTCGCCTCACTGATCCAATATTTTTCTGAACTCTGATGCAAATTTTAACCAAGATAATTGACTTTTCTGAACGTTGGTCAAGATCAAGCATTACAGATCCTCCCTCAAGTACTGCCCATTCATTCTTCTGTGCTCATTTATTAGAGAGAGAAATGGAAAAGCAAGTCTAGCTAGGAATTTTTCATTTCTATTTATCTAGGCTTCCAAAATTAGAAGCTCAAAATCCCTTCGACAAAAAGTCAACTAATTGCTCTTTTGTGAAAAACAGCCTACAAAAGCGGAAAAACGAAGGTTTCTATTTTGTGGGAAAAATGAGAACCGACAGAAATCTTTACCGTATTTATCGAGAGCCAAACAGCCAAATGAAACATATCAACAACCAAAAAAGCAACTTACCACGGATGAATTGACCCAGATTGCCGCGCCTGAAGAAAGGATGAATGAGAAGCTTCTCACCTCTCGGCCCAGCATAGAACCCCAGAATAGGCACCAAATTGGGATGCCTAATGCTACCTAATAACTGGATCACGTCACCAAAAACCTCGACTTTTGCAGTGCATATTGGCCTCAGGAACCTAAGCAGCCTCACACGGTTGGTCCTCTGTACCAAAGCCTTGTACAAGGTACCATAGCTGGATTTTCCAATAACCTCTCCTGGAGCATCAAGGATGTCACCGATTGTCAGGTCCTGGCCGCCTTGGAAAGTCACCAAGTCACCTGTCCCTGTCTCGTCTCCATACTTGCGGTCTGCGGCTTCTATATCAATTTGCTTCTTTTTGGCTCTTGTTTTCAAGTAAATACAGATGAAAAGGACAAGAACGACCAGGACAGTTATTGAAGTCAGTCCTAGAATCAGTTTTAGCATGTGGGTGTTCTTCATTCTCTTCGGAGGACAACTCTGACTCTGCCCTTCTTAGAGTAAAGAACAAAAGAAACAAGATCTGAGCACAGTGTTACAAACTGAAAGCATTAGGCTTGTATAGGAACTATTCAAGCTTTTATGGGAAATGTGAAAGGGCAGACAAGGGAGATGAAGATGGGATTGAACTTTTGCTGGGGGATTGTGGAACCCGAGATTTATGGGAATCACTTGTGAAGAAACACTTAAAAATCTGTGACGGAAGCATGCACCGGACCAAGAGACCACAGGGGCTTTGTAAGAATGTAGATGGTAAAAAGGTGCACATAAGAAACTAAGCGTTTTTTTTTTTTTTCTGCTCAAATTAGAAGTCTATGCAACATATTATTTTCTCTGAGCAAGCATAAAATTATTATTATTATTTTTTGTATCGAAATTTTTAGTTCTGAATCTTGAGATCTAAAATAAAGACATAATTGGATATGATTTCAGTTCTCTAAAGAGTAAATACTAGCATTTAATTGAAGAAAAATACAATTTCTTATTCTACGGTCAAGTAATTCCGTAGAGCATGGAGCAAATTGTCGTTGTATTTACGGTACTGAGTGCACTTTTTAGCTTCTCTCTCGTTTCTTTCTTTTTTTTTTAAAGCTTTTTTATTATATATATATAAAGTAAAACCCATACTACGCAATCGCCCAAAAAACAAAAGTTTATTACTCTTGCCATGAAATGCACGGTTTGACAATTCGATAAAATTCGAACTTGGTAAAATAAAAGGTCATGCACGTGATGGTTTCTTTTGGATTTACCTATTAGTATATCGAGCGTCTAAGAATCTCATTTCTGGATTGTAACGGCGTTAACGATGCTGAGAATTGAATTCAATTGATCCCTTTAAAAATATAATACAACTCAAAGAGATTAAATAAAAATTATAGTGTTTGAATTTTTTTTAGTAACATTAAAACCTTTTTAAATAATATTTTTGTCAAAAATTTAATTATAATCTGATATAATTAATAAAAAATATTTTTTTCATTAAGTATGTTATTAAAAATAATAATTTTAAATATAATTTATGTATTAATAAATATTTTTAATTTAAATTATATAAATTCTTAATTTTTGATAAAAATTAGGAGAGAAACTAAAATACATTTTTTTAAAATACCAATAATTTTAATTTTTATAAATGTAAATATATTATTTATAATATAATTTATATAAATATATTTAATTTTAAAATTTTAAAAATTAATATTTATGATAATAAATTTATTAAAAAATTTTAATATAAATAGTTCAAAAAAAAACATTCCATTTTAGAACGGGCTTGAGTCTGCTTCCACGAGCCTCCGTCGGATAGCGATCGATAATCGATTTCCGGTCCGTCTAAATTTAATGTATATTATCTACAAAAATTGATTGTACGATCCGAAGACTCTGCAACTCGAGCGTACACGTAAGCTGAGTTTCACCGTCCGATCAATATAATCTAGGGCAACGGTACGTGGCCACATGCCCCGAGTGGGGAGCCCCCTTTTTATTTATTATTATTTTTTTAAATGTAGGGGGCTGCCTTTTCTGCGTAAAGAAACAGTAGCCAATCAGATCTCTACACGTCGGCAGAGAAAGTGACGTCCCGTGACATTAGCATGTGATTAAGGAGGCGTCGAGACCGCGTTTAACAGCGCGGATTGATGAGCGGATGGCTGAAATAGACCCCCACCAGTGGTAAAAAATGTGGGTCCATATTTATAATAATTTTAATTTTTTATATATTTAATTACAATATATTAAATTTAAAAATTATTAATAAATTTATTATAAATTTACATTAATTTAAGTAAAATATTATTTTAAAAATTTAAATTTAGGCCAATAAAAAATATATACATTAAATTATTACTAAACTTTACGTCCGGTGGTGACCCCATCAGCACCAAAATATTATTCTGAGATGTCATAACCCAAGATCCGATCCTTCCGTTTTTCGCACACAATTTCGAATTCTTTATTCATTTGAAACAGGAAGAATTTTTGTCAAGAGGATGAAGACCACGATAAGATGACGAAACTCACAAACTATGCGGGGACGTAGTTCTTAGAGCTTGTGTTTCTTGTAGGCATTTACACACATGAATAACATTTACCAGGAAATGATTGAAGAACAGTTATAATTTAAGATGTAGTAAGTTAGTTAATGGAAGCTTCAATTTGTTTCGGTTTGTCAAGAGGGGTCATTGTTAATACGCAAAAATCTCGTTACAATGCAAAAGGCACACGTACTGTTTGGACACATATGCTGCATTAGGCCGGCAATGGCCAGTGGAGGTGGAACCATTGAAGCCACGACCTTTTCTTCGTCCAAGCGTTATGGCTAAGTCCACTACCTTGCTTATTTTCGAGCAATGGCATTTTGATTGTAATCAGACGAGAATGATTTACAGGCAGAAGCTAGCCTTCAGCTTTGGATATTCCCACTCGAGCCACTAGTGACTAACGAGAGGCGGTGATCAACGTAATAGCCTCAGAGGAACGCTGCAATAAAATGACTTGGGCTAATCCTTATTTCTTTTGTTTCATCTGGCGATCTAGACTTAAAGGTCAAGGCTAATTTTGTTTTTTGAATAAATGCTAATACCAAAGTTAGAGTCGTGACTCCAAATATAAAGTATTTATACTCAACAATAATAAAATTTAATATTAAGACATGCATCTGAATTGCATATCTAATTTTAACACGAGGATGTGAGTAAAGAAATCTTAATTTGCTAGGCTTACATCCCAAAAATCACAATCAAGTGTAGCCAGCATTAATTTTCAGTCTAAATTATCTAATATGTAAAATGAAACCCCTTCTACCAGGAAACGTCCTCGTCAAATAAATGAAATAAATCCATCTGACTTTTGTGACTAAACGGGAAGTCAGGGCCCAATGTAGATATAAATGTACGGTGTGCAAGATTAAGTTACGGGGCTCCTGGGGGCAAAAATGGGGATGGGAGCATGGAGTTGGTCCTCCTTGACTGTACAATCTGTGGGTAGGAACCTGCAGTATTGCATGCGGGAAGAAAGCACCACAAAGGACATCTTCGTTGGGGAAGAGTTGGGAAGCCTCGGGGTTGAATATGGCTTATTCCCGTGCCTGCACATGGAAGGAAATCCAGAGCTTGTGGACTGTTCTCCCCTGATAAATAGAGCTAAATTACTTTACAGAAAGGGGGTTTAGTTTGCTGCCGAGAAGGGAATCCAAAGAGCTCTTCCTAGTCACAGAGCATTATTGAGATGGACCACAGCTGTTGTTTTCATTGTGGCCAAGCTGGTCTATTATTTGTTCTTTCGGAGACACAAAAATGCACATAATTATCTAGAGAAAGGAACTTGTGGATGATATGAGTAATTTTTGGGCAATATACTGTTGTTCAGTGCATGTCAAATGAGGGCTTTGAGCAAAGAATAGTATACGATCTAGAATCTTTTACCGTTGACAACATTTAGACCCTGCACCGCAATCAAGCAGTTGCTTAGAGTGCGACGACAAGGAATGAATTGTAGCCCCTCCGTGAAGGAATATAATACACAGGGTTCGGAAGCTTGAATGAGCGAATTGACATTGAGAAGCCTAATAAATCGTTCCATTGTTCTCCAAACATTTCACGAAACCATATCCTTCCAAAATTTCAGTCCTCAAATGGTCCTGCAAATGAAAGTGAAATATCTATAGAACATTTGCGACATTTGCCACCTTAAATAAATGTTGTCATTGAATGTTCCAGAGACAAGACTGCAGGAGCCTTGCCAGTTGCCAGGCATTCAAACAGGAAGACCAAGTCTTCATTAACGTCGTTGACGCCCTGTCCTGAAGGTAATGTGGGCACCACTCCCAAGCTCTTGAAGACTAGTTCGAATGAGTGGAAGTGGTGATAACAGTGATTTCTAAACGAAACAGCGTTGCTTGGCAATTTTTACGAAATATCAAGAGAAGCCGCCCGTCGAGCAGTGCCCAAGACAAAACAAATTGAAGATTCAAATGATTGTTTCTTCCTCTTTCTTTTTCACTCAAAATTCAGTTGCTTGGTTAGCGTATTACAAGGTACAGTATTAGACCACCCCCTGTCCGGTACCTAAGATTAATTCACGGCCCACTATGCGATCCTGGAAAGCGAATCAGTATGTCTCATTAGAATGTGGTACAAAACTGAAGTCAGGAGGAAACAACTGCGGGGAGAGAGAACCCGCCCTGAAAGTAGTCTCCCATTAAACTTCAGGACCAGAGGCAAATAAGCTGACAAGGCCTCGAAATACTTGTGCTGACAGTTGATGTGCTGCAAAGGGCTCCCCATCTAAATTCCACACGCTTTCATTGCCAAACGAAGTGAATGCAAAAGCTGGGGTCTGCAAATAACAAAGAAAACACAGAATTAGGAGATTTTGCAGATACACATCACAAGTGATAAATCAAGGTGACTTAGAGTGCTCACCTTATGATGCTCCACAAACTCAAAATTCAGGGGCTTTCCACCTTTCCTTGCAAGCTGGGTAAGATGCCTGTATGTTTCAAAATGGTTAGTGAATAATGATATAGGAACATTGACAAAATCCAGTAGAGAAACATCAAATCCAAGATTACAAGATTAATAGCCAAAAGAATGTTGAATAGTTAGGAAAGTCTCTTAAATGGCTTCATAACAGCAGATAATACAGTTAGGATGGCAGAATGCTTGGCAAGCAAGAGATTCTCAATCATCTGAAAGCAAGCAAGAGATTGTCAATCATCCGAGAGATCGTGAGCAAACTAATACTTCTTTTCCTTCGGGATAATCCATCAATGGCAGCAATATAATTCTATGTCATTGTTTCCTCTTTTTACTCTTTTAATGAACAAACTGACCAACATCACTCATGGTAAATGAAGAAGCATCTCAAAAAGTATATAGAAAAGCATCTCCAATCTAAAAAAAGAACAAACAAAAGAAAAGTCATGCTTGCCCTAGAGATCCAATAAAGCCATACAAAAGAGGCAAAGACTTTATGTTACCATAGGTATGAAGCACGGGGACAGTCCCTGATCAACAAAAGATGCAGGAAACCATCTGAAAGGTGTGCATCTGCTACCAAACCATCAGGTGCTTTTTCATTTCGATTAGAAATTACGGCAGCACCAACGCTCAGAAATTTTCCTTTACGTTTCAGCCATCTATGTTCAGGAGAAGAATAAGGCTTTGAATGTGGGCTTCTCATAAGTGCATGAACTGGCTTTGTGTTACAGACACCACAGTTCATGCGACAAATCACTCTTTCTGACTTGTCTGGACCCAAAACTGCTTTTATCCTGCCAAGCAGGTGACCTTTCTCAATAGTTGGGCTTGGTTTTTCTGATTCAGTTTCTACATATGCTACTTCAGCCTCATATGACCTGAGAACAATCAGAAAAAAAGATGTAACAGTATCATTCACATCAAATGCATACACTGCAAAACCTACTAGTTGCAAGCAACAAGACCACATGCTCAAGATGTGCTACATTAAAAATTGACTGTACAATGAAACACATAAGTGTATGATTAAATGAGCTGAGTTGACTAGAAATTTCAAATTGCAAAATATAGTTCACTATGGTTGAGTCAGTTTGAAGCAGAAAGAAGCCACTACTATCAGAAATGACTGGACACTGCAGTGCCAAAGTTAACTGCAGCTACCATTTCAAAGCTGAAGAAATGAAACTCTCATGTCTTTATACCCATGAAACTATTTCTTCTTCTTTATTTTATTTGTGTAGATGAAAATGAAGTAAAATTTTCAAGATTGGGTGCCCATTAAAAATAGAGAGAAGACAAAAGCACAGCCTGAAAAAAGGACTACCTGTGCATCAGAAAAACTTTGGTTCCTGCATAATCATACCGTCTGGGGCCCATCCAGCGGTATTTTTCACTCTCTGTTATGACATCACCATAAAACCCATACCTGACAATAATTAGTGGATAAATCAAATAGAAAATCTAGGAAGAGCATCTTATATGACAGTTTCCAGCACTCTTGAGCCACAGTCATTAAACACCAGAATAATTACAGCAATAACAAAGCCTTAATCACAATTTAATTGGGATGCACTACATGAATCTTAAAAACTACATAAAAATTAACATCAGATATTATACTGGTTCAGTAAAATGAGAAACTACCCGGCAAAAGAAGCCGCATAACGAATGCAAGGTTCAGTTTCTGAGGTAGCTGTCATTTTCCATCTCACAACTTGAGCTAAATCAAGGTACACATGTTTACCCAGAACAATGTGCAAGGCAGATGTTACAGGATCTCGAGTTCCAGTGGTACTGCATTGGAATGAAGATACAAGACCGTATAAGCCAGAATGGTGGCACGAACTGAAAATTGGCTCTATGGATCTTTTTCCAAGATAGAGGCATCTAACTTCTATAGAAAAATCAATGATGACATGAGCCTGATAAACCATAGGACATTAATGTGTGAAGTCATGGGAATATAAAAGGAAGAGATTCTTGAGACTTTTTTGTCTCTTGGAAAGATTAAATTAGTATAGTCAAAAGTGCATGTAAGAAATGTACCAAAAAAAAAGGCGCATGCAAGAATAAATATGCCTGTATAAACTAACACAAATGAAAATGCATGACTTTGTCCTTGGTGTGCTGACTTGGAAAATTAATAAGAGCACACAATCACAATTAAATTGGGTTCTTAACCCGGCTCATTACTTGGTTATACTAGTCAATCAAAGCCACTGTCAGAGCTCTCAAGTTTATTTAACAGTAAAAGAAACTAACTCTGAAGGCGATCCTGTCCCTCCTTCCCACCAGTTTGTGTGTGCATGCATGCATGTGAAAAAGGCATGACTTGTATCCATGCAGAAAAGAAAACAACATACCACATTACAATAGCATCAGTTGAACCAGCTGGAATAATTCCAAATCTGAGCCGTTTAGTGAGAAGGGAAAATTCAAGTTCTTGATCTTCTATTTCCAGAGCAGTGTAAAAAAAAAAAAAAAAACAGTTAGATCTCGGGATAAGCATTTTCAGATAAACATACAAAGACTGCTGTAAAATTGAGTGCTCCTGTCTGCTTCATCAGATTCTTATCATGATATATATTTGAGCAGGGGAAGCTGCTGTAGGATAAGAGTCTGTAGACTGGAGGAAACTAACCTGTGTTGCAGGGACCATCCTCAGTTCCTGTAATTTCAGACACATCCGGTAACATGTTATATACCCACCTGTTACAACAACTACTTTCAATCTTAAAATTCGCATGGATAGATGTATCACTACTTTATTACCCACCGTTAATTGCCAATCCTGATCCAGTATGTTCTGAATCTGAAAGAAGAGGATAATGGTCTTGATTTTTTTGAGCAGTTTCAGCAATTTTCTCATTTGGATTGTGAACTAAAACACCATCTTTGCTCCCGCTATATTGAGAAAAATGTGAAGGAGACGGGGGAAGAGGAGCTCTGTGCCTGGAAAGAAGAAACCCATTAAGGGTTTCATTGAAGAAACCATCACCACCCTGGAACCAAATCAATTAGTGAGATCTGATGATCAGGAATTATACTGAAATTTTTTCTTGAAACTTAGCATAGATAAAGAGTTCAAAGAAGACTGGATGACCAAACATATTAAAATGTTGGGTTATCATCACCAAGAACAACATAAACATATTGAACTCAGGATAGGGGCAGGATTGGCCAATATGGCATCCCAGCTGCTAAATTTATATAACTTTAGCCCATATATAGAATTAGCATGAAAGTGTATTCAACAATTGGTCAATTTGGCAGAACAGACATGAAGATATCCTGATCCTTACAACAGCTATGACACCATCGTATGAATGAAGTTCTCTGCACGAAATGGATGCCATCACATCAAAAGCTTGTCCTTGCCTCTGTGTCACAATCACCTGATATAGAAGTTTTATATAGATATTAATTTACCATATTGCAAATAACTTTTGGAAGGGCTGCAATTCATAATTACTGCAAAATTAAACGAGTCATGAAGAAACATTGGCAAATATGGGTACATGATGGTTGCTATACAGCATGGGATACTTGACATAGATAATGGTAATATTGACTGCATTTTATTAGCCTGAGCATTCTTTCCTTCTTCTGGACTTCTTTCAGAATTGCGCAGATTTGGGATTCTTGGAGCACAGAAGCTTTAAAGCATCGACTTCAAGGACCTCTCATATTAGAATTCCATGAATAATAGCTATCTAATAAAATTGGTAGGGTCCTACATAAATTCAACCTCAGAAGCACATCCCTCCAAGATTATTAAAGTACTATTGTCTATTAAGCTCTATGATTTGTGGTGAGCTTAGTGCACTCCCAAAAAATTAATATGCTAAAACTAGAAACAAATACCATCCATCACCATTGATGATTGCCAAGTCCAATACCAGTCAAATGTTATGGAGGAACGCATGTGATTTCTATGCAGATTCCAGTGTCACACAGTAAAAATAGCAAGAAATAAGCTCTACATCTGTGGTTCTAGAACTGAAGATTTTGAATAAGCACATATGCTGACAGTGCATCTCAATGCTCATAATTTATAACCATCTATTCAAATATACATTAACTATGCTAAGTAATTACCTTTGTTTCTACTTTGGCACGTGAGAAAATGGAAGCCACGGTTTCCCAAGTTCTACAGCCATGTCCTTTCCCACTCATTGGATTAACAAAAACCTAGTCAATATGAAATAAATTTGGAAATATTTTCCATATCTGGTTTACACCTTCAACTACAAAACTGTATCTCATACTTCAATGATGTAACAAAAGCAAAAGGACAAGTAGAATGTAGAACAAACCAGAAGATTCTTTGGTCTTCCCACAGCTATGTTCAGGGAAGCATTAATTCGACCAATCCACATCTGACATGTCTGCAAATCCTTGTGACCAAAGGTGTACGAGGTGATTGCCCAAAGACAAGGCTGACTCTGAGACTTTTGGACTCCGTGGACAGTAAAGCAGTACATCTGAAACACTCAAATAACAATGCATAGCCTTTATAATCAAACTTATTGACCAAAATCTAATTGCCAGTTATGAATTGCAAACAGACCTCAGAGGAATCTTGACCAAGAAAATGCTTTCCGACATGAATTAAACCGCAATTATTGAACTCCAAGCCATACACATCAGAAAACTTAATCTTGGTTGCAACTTGGAGACCAAGACTGATTCCCAAGCAAGTCGATTTGTCCTGTTGAAGAAAATGTGAAATCCAGGGCTAGTTTGAGCTACATGATCCAGGATGGTGCTTAACATAAGGACATATTTCTGTGTCCTAGGCGGCCTTGAGTTTATTTTCCAAGTGTTTTCCGGAAGGAATGTAATAATCATAAAAAGAGCACCATAACTCAATCCCACGAAGTCCACAAAATACAAAGACCATCAACGGAAGCAGCATGTATTAAATTTCGAGGTAGTCCATATTTCAGGGGATAAGCCATTCCTATCTAAATTAACAATCTCCGTGACAGCATTTGAAATTTTAACAAAATATATTGCCAACCACCAAAAATTCATCATCAGAGAATCAGAAGAAGGCCCAGAATTTAAATTCCATCGTTACTTACGGGTAAAAAGAACGATCAAATAAAAAAAAAAAAAGATAGATTATGGAATCTACATACATTATGAGGAGAATCAAGCAATTCCCAAGACAATCCATCAGAATTGAGAGTGAGAATAACCTCCCCAGCGTTGTCCAAGAAAAGGGTCGACCTCAAAATCGATGAAGATGACGATGACGAGGACGAGGACGGCAATAAATCTTCATTATTGGGGCGTGAATGATCTCCATTAATAATGGCATTGCTTGTCCTCTCATCCCCGTTTCTTTCCATTAAAAGTTCAAACTTTTAAACACGAATGATTGTCTGCTTCTTCTTTTATTGAATTTTTACGGTAATGATTCAGAGAAAGCTCAATCTTTCCCACAATCTAAAATTTTGTTCATTTTGCTATTTATCGGAAGACTTGCTCCGCAAAATTGAAGCAGCTGGAAGAGAACGTGACTAATAGGCTTCGCGTATAAAAAAATAAAATAAAATGAAAATAAATCCAAAACTTTATTAATTTTTATAATTAACTTTTAAATTTCTTTATATTCGCATTTGATTTTAATGTTTTTAAAATTTGTTATAAATTAATATTTTCAAATAAAAATAGTTAAAATAATTAAAAATCATAAATTAATAAAATAAAGATTATTAATAATTTAATTACTTTTTATTTATAATAATTGACATAAAATAAATTTTAAAAAATAAACTTTTAATAAAAATAAAAAATTTAATAATTTAATGATAAAAATTTAAAACTATATATATATTATTATTATTTTAATTTATTTTTTCCACATATCCTCGTAGCTTCGCCTCAAGAAAAGATCTTTGACAATTTTGGCTTTGTTGACATTTCCCTATTTTGTGCGCCGTTCCCTTTTTGGTCGGCGTATGTATCATGCCGTTGTCCACGCCTCGCAAGCGAAACGACCTGTCGTCTTCGTCCGGCTTGGCAGACATGCACATTACGTACGGTTCATTCTCCTTCAGTCCGGACGGCATACGTTCCGTCCGGGCTCTCCACTATTGCGATTTGCAAAGGAAATTGTGCAGCCCCATTATTCTTATTCGCCGGAGGGGGCGTTTGAGATTACTCGCCACATTCTGACGAGTGACCTCAGCCGTTTGGTTTTTGTTTTCGAAAGGTTTAAGGAATGCCGAAATTTCGAATTGGGTTAACTATCTGGATGTGGTCTGAAGAACGTAACCCCATTTGCGCTATGAGTGGTAAATTTCTCCCCACCCCCCCACCAAGAAAAAAAGGTTAAATTAGAAAGAAAACGAGCATCTCCGGCTTAAACTACATGATTAAAATCCTACGTCGTCTCTTTTCTTTGTTATTCAAGGAAAACAAAAAAATGGTGATCTCAAGGCCTCCAAGCCTATGGTCGGGTGCCAGCCTTTTCGGAGATAGGTTTTCGGGTGGTCCCAGCTGACATTCTAATTCCACAATTCGTGAATTGTAATCGGTAGTACAGTGCATTACAAGGCGATTTTAGGGATGAACCAAAGGCTTCTTAATTTGGGTAAGAAGCTTCTCTCTCGTAAATGAAAAGTCTGCAAGTATCCGAACGCACCAAACGAAAAGCCTCCGAGCCTCTCTCTCTCATAACTGAATCATATGTTGGATCTCCAGAAAATTCCTATAACCCCATCCAAGTACACAGTGGGACGTGTTAAGCAATTGCGAAGGGCAAAACCCGTTGCCAATTCAGGGCTTCACGGTGAAGACCTCCACGTCGTCCATTTCTGGACTTCTTACTGAGTACTGAAATGTCCATCCATGGCATGCACCAGCATGCATACCATTCTTACTGATGGCAAATACAGCCCCCACAAAATCTGGAAACCTTCTCGCAATTCGTGCTATCGCATCTTTGGCAGCAAGCTGAGGTTCCATACCTAATCTCATACTTTCCACTACTTGATAACTGAGAGCAAATAGGAAAAACCAGTTTATAAGTGAGATGAACCATATGATTAGTTCAAATACAAGGAAGCGAGACAAAGTCATAATTGGATAAAGAAGGCGAGTCATGCAGTTAGACCGAAGCATGTCTCTAAAGTTACAGAAACAATCGAAAAATGTAGATTCTGTAACAAACATGCGAATTCGGTGCCGGGTCCATGCAAGACATTGGTCGAGTTATAATATAAGTAACATAAACATGCCGAGACATTAGACAGCATTCTTCTACCCCCTCCACATCTGATTGCTTTAGCTTGCATATAAATTGGTAGCATGCAAGGAGATAAAGATACAAGTCAACAGAAGAAAGTGTGTTGGGCTGGATTCTAATTTTCACAGCTGAAGCCTAAAGCCAAAGATAGGCAAGTGTGAGGAGCTATTCTATGTTTTTCTTAGTACCTTTTACACCAGTCAACCAATTCCGCCAGCTTCATTTAATTCTTAAGTCATCCAGACCAAAAAGGCCTTCTGTAATTCAACACAAAATTCTAACCATAAAACCTTGGGACATTAACCCACATCAATTTCCCTTCAATCATATTCCAATTAGCAAAATTCTGATATAAATGAAGTTTTTGTCCTACTTTAACATTAAAATGTCAAAAAATTGAGAGACCACAATATTTACACAGTACCATGGAAGAAAGCGCATCATGATGTCACCATCCCCAGTTGCGCCACAAGCACCAACTTCATCATCCACATATGCTGAAGATCCAGCAATTGGCCCATCACCCACCCTGCCGTCAAAGGAAAAACTAGCAGTGTGCGTTATCTATAACAGGAAATCTCTTTGCTATGAAAAGTCATCTTTTGGTACATTTATACAACATGCTAGAGATGAATTAACAAAAAGCTGAAGTTAAGCAAGTTTAAAAAACAGGGAAAAATAATGAAAAACTGCATGTTAATAAATTGAAGATCCTTAGCAGGGAAAACATGCCATCATAAATTATTTTATTTGCCAATACATTCTGAAGTTTCAACACTCAAAGTGGAAGACAGCTCAGCTGCTGCTGGCTCCTAGCTATATTGGAGGAAGACCCCGCATCTTTGGGAGCTTGGAATGCATATTTAGAAAACTTTGTCCTTTTGTTGCAACAAAGGAACCTGATGAATGTTACTGTATTGCATCATTATAGAAGCACAATCTAATTCTTTCATAATTCAGTTTCCGCATTCACTGACAAGATTTTCCAAACAAATTACAGGTAGTTTCTAATCATCATATTCACCTAACCTGCCAGGGATCTTAAAAGTGGCTCCATTAGTTGAAGTACCAACAGCCACATGGCCCATCTGCAAACAACAGTATTCCTCATTGTAAGGCGTGCATGAATCATGCTTGTGCGTCGCATTGAACTCTGATGTTCCACAAACTTACTTTATCAAAAACTGCCATTGATATAGTGTCATGGTTGTGCAGACCAAAATGATGTGATCTTGGTTCTATTAATCTCAGGTCAACTTCAGAACATCTCCCTTCACTAATGTCCATATCATCTTTTGGATGATAAGGGCCACAACTATCAATCGGTGCAACATTTTTCCAGAAATTAGGCTGGCAGTGATTTTCTTTCCATTTAGTCCACTTCTCAATGGACTCACGAGAACTAAGATTTGTAGGTCCTGGGAGACCCATTGAAATAGCAAAGGCTGAGGCCTGATCTCCAACTAGTAAGGTGTGCTTCGTGTGCTGCATCACTAACTTTGCAGCTCTGATGCCATCTTTTACGTACCTCATAGCAGCAACAGCTCCTGCTTCCATTGTCACCTATCATATCCTTGGCAAAATAATGATGATGCTTCATGTAGCAATGCAAGCAAAGCTGCAAGAAAAATAAAGAGAGGAATGAAGTTAAGTTCCTACCCCATCCATGACAAGAGCGTCAATTGTAGTTTCCCCATTCTCATCAGGACTTCCGCCAGGTCCAACTGTTCATCCAGATTCAAATTACTAAATACACCAGCAAGCTTGCTGAGTTACGATAATACTAACAGATGATAACAAAAACTTGAAGAGTGTTTCATCACAAAGATCCTAAAATAAAGCTAACATGCAACTCCAAGTTGTTAATATTTTTTGCCACTCAACTTTCACGACATATCCACAGCAATAGAAAATCAGAAATAATGTAGTATTTTGAAAATAAAAGCATTGAATAATATTAAATAACATGTGTATGGTCAAATTAAATCAAAACGTCTTAGTGACAAAGTAAAGACTTTCCAGATCTTTTCTGGATCCTTTAGCCTTCCACCATTTCCTTGCTCATTATCTCCAGTAATCAATAAAGAAACCCAATTCATCAACGAGGAAAGAAATAAATGATTGATGACCTAATCACAGCAACACACACTTTATTATTTTTTCAAAAAGAAAAACAGAGGAAACCGGACTCATCAACAAGAAAATTTGAAATAACTGGTTGATGGCTCAAACACAGCAATATACACTTTATAAAACAATCAACAAGGAAATCAACAGCAATTCTAATTTGAATACATGTTATTAGATTGTACAGGACCATACCTGTGCCATCGCATCTGAGTTCCTCACAAGCCGAACAACCCTCAACAATTGCATCGACGGCATTAGACCCACCATCAACAGCGCTCCAAGCAGCTCTAACAGCTTCTTTAAAGGGCCAGGTGCTCACTACCAATGGATACTTCCCAGAATATCCAAACCCATTATCTCCCACCACCTGCTAAGCCAGAGGGATTCAAGAAAGATTCATTCTTTACCTCAAAAATCTTACAAGACGGTAGAGACAAGGAATGGAACAGGCAGGATAAGGTTGGCGTCCGTTTGATTTCTATTCCATGATTGTCTCCCATTCTCTCTGAACACGAACAGAAGGCTACTGGGTCGAGTACTAACAAAAGAACAACACGAAGTCGTTTGATTAAAATAATATTCTTACCGAAGGGAACATGGCGAAGAGGGAGACAAGAGCTAGGGGTAACAGGACTCTGCAGGCCATGGAGAGAAACACTGAGGAACTGTTCTGTTAACAAGAAGGAAACGAGAAGGATTGGATTCCGACTTTTGACTCGCGGGTGGAGTGATGCTATTCTCACCTTCATTTCTGAACGGCATCGTTTTGATTGACCGGTTTACGCTCCCACGCACCATTGTGGATTTTTCACTTTTTCTTTTTCACACTCTCCTTTACATAAAAATAATTTTTTTTATTAAAAAAAAAAAAACCGAGGAAGTTGCAATATGGAATGAATGCAAATACTATGATTAGTTATAAATCTTAATAATAAATCCACCAGAACTTTCAATTTTAAATTTAGAATTTTATCCTTAATTTTTACAAAATAAGAAAAGAAATGATTGCTGTCCGTGCTTACATAATGATCACAGATTCAAAAGCCAAATCTTCTTTCCTACTTTGGCCCTCTCTCAGTTTTGGTATTTTCTAGCGATTTTCATGTTCTGGCATTGGAAACTTTGTGGAGTTTCCCCTTTTTTTTTTTTTTTTGGGTTTTTTTTTTTATTAAAATTTAATCGAGCGGTAAGGAATTAAAAGATAGCGGTGGATTTCATTTGAGAAACGGCCTTGTGAACATACAAAGGTTAAACAAGTGTTGTACACTTAAGCTGATTCGTCCCCTACAATTCTCTTCCAAAACCAGTGTTCCCTCCACACTCTACCGACTAGCTCAATCGGCACATTTTTAGTTTCAGGTAGCAAGAAGTACACGAATACAGTCATCACCGCCACCCATCCTCCAAAAAAGAAGAAAATCCCAGACTTGAAGTGGCAAAGCATAGCTAGAAAAGTTTGTGCAACAGCAAAAGTGAAGAAGAACCCCACTGCTACAACAATGCTTTGCCCGGCTGATCGAATCTCCAGGGGAAGTATCTCGCTGGGAACCAACCATCCCAATGGACCCCATGACCAAGCAAATCCAGCCACATATATGCATACCATAATCAAAACCAAGTAAGCGTGCCCTCTGGCTAGGCTGCCATGGTCACCAAGCTGGGCAGCCATAGTACTGCCAATGACAATTTGTGACGCAAACATTTGAACACCTCCTAACATGAACATGAATCTCCGGCCAAGTTTGTCTGCTACAAGCATCGATATGAATGTCGAGAAAGTGCCAACAACTCCGGCCACCAGCGCCGACATTATTAGTGATATACTTTCGCTTAAGCCGATCGTCCTAAATAATATTGGGGCATAAAATGAAATGACATTGATACCTGTTACCTGTTGGAAAAATGGTATTGCTATTGCCATCACTAGTTGTGGCCTGTACTTTCTTCTCAGGAAGTTCTTGAATGGGTGTTCAATGGTTTTCGAAACTGAGCTTGCGCTGATGATATCATCAAGTTCTGCTTGGACTTCAGTAGTACCTCGTATGCGTTGTAGCATAGTTTTGGCCTTTTGATGGTCATTGCTGCGCTGAATTATGCTGTTGGGTGTCTCTGGGAGGAAAACTGAACCTAGTGTCAGGATAAAGGCAGGGACTACTGCCATTGCCAGGGAGATTCGCCAACCCCACCCGCCTTCAATCTTCTCCGTGCCAAAGTTAATGAAGTTAGCAGCAAGTACCCCAAGGCCAACACAGAGTTGAAAGCCGATGTTAATTGCTCCTCTGTGTCTTGGTGGCGCCATTTCAGAGAGATACAATGGAACTGACTGTAAAATAGGAAAGTAAATTGAAGAATCATGTTTGAATCAGACATACAGTGTTGGAAAGCATTTACTCATCAACATGAACAAATGTGTAACACAAATGTATATAAAAAATAATCAAAGTGCACCACCTGGTTTGCAAAACCAAGCCCAACACCGAGTAGGACACGACCGAATATGAGCATGTATATGTTAGATGCAGCCCCATTGAGGGCTGAACCAGAGAGGAAAGCCGCGCCTCCAGCAAGGATTGATGGTTTGCGGCCAAAGTATCTTGTGACCGGTGAGGCAAAGAAGGAAGCTACAAGACCAGCAAAATAAAGAGATGATGTGAAGGAGGTCAGAAGTTGACTGTCGAATTTGCAGTAGTTGCTAATCTTGGTGTCTTCCTTCATTTGACTGTACACTTTTGGAAAGAACTTCATGAGAAATGGCTCCATAGAGGTTACTCCACCTTCACAATTAGTTGCATAAATTTGGGGATTAGCTTGACCTCATCAAAATATTTAGGAAAAATAAAAAAAACGACCAAAAGGACCAGATCAAGGTCCAGTCCTTTAAAGCAAATGCACTCTTAGCATAGGAAAAGGCTAAAAGCCCGTTAATAAGTGAGAACTGGAACACTAAACAGCAGGTGCTGAAGGCATTTTGAACTTTAATATATCAAAATCTTGCGTGAAGGCCATGAAAAAGAGCAGTACAAGTTTATAGTGTAACACACCTGAAATTCCAATATCGTAGCCAAAAATGAGTCCTCCTGTGGCAGCCACTGCACAAGATAGGAAAACAAACCAGGTAATTCTACCATTATAATGCACACCTTCCCCAATCACATCTAATCCCACTGCCATGACTTAATGTTCCAAGTCATAGAGACAGAGCCAGAGAGCAGGAAGGAATGCTAGTGGTAGATTTTGAATGCTATTAATTATAGAGGAAAAAAAGCGCAGTCTTCCTTGACTTGAGGATGTTATTATCAGAATGACTATGACTGATGTTGGAAGAGTCAAAACTAAATATCCCGTATTACAGAAACAGAAACAATGTGGGGATAATGTTCCCAGATTATCTCAATCAGCCAACCAACCTAATCAAATTCAAGCGGGACCATAAATGGTGTCCAAACAAGCCATGTATTTTGACAGACCACTGCAAAAACGCTTGCAGAAAAGCACAACTCCTGAGAACCACTAATTGACTAGTTTATTTATTTTTTGATAAGCTTGTTAATATATATTTTTTGAAAACCTTTTTGGGGCGCTTTGATAGAAGTCTGGTCACAAAATCTATTCTTTTCTGTTTCTCTTTCATTTTTTTTTTTTTTAAGAAAATTAATAATCTAGTTGGGGTTGCATAGGTGAACTATCCGAGTGTTCATGTAATGGCTTAAGAAGAGTATACATGCAAGTCACCCTCTGCCAATCTCATAACTGACATTAATTCTCTCCACAGACGGCAATGGATATTGGAATTTAGGCAATGTCCTGCGTGAATGCAACCAATGCACTGATTTCTTGGCCAAAATTGGAGCTGTGAGGGCAAGTGATGAAGCTGTTTTTGAGACACCCTCGTTGGGTATGAGTACCCAAAGCAAACAGGTAGGCTGTGACTTTTATTAGATAGTAGCTTTGTTTAGTTAGTTTATGTTTGGTGCACTGAAAAAAAAAAAAAGAGTCACTACTGAAAATCAAGCCAAGAGAGGAACAGCAAGAACAAAAGTAGAGTTTACCGTCATTGATTATTTGAACGATAGCTTGTACAACTACAGTATTGAAGTTTCAATTCATTGCATTTCATGCTGCTTCCATCTTGTTTTTTTCATCCACCTCCCCCACAATTCTCTTCCAAAACCAATGCTCCCTCCACACGATGTCCATTCTCTCGATTGGCATGTTCTTGGTCTCTGGCAAAAATAAATACACAAAGAGAGTCATCAATGCAACCCACCCCCCAAAGAAGTGGAAGATCCCTGCCTTCAAGTGGCAAAGCATTGTCAAGAATGTTTGCGCCACAACGAAAGTGAAGAAAAAGCTCACAGCCACCACTATACTTTGTCCTGCTGATCTGATTTCCAAAGGGAAAATCTCACTAGGAACCAACCACCCAAGAGGACCCCATGACCACCCAAAACCAGCCACGTAAATGCATATCAGGACCAAAACTAAAAACGCATACCCTTTGCCTATACCACCATGATCACCAAGCTGAGCTGCCATGATTCCTCCAACCATTATTTGCGACACAAACATTTGTATTCCCCCACATATAAACAATACTCTTCTGCCAAGTTTATCAACTATAAGCATTGAAATAAATGTTGATGTAGTACCCACAACTCCTATCACAGCCGAAGACATGAGGGACGCACTTACTTCTAGTCCTATTATCCTGAAGAGTATTGGAGCATAAAATGCAAAGACATTGATTCCTGTCACTTGCTGAAAAATTGGTATGGCTATTGCCATTACTAGCTGAGGCCTGTACTCCCTTTTTATGATATTTTTAAAAGGGTGCTTGATGGTTTTTGAGATTGAACTAGCTCTGACGAGATCATCAAGTTCCGCTTGGATGTCACGGGTGCCTCGTATGCGTTGTAGCAGATGTCTTGCTCTCTCAAGATCATTGCTGCGTTGAATTAGGCTGTTGGGAGTCTCCGGGAGGAAAATTGCGCCTAGTGTAAGGATTGAGGCAGGGACTGCTGCCATGGCTAAGGAGATTCGCCATCCCCAACCTCCTTTGATCTTTTCTGTTCCATAGTTTATTAGATTGGCTGCGAGTGCCCCAATTCCGATGCTTAATTGGAAGCCATTACTGATCGCTCCTCTGTATCTTGGTGGCGCCATTTCAGAGAGGTAAAGTGGCACTGACTACAAAACAAGCATTGATTAATTACTTGACTTGATAATTGAAAGAAGATTATTGGCGTTGCAATTGGAAAATAAGCATATACCATTTGAGTGGACTACCTGAGTTGCAAAACCTACACCGACTCCAAGCAAGACGCGACCAAAAATTAGCATGTACACATTAAATGCAGCACCTCCAAGGGCTGCACCTGCAAGAAAAGCAGCGCCTCCTAGAAGGATTGATGGCTTGCGCCCAAATGCTTTGGTGACAGACGAGGCAAAGAAAGAAGCAAGAAGGCCAGCAACATAGAGTGAGGAAGTGAAGGAGGTCAGCAGTTGGCTATCAAATTTGCAGTAGTTGCTAATCTCCGTGTCTTCTTTCATCTTTCTGTGCACTTCTGGGAAGAATCTCCTCAGAAACGATTCCATTGAGGTCACACCACCTGAACAGATGTACTTGCAAAGTTAGTTTTATTCCTTTGTCTTTCTCTTGGGTTTTGTTTCCAGAATAATTGCATACAAAACATCAGTAAAACAATAAAAATGCCAATGGCTTGTTAGTAATTTGGTTAGATAGCTCAATGGTTCTTTTCAATTGTCTTTTTTTTTTTTTTTCTTTTTCTTTTAGTTCAATTAGTTTGAACTAAGTAGCAAAATACATACCAACTGAAAAGCCTTGATCTATTGTCCATGCGAACAAGAAACTAGCTTTGCTATTAGAACTTAGACGCGATTAAAGACAGACCGCTGAAAATAATGGTGAGGGGCCGGGCAGTGGTGACACAGACCTGAAATTCCAATGTCATAGCCGAAAATGACTCCTCCCGTGGCAGCCATCATACAAGATAGAACAACAAATGTGGTCATCCGGACATTATACTGCCCCACTTCGCTGCTTACCGCTAGTCCAGTTGCCATAGCTCAACCTTCCGAGCTCGCAAATATGTCTAGCTTTCTGAGCCTTTGTATGTTTTCGAGGGCAGGCAACAGCCAACACAGAGACGCCGAGAGAGAGAGAGAGAGAGAGGAAATACTCTAATTATATCACAGAGAGAAGAAAGAGCAGCTTTCCATGACTGGTAGACGACAGCAAGAAGACCGGTTGCGCATGGCTGTCAAAGTCTATTAGTCAAAAAGTCATATCAAACACTAAAATCAGCCGTAGATTAGTTACTGTACATATTTGGACCTAACATTCAAAATATTGAATTTGCTCTGTTGGACTCTTTACGGGTTTCGGAGTCATTACCTTGCAGAAAATACATTTAGAAAGGTTCAATGGTTCCAACGGGGCAAGAGGAGTGATTAGGACGAGCGCATTTCCGGGATTCCGTGTAAATGCCATCTTTGTTGACCCACATCTCCAATTATTGGAGAAGAATCTTTTACATTTACTGCTCAACTGTCCACAAAGGACGAACTCTCGTTGTCAAACGCATCAAACATTGAACTGCAACTTAGTTAAGACAAAGGCCCTCTTTTAAAGTCGCTTGTTGGGAGTGAGATTAGTTACCTGGTCCCTATCAATTGTCAGAAAGGAACTCAGAATTAAGATTCCGTATTGAGAATAATATGGCCAGAGAAACGAAGAAATCTTCGGACAGGCATCTCTCCTCGCACGTAACCTTCTAGCTTAATTAGAGGCACCAAAAAAAAAAAAAGGGTCTGTGAGAAAAAAAAAAAATCTTCTGCATGCAATAAATGAAATATTGTAATATATATATATATATATAGAGGTTGTCGGATAAAAAAATTTAAAAGAAAATATAAAAAATTCTTCAAAGATTTTTCAAAAAAATTATTTCGAATTGTGGCTTTATATATATATATATCTGGTACGGGTCTTTTTGCACTGTGTTGTTGCGCGAATCCAGATACCTACTTTTATGATTGAGGAGGCGACCTTGGTCAATCTCCCAGGCCGTTGAAATGTTTGGATCTCGAATAGGCCCATCGCGAGTCGTAGGCCCACAATTTTAGGTCCATAAATAAAATTTTCTACTCGTGCCGGGCAAACTTGCTTGGGCTCGTTATAGGCCCAGTTCTGCAGTATGACAAGTGCGCCGACGCACCAGCTGCTTTCACGACATCCCACCGGACGAACATCTTCGATCGAATAACCTTAAGAAGTGCAATCCCAACTTAGTAAATTCAAAATTTTACTCTAATCAGTTAAAGAAATAAATAATCTGTTTAAAAGATAATTCAATTGATTAAAAATTTAAATATTTTATTTTTTATAATTTTGAATTCTAATGATAAAAAATCTATAAGAATAAAAAAATTTATTTTATTATATAATTTATAATATAATAAAAATTTTAATAATAATTAATAAAAAAATTCTCCAATTCCAATAATAGTGAGATCTAATCGAATGATGTGTCCATTGTTTAAGTAAAATAATAGGAGAAATGTGCGGTTATGAATTCTCTTGATACGTAAATTAAAGAAAAAAATTGAAATTACCAATAACCACCTATAATTTTATTTCCTTGACCTCACTTACCCACCATAATTCATCTCCGTACAGAAATCACCACCATTTACTATCGCTACCATCATGATCACAGTGACCATCGCCACTACCATCACTGTCATTATCATAATCATCACAATTATCTTATGATAATGAAGTGGATTTTGAAAAAGAAAAAATAAAGTGGAAACAGATGTTAACGAAGAAAAAGAAGGTAATTTTGAGTTTAACTTTAACGGAAGAGAGAGATGGGGAAAAAGAGAATGGAAGTGAGGAGCGAGAGGCGACGACTTGTCGGAAGAGGAGTAAACTGTCATGCTCGCTGAAGGTCCAAGATGAGAATTGTGCAATAGTGATTAGTATTTGAGTGAAAAATACAATTTAATTTAATATATTATTTATTTATTTTATTATTTTAAATTAATTATTATAAATATTTAACAGTCAATTTTTTTTTTATAATTTATAACTAGTGGTTAAACTCAATCGATGTTGAATCAGATTGTTTAAAACTAAATTGAAATAAACTTAAACATGAAAAAAAGAAAAAGAAAGTTTTTTTTTTTTTAAAAATCCCCATAAAGAGAGGAAAAAGACAAAAAGACAAAAGAAAAAAAGGGAAGGCTAATTATTCATTGTGGATGGAATTGCTCAGACCAAAGTTACGGGGCCAACGCCTGCAGTCGCTGTCCAGACTTGCACTTCCGCACTGTTCTGGTCGAAGGTCCCCCAGGTTTCTTCAACTCTTGGTTTCAGGCAATAACAAGGGCCGCGTCGCTCATCCGATCCGTACCCTTACCAGCCAGAGACACCCGATTGCCACTGTGAGAGCAATAGGCAGGGCAACAGAAATGGTCAAAGCTATTAGAGTTCATGAGCTCGGCGGACCTGAGGTCTCCTCCTCTCTCTTTCTCTCGCTCTCTCGCCTTCTGGATTTTCTCGGTCATTCGATTGACCCATTGAATCAACAAGAACATTAAGCTGTCTGATCTTTTGATATTTACATTGTCCTTGCATGTGTTGTTTCTGGGAGACTCTGTATCTGTTTGTACTGGTTGATGGGCAACCTCTGCTATTGTGCTTCTGTCTCTTTCTATTGTTTCTGGGAGACTCCGTATCTCTTGTCCTGGTCGATAGGCGAACTCTAATTGTGCTTCATCTTCTTACTTTCTTTCTTTCTTTTTGGCTTTTCTCTTTTCCGAGTTGTGGGCTTTTGGCTACTTTGGCTTCATTACTTCCTATGTGACCTACAAATTTGTGAATTCCATTTAATTCAAGTGCTGTATTACTTCAGTAATTTTTGAGTAAATGACATTGCAAAGGTTTTTTCCAGCCGTAATTTGCCTTTAGAATTAGAACCTTCTTTCGTGTAGAGGGCTGTTCTCCTTATGCTTTATTGGTTTTGTTATCCATTGCATGTGCATGACATGGCAGGTCCTGAAATGGGAGGATGTGGAGATAGCAGAGCCTGGTGAGGGTGAGATACGTGTGAAGAACAAGGCCATTGGGGTTAACTTCATTGATGTGTATTTCCGCAAGGGAGTGTACAAGGCTCCCTCAATTCCCTTCACTCCAGGTCTCATTTTTATTGTTTCAAATTCACTACGTGAAAATTGTTGTTTGCCTTCTGCTTACTGTTATGCTGACTCCGCTAATAGTTTGCTTTGGCGGATATTATGATGTTTCACTTTTTTTTTTTTTTTCTTTTCTTGAGCTTGAAATTTGGAATTCCAATAAATAGTGAAGTTAATTTGTGAAATCTTTGTTCACAATAACATGGAACTTGATATTAGTTGGAGATATAACATCCTGTTGGTTGTCTAATGCTGTTGCCGAGTTCAAAAACTGCTAGTCTAGAAGACTATTAATTAATATACTTTTCTGTTGGTATAATATTGACTTGCATTGGAGTTATGCACCTTAGGAATATTCTCCAACCCCATCCTCACACACATGCAAGCGCGTGCATGCATTGCATGCTCACAAAAATTTGAATTGTGTGGTTCTCTTCGGGATAACCTCATCCTGTGGGATGACAATGCTCAAAAAACTAGGAAGTGATGTGAAATTAGAAATCTTACCCAGTCCACTATTTTGGTATATAGGTTTTATTAGTGTTCTTTGTATCAGAGGTATAAATCTTGTTTATCTGCTTGTGTCCTTTTGCATTAAGGATGGGGTTCTGAATCTGGAAATATTCAACTGAAGGGAGTGAAATATGCAGGTATGGAGGCTGTTGGAGAGGTCGTAGCTGTGGGCCCTGGAGTTACTGACATAAAAGTTGGAGACATTGTAGGTTATGCTGGTAATCCCTTGGGCTCATATTCCGAAGAGCAGATCCTTCCTTCAACTAAGGCTGTGCCTGTTCCTCCCTCAGTTGATCCTGTTATTGCAGCATCTGTCATACTTAAAGGCATGACTGCTCAGGTCCTTCTCTGTAGTTGCTTCAAGGTTGGTCTATATTTCAACTTGATATTTGTCCTAAGTTATCCTTTTGTAAGAAGTAGGTGTCAGAATTTCTCTGATCAAGAATTTGGAAAACATTTTTATTAATAATACTCTACATCCATCTATAGGGGAAGGGGGAAAATTGCCAATTCATTTTGACCATGCTCAATTTGTTTGTCACTAAAGTGATGCATTTCACTGGCAAAGGACTAGTTGAAGTGCGGATATGATGTATTGTTTTTGGTGAGACTCTTTACATGAGCATGATCATCCTTTCACAAATGCATGCAGCGTGGTCTCTCATGGTAGGATAGATGTTAGGGTTGTCACTCTTACAAAGGTTTCATCATTGTAATTTCTTTTTTTTCACAATTACTTTCAAGCTACTATGTCCATTATTAGGATGAGGTGAAGAGGGTTGTCTTTGAAAATGTTGACTTAAAAAGGAAAAACCACTGACTGTTTTATCCTTCTGCATTGTAGGTTGAGCCTGGGCACACCATCCTTGTTCATGCAGCAGCTGGTGGAGTTGGTTCCCTGTTGTGCCAGTGGGCAAATGCTATTGGTGCTACTGTCATTGGAACTGTCTCAACCAAGGAGAAGGCAGCACAAGCCAAGCATGATGGATGTCATCATGTAATCATATACAAAGAGGAGAATTTTGTTGCTCGTGTCAATGAGATAACATCTGGGAATGGGGTTAACGTTGTCTATGATTCAGTGGGAAAAGACACCTTTGAGGTAATGGCTATTCTTTTCTCCTATTGGGATTTTTTGTTGAATGCAGAAACCTGCTTTCTGGTTTGGATCTTCCATTGCTGATTAATTATACATTTTATATATGCTAGCTATGATATCTTATATTGGTAGCTAGTATTGCTATGAGATTTGGTTTAAGTTCAGTGTGTTTTTAAACTCACGCCAAGGACCAAAGAAGCATCATATTTTTTTCACTGGTACTTAAGGGCCGGCATGTTTTCTGTTACACTGATTTCGTACCTGCCAAGAATGGGTTTCATTTATTGTTATTTACTGACATTGTCCATTTAGCCAAAACGTGATTTCATTAGATTTGGGTTGAACGGGAGCCTAGTTGCAGCTCTGCTTTCTTAATATTTTGGTCACTGTTTCCTGACGTGGACATTGTCACTTTCAGGGATCATTGGCGTGCCTAAAAGCTCGTGGGTACATGGTGAGTTTTGGGCAGTCATCAGGTGTTCTGGATCCAGTTCCAGTGGCAGCACTTGCGGCAAAATCTCTATTCTTGACTCGGCCATCTCTTATGCTGTACACTACAACTCGGGATGAGCTGTTAGAAACTGCCGGAGACGTATTTGATAAAGTGGCATCTGGTGTCTTGAAGGTTCGTGTGAATCACAAATACCCTCTGTCTCAGGCAGCACAGGCACTTGCAGACCTAGAGGGCCGAAAAACATCGGGGTCGATTGTGTTGATCCCATGAGATTACTACAAGGGACAAGTGGTTTGCATCTAGCAATAACAAACTCTTTTACGAAGAACTGGTAGGCTGGTTTGAACTTTGAACATGTGATAATGATTTCTATGTAATGCGTCCGGTTGTTTTGCCCTCGTCTGCTGTCAATAAATAGTGTTAAAATGTGCTAGAAAGAGACCCGGCTCGATTGTTTTCCGGTTGTTGTTTTGAATGCAGCGCGGTCTGGCCCGAGGCAAGATGACGGGGTTGGGGGCAGGCGATCTTCTGTTTGCCTCGACCTTCAAAATGATATAAAATTTACATCTAATATACTAAATTATGCTTTAATTATATTACAAAAAACATATTATAGTATGTTAATTATATCAAAAGGCATACTATGATATCAAGAAGCATACCATGTTAAGTGGTCATTAATAAAAAGTTTAATTTTATAACAACAATGCTATTATTATAATTTACAGACTAAAATGCCTTCATATGCATAAATTGGCTAAATATGGCCATTGGGTGTCCAAGATGCCAGGAAAAACAACACAGGATTGCTAACCGAGTAACAGCCATGGCCAAGATGTAACGAGGATGCAAGGGTTTTCTTGAGTCACTAACAACATTAGTGATAATTTGAGGTAATCCAGAAGGAGTGCAATTGGGGCAGAATAAATCGGTGGAAGTTATGGAACTCACATATGACCTGAATGCCTCCCAAACGGATCCCATCTGCCAATTTATTTAGAAGGTAAACAAAATTAGTCTAAGAACGTGAATAGCGAATTCCACACTTCTGAACTAGTAATCTGAATAAATACGAAACCAATTCTAGATTGCAAGCGTGTGAAAAACAATCAACGAGATCAGAGAACTCAGATTGAAACTTCACAATTCATCATTCCATCATCATGGACTAATCAAAAACAAGAAAGCAATTACGTCCTGTACAGAAATGTATAGTCTACTTTGTTTCAGTAAATCCTATAAAATAATAAAAAAAGAAATCCTTGAAAAATGACATTTGCATAACGGCACTTACAGAAACGACTATACAGAACTGATAGTTTGACGCCTCATTGTTTCCCAACTTTCGCCATTGTTCACTGGCCTGCTTGCCTTCCACTTTGCAAGAAAATGTCTCATTTCGAGAATCGAGAAGACTACGAACTTATGCAAATGAAGAAAATATATTCGGTATATTCAAATCAAAGTTACAATCCAATTAACAAGAGGACTTGAACGAAAGACTTGTTGCCGAATGTACAGCGGGGTCTCTCCAGGAGTAGCTAACAGAACAGAATTAATTGACAGAGGATACGGTGCATGAATTATACAAAAGTGACCATCCAGTTACTGAACTCGTCGTCCCACGACCAAGGCCGCTCTCGCAACGGCCCGAGCCCCACAACCGGTAGAAGAGCAGCAGAGCCAGACCATAGTCCGGGAACATCCCAGCGCATTACAAGGACCTAAACCCATAAAGCCAAGAAATCGATAAACAGTAAACACCCCAATGCATACAACGACCCCTGTCAATCTACTCCCAAAGACACGAATCAATGATAAACAGCTAAATTTGAATAATAATACACGATTTGCAGCGGATTTGGAGAGAAATCACAGATCAGCGAGCTGATTTGGAGAGAAATTCGTAGAGAGAAATTGAGAACTAGGACTGTGTCTATGAGCCTCTTACTATTAGATCCATAACGTCCTTTCACCCATTTCGTCCACTATGACTAACAAAAAATATCTTTTTCATAATTTCTGATAAGTTAGTATGTATTTTGTAATTAGCATAGAGTTTAGTATACTAGAGGTAAGTTTTTCCCGAAAGGGCCCACTTACATTAGGGGGATGGGGATTTGTCAGATTTAGCCTAGCCCCGACCCACCCATAAATATTTATAAAAATTATTGTTTTGAGAAACAACGCCTCAAAAATGAATAAAGATTACAACATTTTCGGTTATCATACTGGAATGAATTGACGCATGGAGTCACCTTCAGAGTACGCTGATCACTGAGTTGCCCATAAAATACATGGACTGCAATGGCTAATAAAAATAGCCAAATCCTCTTAACAATGCCTTATTCTCAACTATCCCCTTAAACCCCCATTATTCTCAACTATCCCCTTAAACCCCCATGTAATGGCTGATGAACGGAGACCAAAATCTAGAGTCTGGCACATCCTTTCGAACTGTGGCCACTAACATCTTCGAGATCGATGCAATAAGTTAACGCGGCTCTCAGTTTCTTCAAATCATCAACTGTGTGCGCTGCACTCAGAGTGACTCGCAACCTAAATACAAATTAAATTCAAATGGGAGTTCAGAAAATGGGCATAGAAGCATTAATGTCACCAAGTCATCCAAGAAAGAACTGTAATATTGGTCCAAATCCCGCCAAAATTAAGCAGGATAGTCGTTCGCGCGCAGACATGGTCCAACTGAAACAAGACATTCTTTGAGCTTCATTACGCAGAAGCACCTTCAGATATTCCTAGTATGTGATCCCTACATTGTCTTAAGTGCTAATTAGGATCTAACTCTACATGGCTGACAAGTTTACACACTCAACTCGGAGCATGATGAAGGACATGGAAGCTAATGAGAAGTTCCACACAAAAACCACGCCACCATTTAGCCGTGTAACAGATGTATCTACCTTACCAATGTTAATGATCCAGATGCTCCCTACTATTTAAGGTATATATATGTTTGATCATTGGCAATTACTGGTCGAAGTTTTAGAAGGTATGCATTACATGGCAATCCCTGCGCTGAAAATTTGGGCCAAAAGAAAATGTGGTGCAAATGGTAACCAGGAAAGTGAAACCAAAACTTTCACGTTATGCTGTCACAAGAAGACATTGAGATGGTGCGCAAGATTTGCAAATGAAACCTGCATGAGTTGGAAGCCACTGTTGGAGGCCTGATTGCGGTGACATGAAAACCAGATCTCAACAAATGCCTGTTCCATGATGTAATGACATTATAAGTTACAGAAATAACTATACTTAAAAATGCACACTATCACATGCGCATAAAAGCAAGGGAGAGAGAGAGAGAGAGATCAAACCGGCTAGCTTGCAGGGCTTTCTCTTCACTCCCTACAATAATGGAGATTATATGACTCGTAACAGAGATTCCAGTAAGAGTCTGAAACTCTCTCACCCTGTTCCATATTTCCCTTCTACGCCACACTTCCTTACTAGCGACAGTAACAGCAGCTGAAATGTCAAAGTGTAGTTCTTTTATGAAAAGCAACTATATAATTAGGAAAGCAAAAGCGTAACAGCAGCTTCCGCCTGCATTGTATGAGAGATTATTAACAGGAATTGACCAAAATGCTACAAGTTTGCAACTAGTAAAGAGTGAAGGACTACATGTTCCCCACAAAAAACTAGTCTTCTCTTTGCATTTTAAGTCAATTTTTAGTGTAGACATCCAAACTGAGCTTTAAACACGTGGGAAAAGTAAATTCCACATTTCTAATCCTTGTCAGCAAACTACACAAATTAAGTCAAAATGCTGCGGTAGTAGAAGTGATTAATAGATGTCAAATATAAAAAATTTGAAAAAAAAAAGCATAAGCATAATGATTCACCATGGGCAGCAGCAATAACAGGTACTGGTGCGGCAGTAGAAAAGATAAAAGCGCGTCCCGTTGAAAGTATCAGCTGCTTCCATTTTTTGCTGTTCATTGGCACCAGCATAAGTTTTTTTTTTTTTATATTATTATTTTATTTGCAAAGCAACTTTCAGAAAGCTCAATTGCCATGTGGACAAAAAGCTAAGTAGAGATAATTGACTTTTCAGGAAATCATTATTTAATGAAGCATTGGGAAAGCTAAAGACCATCCATGAATTTGAAGTAAAGTTTCATTTCCTTGGCATAAATCTCCTGTGACTACCATTAAAGGATAGTACATGGCAACTCTTTACCTGCATGCTACAAATCCACCATGGCATCCGGCGGCTTTACTCAAAGTTCCAACACATATGTCAATGTCATTTTCACAATTGAACTCTTCAGCCACTCCACCACCACGTTTACCACAAACAAATGTCCCATGAGCCTGGAAAATCCTCGATAAGTTTTTGTGTTATACCGTTGAGAGCATAAAGTTGCATCAAGGTACCCAAGGAAGACAACGGCAGGCATTAGGCAGTTACTTTCATAGTTTGAGAATTTATGCCATTCCAGGTATGATCTCAGACGTTTGTGAAGAAAATGTATGTACAGAAAGGCATGAGATTTCACAAGAACTCACATCATCAATGACTAGCAAAAATCCATGCTTCTTACGAAGATTCACAAGCTCAACTAATGGTGCAAAGTCTCCATCCATACTAAACAAGCTGTGATGAAAGCATACCAAACCCCATTAACTAAATTGACCACATACACACAAATAAACAAATGTAATACACATGCAGAAGACATATTGTAGGATCTATCCTCCTTGCTGTGACAAGAGAGATGTATAGATAATAAAAAGCCAAAATGCCATCCAAATTGCATTTGTGTACACTTACACCAGAAGAATGGCACAAATATAGACTGAAATTCTGTAATACTGATACTTGTTTCCTGATTAATGGTGCTAGATTGTGTAAGCTATGATGACATCACTAACCTATCCGTCACAACAGCTTTTCTCTTCAACGTACAACTTGATCTGTCAAAACAAAGTAGGCCATGATTTTAAAATTGGGGAAAACCAAAATGGAAATGGGGCAAACAAATATTGAGATCAAAGGTTTAGAACCTACAGCAATGTATTAAGGTGGGATATGTCGCAATGTCTATACACATATGACTTTACAGTCTGCTGTCTTTCAGCAAGACGAATACCATCAATTATGGAAGCATGGTTCAGTGCATCGGAAAATATAGCAACCTTTTCCTCCTTCTGATGTTCTTCAGTCACTGCCAAAAGAGAGCCAATACTTCCAATAGCTACCATCACTGCCATATTGGCAGCAAACCCTGTAGGACAAAGAAGACAGTCCTAGAGATAAATTAAGAACAAGTACACATCAGTTATTCATTAAGCAACCAAGATCATCCAAAGGAATTAATTTAGCTTCTTAGAATTATACACACAGGAATTTGCATTCCGGGTGATATGCCATAGATCATCTGGATATACAATATACATTTTCAGGACCAAATGGAGACCTTTGCTAACGAATGACTCTGGTCATCACTATTTGTTTCTCTTTTACAATATAATATGAGCTAACATTAGCTAAATTCTCAGTAAGCTCCACAGATGTGCAAGAAGCAAAGAAGAATGACAACCAAGCCCAAAGTTTACATCTAAGGACTTAGATCAGTTCTACAGCTGCAGAAATATTTAAGGCATTATATTCATGCTCTCTATGTCATCTCATTCTTATGAAACAAGTTTTTAAGCAAAATAGAAACCATATCATATAATAGTAAATTTGAAGCCATTGAAGTTCATACCTCTTTCTTCTTTAAGTCTGCCAAGCAAGACTCGAGTAACCTATGGTAATTGGTGTATCCACAAATTAAAGCAGAACCTTTTGGCCCCATTCCATGTTCAAGGGCTGCCTGATCCAGCAAAAATTCAAAAATACATCAGTAGTTCTACAAAAACAATATTGAATTTGGAGAGTGGGCCAAATAAATACAAGAGGAAAAAGATTAGTAACAACAAGTAAACCTTTGCAGCAGCATTCCTAACTGTAGGGTGTGAACTCAAGCCCAAGTAATCGTTCCCGGAGAACAAAAGTAGCTTCTTGAACTTCCCAGATTGAGTGCCAGTTTCTCCGTTTGTAGCAGCATCGTTATCTCCTATACAGATGATTCGATGGTGAGTAAAATTATACTAAATTTCTGACGAAAAGGATGAGCATTCAAGCAAACAAGAAAAACCCGGAAGCGAAAATCGGGTAAAACTATTATCGTCGCCAGTGCTAAGCCACATCGACGTTCATGGAAGCAATGCACGAGAAACCTCAGCATTATCCAGGACCGAAAAGGAAGAGTACCAGAACTGGGAATGTCAAGCAGCCATTTGTGGTACGTTTCCTCTGAAATAGACGCTTCAACAGAGGATCGATCCCACGAGCGCAATTCGTCGAAGAACTCGTAATCATCTCTGATGGCGGCCTTGGTGCATAGTTGGGACGGTTCAGCGGCGGAGAGGCGAATTGGCCTTAAAGATCGAAGCAGCTTCTTTGATTCAAGCTTGGCAAGCGCTTCCTCTACCCAGTGACCCCATAAGCTCTCCTCCTCCATTTACGGAGAGAGAGACGATTGAGTTCCGAAGATTACGAGTACTCCAGTTTGGTTGGGTTGCTTCGGGTTCTCAGGAAGAGGAAGGGTTGCCTTAAATCGACCCCGCGTCTGTGGTGAAAATACTTCCGAGCCCCTGCATTCACGTTTGATAATCGTCAATAGGCATTAACGCACTTTATTAACGTACTTGGCATTTTCGTTAATTCACTATTTAAATTATTATACTAATATTTTATTATTTTATCAATTATAATTTATTTAATAATTTATATATTATTATTTTTTAAAATAAAAAATTTGATAATTCTTTTATTTAATTGGCGACATATTCATTGAATTGCATTGTTATTATATATATATATATATATATATATATATATATATATATATTTATTTATTTATTTATTTTATTTATTGTGTTTTCAACTGAAGAAGCTAATTGACGTTGGAAAAAGTTAAATAACCAATTTCCATTTCCAACGCAGAGGCCAAATTGCATTTGTTTTCCCTTATTTTCCGATAAATAAAGAAAACAAAAAGGAAAACGCAGCTGGCCCGCAAATTTAACTTGCCGAGCACGCCCGAATGCCTTCCGCTCTCTCTTTCTCTGCAATTTCTAGGGTTTCTCTCTAGCGATTCTCAAGAGAAAAAAAAAAATCGACTAATTGCTCAGACATTGGGAGATGGTACTGTCACAGAAGCTCCACGAAGCATTCAAAGGCACAGTAGAGAGGATAACGTCGCCCCGCACGGTCTCCGCCTTCAAAGAGAAAGGCGTCCTCAGCGTCGGTGAATTCGTTATCGCCGGTGATAATCTCGTCGCTAAATGCCCAACCTGGTCTTGGTAATTTACCCCTTTTGCCACCCCGCCTCAATTATTTTCCCAATATTTCAGTTTAGCCCCACTCCCACTCCCTCTTTTCTCCTTCGTGGCTTTGGCAAGTTCGATCGCAGATCGCTCTTTTGTTTGTTTGCGTGATTGTTCTTTTCGAGCTTTGGGGCATATAGCGTACCTTAGCTGTTAGCTGGGTTTAGACGTACGCTTGTTTGGGTAGTTAATTTTTATTTGTTTTGGAATGCTTTTTCGGTAAGCTCTAAGCTTTAAGTCTTTGTGGTTGATATGAATCTGTTAATTGCCGAAAAAGATACTGTTAGCTTGAAAAAGCATAGAATGTTTGATTCTAAGAATACAGTCCTTCTTTTTTCCTCACTTAAAAAAGGATTGCCTTCTGGATCGGTGGCCTTACATTGATAAATGACGATGATGAATTTTTCTGCTGCTTGCGTTTTCTGTGTCATTAACAGGGAATCAGGTGAACCAAGCAAGAGAAAGCCATATTTACCCCAGGATAAACAGTTTTTGATTACTCGAAATGGTGGGCACATCATCTTAAGTGTTTTGCTTTTGACTTCAATTAATTCTTTTCGAAGTCATACTTTTTCATGGGGACACTGTCATGATTTTTCATTCTGTCACCTCTTTCAAATTTCATTGTCTTGCATGTGTATAGGGCCTGTGGTTCAATAACAAGGGTAGGAGCTTAGCATTTTTTTTTTTTTTATATCTTTTCCTTCTAGAAATGTTACTTCTGGGGAAAACCAAGTTCATGAAAAATAATGAATTTCCATTTCAGTTCCTTGCCTTCGGAGAGCTGCTTCTGTAGAAGAAGAATATGAGGCTGCTGGAGGTGAAATTCTACTTGACAATGAAGATAATGATGGCTGGTTGGCAACTCATGGGAAACCTAAAGGTATATCTCTCATGGTAGGTAAATACTTTTTAGCATATGTTTAATCTTCTATCTCTGTGCTCTATGTGTCTTCTAGAAAACAAAGATGATGAAGATGAGAATTTGCCTTCAATGGAGGCCCTAGAGATCAGCAAAAAGAATCATATTCAATCAATTCCTTCATACTTTGGGGGTGAAGAGGAGGAAGACATTCCGGACATGGAAGACTATGAAGATCCTGACAATCCTATTGAAACAGATCCTGTAAGTTGTTACCCTCTTTTCCATGTCTTTTGCCTTTCCCTTCCAGAAATTAGATAGCCCGACAAATTCCATCCTATTGATGTAGGCAACCCTTCCGTCAACCTATCTTGTTGCTCACGAACCTGATGATGATAATATTCTGCGTACCCGAACATATGATGTCAGCATCACGTAAGATAACTTTTTTTTTTTTATAATTTTTATTTTCATGTTGTACTTACAACCTCATAGATTGTGGGGTTCAGTTATCCCTGGAAAATTAGTATGTGCATTTGTAGCAGTCTGCGATTGATCAGCATAGTGTTTTGTCATTGATTGAATGGTAACACCGACTTAGTTGTTCTTATTATGCTTCTTCAAAAAAGTATGTGTGAACTGAAATCAGTAACATTTTTGGCTAATTCTAACATTGTCTCTAAATCTGTATTTGCAGGTACGACAAATATTATCAAACTCCCCGTGTATGGCTTACTGGATATGACGAGGTTTGTACCGATATATTGTTTCAGTTACTTTTTCCTGTTGGAAATCAGTGTTTGAAAATGGAACTCTGGGATATATTTTGGTGGGATTTGTTCTCTGGAGGTATTTGAAGTCATATTAATTGCATTGGATTGAAGTCTCTGTTCATCAATTAATACAGTATTTGTGCATATCTAAATCCAGTTCATTTTGCTATTCCTTATTGATTGTCAAATGGCAGTCAAGGATGCTCCTGCAGCCAGAACTTGTACTTGAGGATGTTAGTCAGGACCATGCACGGAAAACGGTAAGATAAAAGATTTCTTTATTCTGTATACCAAGTGATACTAAAGTTTTAATTCTTTGAATTGTATTCAAGGTTTTTGAAATCTACTGCATCACTTCTGAAGTCAAAATTTTCTTTTACCTTCTGAAATCAATTACATGCAGGTAACTATTGAAGACCATCCTCACTTACCGGGGAAGCATGCATCTGTACATCCATGTCGCCATGGTGCAGTCATGAAGAAAATTATTGATGTTCTAATGTCTCATGGAGTGGAGCCAGAAGTTGACAAGTAAGTTTCTTCTTTTGCAGGATGACTAAGAGAATTTATTTTTGTGAAAACTGAAATTTGAGATATGTGCTTGTAGCCTAAGCCAACCAACTCTCCTATACCAATTCAAGAATGTTCATGTCCAATCCCTATTTGCTCAATTTCACAATGGCTTTTAATTTCAATGGTTATGGTTGGTATTTGGTATCTTAATTTGAATACACAAAACAAAGACACAGTTGTTTTTGTCATTGGGTAAAAAGTTATTGAGTAACATCATATGTAAATTTATGCAATATCCAAGCATTACTTTTACTAATTTTTCTGTGGATGGTTCTCTCTCTATTAGTACCTATATGTCTTTTAACTGCATTTTTTATTTTCTGTAGGTATCTTTTCCTATTCTTGAAGTTTGTAGCTTCAGTAATTCCAACTATTGAATATGATTACACCATGGACTTTGATCTTGGTAGCTCAAGCAACTGATCTAAGGTGCTTGCCACCATTAATTTATTTTCTTATTTGATCTTGTGATGTTTGCCATCTTATGGGGTCTGGGGTTCTAACTGCTCTTGAAATTTTATTCTTGGTAACATGCTACATTTGGCAGTTGCAATCTGCTTTGAATTACTACTTATTACCAATCACTTGAGGAAAGATGATACTTGTTTTCTAGGAGAGCTTATAAGGGATGTCTGAGAGGAGGGCTTATGGTTTGCTGGTTGGATGAGTCTTTTTATAATTTATTGCTTAATGGGGCCTTAAGTTTAAGTTTCTATTTCCCTTTTAACAGATTCCTTGTGCCATTAGGCCCAAGTTTCACATTCAGTCTTATCCATACACTATTTATTTCTGGGCTCCACCGCTTTTTTCCCAGTAATTAATCTTGTCTCGACATATTTGTTCAGCTACCCAGTATCTTGCATTACGGAGATTACATTACCTTGTTAAACATATGGTTTCGAACTTGACACATGATCAATCAGAAAAATTAGTTAAATCTATTGCACTCTAGCGTGGTGATCTTGTATGTAAATGTGTTGGGTGTTTTTGATGATTAATGCGATACTTTGGTCATTCCAGATGATACGTGTTGGAAGTTCAAGAAACATCTTCAAGTGCGTTCTGGATAGACGCAATGTATCTCAACTCCATATCATTGTACATAAACTGGCGCATGAACCTTATCGCTAAGATACTCTAAATTTGACTACAGCTTGTTACTCTATCACGTGGTTGTGTTACAGTTAATAATAAATTGTAAATGGAGACATTCATTTGTATTTAAATTTGTGCTTTCAGGAAATTAAAATGATGGCATCTTGTTTGGTCTTTTGGTGTGCGGAACAGGCATGGAATTGTAGACAAGCTACTTGCCCAAGATGAGGATTAGTCCGCGACTAGAAAACTCGCAGTTAGAATCATAGGGGCTTAAGACCTGTTTTGGGTTTTTTCATCTTTCCCCGCTTCGGAAGCGAAATGTTAGGCTGTATCTGCTCTTGGGCCGACGTGTATACTATTTTGTAGTGGGCAGATCACTGAAAAAGCCCGAAAACCTGGGTTAAAGTAGTGGCATTACATATTGATTCCAGATCTCAGTCGATTCTTCAATCGTAAGTCGGCCAAAAGCCATTAGCCACAGGCTTGAAGATCGTTTGGAATCTGAAAGATAATTGTGAGGAAGGGCAGAGAGCAACTGTTTTATGTTGTCTGTGTTATGGTGATTGGATTGGTGACTGAATATTTGTCTCGGTCGCTACGTTGGAATCTCTCAATTTTTCTTTGTCCACCTTCCTGGAAAGCGCGGAATTATAGTACAATCGCTGAAAGGACGCCGCTCCGGGGCCGCAGCCCTGTAGTCGGGGTGTAAAGAAGGGAGAGAGAGAGAGAGAGAGAGAGAGAGAGTGGGGGGAATATATGGGTTTTGCGTATATATATAAATATTTTAAAAAACATTTGATGTATATATAAGTAAAATAAACGTAGATACAACCCATGATATGTACGTAAAACCCACATCCTCCGTCTACACCCTGTCCCCAATTCTCGTCAACCAACTTTTCTCTCGCTGAAAATGTATTTTGCCCAACACGTGTAAGATACGTGCATGCCGCCCCCCTTGTGGAAATGGTCAAAGTTGCTCAAGTAGAATAGTTGGCAGGTGGTCGCTTGCTCCCATTCCATACCAGAGAGACATTAGAATTTTTGGATTAAAAGCAGCACCCGCATCTCAGCAACCAGAAAGACGCCCCAAACCTGGCCTTTCGCAAAGTACCAAGTCTGAAAAAGAAAAATGAGGACTCCCCGTTTCTCAATACTGTGTTTCAGTGCTCTCTTCTTCTCTGCAGTTGCCGGCATCTCCGGCGTAAGCATCAATATCTCCAGAGTTTCATTTCTATGCTTCTTAGATCTGATCACATAGAAAGAATTATCCCCACTTCATCGTTAACTAAATGTTTTGGAATCTTTTTTTACCTATCTAAACTAAGAAAATGCATATGACATCTGGATTATTGGTTGTGGGTGTCTACATTTTGAGTTTCAATTACTGTTAGATGAGGAGAATGTATGAGTTTGGTTCTTTTGAAATGTGCAGGAGGATGATCAGTGTGTCTACACAATTTACGTGAGGACGGGATCCATCATCAAGGGAGGAACGGATTCGAAGATCAGCCTGACCCTGGGAGACCCATCAGGCCGCTCGGCATGGGTCCCAAACCTCGAGTCATGGGGCCTAATGGGGAACCATCACCACTACTACCAGCGTGGCAGCCTCGACATCTTCAGTGGGCTTGGCCCCTGCGTGGGATCGCCCGTGTGCCGCCTCAACCTGACTTCCGATGGGTCAGGGCCTCACCATGGCTGGTACTGCAATTACGTTGAGGTCACTTCCACTGGGCCACACAAACCCTGTAGCCAAACCACCTTCAAAGTCGAGCGCTGGCTGGCGACGGACGTTGTACCCTACAAGTTAACGGCGGTGCTTGATGAGTGCAGTAAATGGACCAGTGGTCCTGTGAAGTGTGGCAAAAATGAGAAATTTGTTGTTGGATTTCCCAAAGAGGGATCTGCGGCTGCTTGAAAACGGACGAACCTTCCCTCCACCATTGTCAAGGCCTTTATGGGTTTGTTTTATTTTCTGGTTTCCTTTTGGACCCTTTTGTTTCTAACGACTCAAAAGAAGCCCACCAAGGCTCTTCAGATTTACCCTTTCCTGCTCTATTCATAGGTCAGGTTTGCACGCTAGACTAACATCATTATCGATTGAAAGTTAATGCAACTTCGGTACTCTTTTCGTTAATCCAATTCAATGGGGGCAAAAGCTAGTTCAAATCCGGTTGCTCCAAAAATTAAATTATCAGAGGAAAAGTAAAATTTTGAACAAAATAACGTCACGAGCCAATAATTATAAACCTCCGACACATGGAACTGTTTTGCCGAGGCGCAAAAAAAAAAAAAGATCCAATCACCATGATTAAGGAGCAATTGGCACAACGCCCGGTGCAACTCCACTTGTCGCTTCAGTGGAGGCAGCCCCAATCCCGCAATCCCAAAGCCTAGATCAAGATCAAGATTTCAATATTCTTGAACCGCTCAAAATCGTATCCACCGATTACGGAGAACCCGAGGGATTGGTCCAAAACGAATTCGTTAACGGCCACAGCCCTCAGATCCCGGCGGAGAAGACCCCCAAACCACAAGTCTCGATTCCGCTTCGGTCTGAAAATGGCCTCGCAATACCAACAGCGGCGACAGGGACCAGTCCGGCGGGGAAGAGGAGACGACTAGTCGCCGCCGCGGCGGAATTGGTTTCCCTTTAAGTTGAGGATGTTTGTAAAAGACTTTCTTGGCATCTCCAGGAGCTCGACTTTTGTAGTGGAATGACTTTTAAGATTTTAGTTGTTGGTCCTACATCATGAAGAGATGCAGGGTTCCATTATCATTTTCTCCACCCGATTTACCCATCAAATTTTCGTCATACATGTATCCAAACAGTGAGCGCCATTTTTATTGCCGCTGAACATTGATTGGTGTTTCTTCACAGTTTTTTAACTGTTGGTTATTCAAATATATGCTTCAAAACGTAAAAAGAAGCTCAATGAACAATAGTACATCTTATACGGCCAGAGTTGTGGCTTGATTTTTGTGTCTCCATTAAGCCTTAGTCCCCAATCCTCTCTCTTATGGGGAAGAAGAGTTCAGCATTGCATCTGCGTGCATTGACAGACAGCACCTGCCACTGCAGAAGGGGCATTTGTGAGAACTCAGTATTCCAGTTTCTCGTGGTGGCATTGTGGCTAGCCCTCTAGAGTTAGTATCTTTTTTGAGCGTGGCATTACATATATGTTTAGATGAATCTGCTTGTGTGGGCTTCACCTCCATCTACCTGCAGAAGTTTGTTATAGTTTAATTTATCCATGGCATAAGTCACTCCCAACTAGTTTGAACTTAAATGTCATATCGGCCTCGACATTCTTGACATTACAGTTCAGTCATTCTATGTCGCTTTCTGTGGCTAATTTTTGCCCTGGACGCGGCAGCATAGGCCATGAAGGTGGGCTTATGCCACGAGGGATTTTACTTCTGACAAAGCTGGTTGGATGATGCCATGTTTTTCTGATCTGTCTTCATTTTTCGCTAATCTTATTGTGTGCAAGCTGGTCAGGACTCGGTTCTGAGATGAGAAGGTCTTTCCAAGGTAGTTGTGCTGACTCTGGCTTTGTGAACCCTGTCAAAGAAGATATTTGGTAGTTAGCTATTGAGATAGCGATCCTTCAGCTATTGTTTTCGACGGGAGGGTGCCTTTTCCTGTCCTTGTAGGCCTGTTCTCGTTTGGCCGTGCTGTAACAGTTAAAACTGGTTACGTTTTGTCTGGATATAAACCATTACTTCTAACACGACAGAATCTTCACCGGTCGTGCATATTCCTTCAACCACAGCCGTAACTTAAACAACATAATGCAATGCAAGTGTCTTTCTTTCTTCCTATGAGCAACCGCTGTTGTCTGCTTTGCCTGCATTTATGCTGCCAAAGTGTCGTGATTAGTGAATGGGGCCACCGCGCTGTTCCCTGCCACTTCGTCTGTGCCTGGTTGACGATGTCATTTGGGTTTTGCGTTATGGCTTTTTATCTGTAGCTCTTTGTTGCAATCTGCGCGTTGTTCTGTGAGCTCTAACTGTCGATGGATCAAGCTGGACTCTGTCCAGATTTTACAACAACTTGTTCGCTGCCCAGATTTAGCCATACTCAATTTTATGTTTTGGGTCCCAAAGTTCATAATCCCCCGAGTTTGAGTCTGTTCGAGTTTGGAGTTCATTTAATGGTACATAATTAAAGATATTATTAACGAGACTATTGATTGTAAGTGAAATAGAGAGAGCAGTAACAGCATATATATATATATATATATATATAGTTTGGGGTCAAGGGAGTTAATATCTTTTCTTTTTTTTTTTTAATTTTTTTTTGTTTATAATTGAAAGTAAAGCAGACATCCACTAATACAAAATTTTCAAAAATGCCCTGTATTTATATTTTCAATTTTTATCTATAAATTTGGATCCGGTTTAATCGGACAGAATTTGTTGGAACTCTCAAGTTCAGTTCAAAAATAATTGAGACTCACGTTTTTGTAGCCAAATCAGTCGAACTGAAACTCATATATAGCTCAACACTGACTTTTCAATTAGGCGAATCCAATTTTACCCTAGTCACGTCCAATTAATAATCCTATTTTTGACTCCTTGTGGTAAAAGGGATTTTTATCACAATTTCAGTTGTAATAAATAATAGACAAATTCTTGTTAAACTCAATTTTTATGGACTCATCTATGCTCAAAATTTTTTTATTTTTAAAAAATAATATTAATAAATTAATCCGAATTTATGGTTTTTGTGGTCATTGCATGGTCGGTACGTACTTCAATGTCGTTACTAAAAAATTTTCCTTCGTATGATATAGGACATCGGGATGTGCGGTATAAAGCGGTATCTTTCTTTAATTAGTTATGTATTTGAGATAATCTCAAAATGTCCTCTTCTAGTCGTACTGGTTGATTCTCTACGTTCCAATTTGAAAGTCTCAGGTTCGAACTCTAGAGAATACTTTTTTTGAAAAAAATTTTTCTTTCTCATCTTCTTCTGCAACCTGCCTGAGAATCCGCCGCCATGGATGGTGAAGAGCCCACTTCTGGACGCAGAAAGGTAACGAATTAAACTATTGGCCTCTCCGATCTCCATGTATTCCCCTCAAATTTGAACTCAAAATATCCGATTCCAGATCTGACACGAATAAAACCTCTGCAGGTCAGGTTCGCTCCGAAAGTCCAGTCTCAAAGAAAGCCCGGACCCATCGCCCCCAAAACGTATTACCTTGCTCAAAGCATCCATTTCCTTTGTGTTTCTGTTAATTTCAAAATCCGCTTATTATTGCTTCGCGGTTTTGCAATTTTAGTTTCTTGTTATTTTGGAATACAGCGAAGACAGTACCATTAACGAAGATGACGCTGCCCAGGCTGAGATGCTCATGAGCAAATTTAGTGTAAGTATTCATTTTTATCAATTTTTCCGCATTTGGATTCAACCCTTTTTTCACATTTTGCTCTCTGGGGATTCATGGCTTTATTATTATTATTATTATTTATTTTATTTTTTTTCTCTTTTCTTCGGTTTAGACTTTCTTTGTTTCTTCGGATCCCCGATGAGTCCGAGATGTTTCGTCAGACTAGCGTAGCATTAAATTAAAACTCGTTGATTTACTAAAGAAAAATAAATGAATAAATAAAACTCGCGGACATGTGCCCAAGATTTTTTATTTTTTTAACACAAAAGAAAAATGCATCTATGGATGTTTGTACTTGGGGCCGAGATCCAACTGTTTTCTTTGTTTAATTCACTCAAGTACTATTTAGTATTATTAGTGACTTTTTTTTATATTTAATTATAATATTAATAAATCTTAAATCTTTACTTTATAACAGAAATCAATGCATACGCAAAAGGAAAAATATATATATATTATTATTATTATTGCCAATACAACCTGGAACTCGAAATCAGTGCCAGAGAAGAGACAATTTGTTTAGTGGGAAGCCTGGGTGGGTTGGAGACCTACCTGTTAAAGACATGTTTTCGGACCAGTAGAAAGAGGGAATGCACTTTGACTGCTTAATTTGACCCGTCCAATGACGTGGCTAAAACTGTTGTCGATCTTTTGTCAACTAATGGCAGTAGCATAGACGGTGACTTGTGTCTTAAACTTGTACGAGGATGGAAAGTGTTCATATCCCATTTCTACCAAATTCTGATGCTCAGGTTCCTGATTTTGAGCTATTCTCTCATTTGCTTGTCTCTGCGTTTGCAGGAGAATTTCAGAAGACATGTGCCTAAAGCTGCAAAGAAATGTAACGTTTTCTACAGATTGCTCGTTCATTGTGTTTACACATTGTTCATCATTCCATGTATTACCTTCGCGCATTGATTTGCAAAGGACCCTTGATGTTGTGCACTTCTGTTGGCCTCGTGAAAGTATTTTGTCAGTGACTCTGTCACGGGGGTATTTTGGCTACCGCTTGGAAAGCATTTTCATCCTCAAGTATAGTTCCCTTTGATTGAGCCGTGTCGTGTCATGTCATGTTTCTGGATGTTTTTTTTGTGTTTTTTGTTTTTTCTGTGCGCTATGCCAATTTTTTCTTCAGCTACGGTGAGCAAACAAGGAAGATAAAGCCTTCAGTGGATGTGCTGGGTGTCAATGGAAGATTTTTGGATTTTGATGCATAGATTAAGGCTCTAGAGTGGAGAGATTGCTGTTGTGGGTCTGAAAAAGTACATTTCACGCAGTTGCTTTGCATGTGACATTGCTCTTTGATGGGCTCCTTCGTATAATTTTGTGGATGGAATAGGGGGCAATGCTTTTGATGGGCTAGTCTGTATCACCAAAATCTTTCATGCTGCAAAGTGATTTGGCACGTTATCATCGTTACTAATTCATCATCTACTCGCTCATGTTTGAGGTTTTCAACCTGCAGCTTCTGTGCAAGTTGCTTTTGGACCAGGTACCACATCTTCTTTAAGGAAATATGGTCTTCCTCGGGTTGGGGATGCTGGTGGCAGCAGTAGGTCAGAAGTAAAAGATTCTATTGATGATGACTTGAAAATTGTTAGCTCATCTTCTACTGCCAAAGAAGACCAGATTACTGCATGTCCTTCAGATGCTATTGATGAATTCCCTAAGAAAATTCAGAAAGATTACATAGAACCTTGGGTAAGGAACCTTGCCTCGACGTCTGGGGCTGCTTATTGCCCCTGCACCTGCTCCCTTGCTGCCTTTCAGTTGTTCTAAGACCTGCTCTTCCTTTGTCATTGCAGGACTACAACCATACCTACTATCCTACTACTCTTCCTCTGAGGAGGCCTTACTGTGGTGATCCAGGTAAGTCCTAAGCACATGTAGACAATGTGTCTAAGATTTATTACTGCCTTTGTGGAATCACAAAACTTTTTGTGCTGACCAGTTCATTTTGAACATTGTTTTGCAATTCTGATGCTTGGCATTGACTGAGCACATTTACTTGATTTGCTTTCAGAACTTCTTAACAAAGCTGAGTTTGGGGAGGCTGCAAAGAATCTGGAATATGATGAAAATACTGTCAATCCGGCTTCAGATCTTGGGCTTTTGGTTGGTGCTCAAATCAATAGATCATAATGTTTCTGAAGCACTAGTATTTTTTGATGATTCTTATGGACCATTGTTGCCAATTGGTGATTGTTGACAGGACATAGGTGAGAAAAAGAAGATGCTCCTCTTTCAACTTCCTGCCAAGCTGCCACTTGTCAAACAATCGGCTAGTGCAAAGGGAAAAGAGAAAGCTGAGAGCTCCACACTGTCAGCAAGCAACAGTGCTTCAAAGAAGGGCAGCGATTTGGAAGAGTTAGCAGAAGGTTATATGGGCAAAATGCTGGTTTACAAGAGTGGAGCAGTCAAGCTGAAGCTAGGCAATACATTGTATGATGTAAGTCATGCCAGATTTACGCATTAAACATGCATACACCTTCATTTCCTCACACACACGCATCCACACATTTCTGTCGCCTCCCTGAAGAATATAGAGTTCAGATAATTCATGCAAAAATGTTATTATTACCAAAGGAATTTAGGTTATGCCACCTCCTCCATTGCACAGTTCTTTGAGACCTCAACACCAGATAACTGTTCTTCATAGTTACTTTCACTAGGTTAAGAGGAAGTGGCTCGTGGAGGGGCAAGATTAGGGAACCCTATGATTGTTGTGTCACCATGTAAGTTTTTTGACTGAGTCTTTGTGGTGCAGTAACTTGAATCCGACTCTGCACCTGAAAAGGAATCCAAAGGAACAGAATTTCCAACCAAAAAAAAAAAAAAAAAGAACTGGTTAACAGATGATATTCAATAAAGATTCTATTTCCTTAAGACACTGTGCCTTCTTATCTTTATTTCCTTGTGGATATCCATTAAATCACTGAAATAGACCTTTTAAACACTTCACACACACATACCCATATATTGGTTTGCAAGTACTAGGATTTAAACCTTAAAATTAAAAGTTCAGGCAATTCTCTACCATTAGACTTTGTAACTAGCAGCAAACATATTAACCACAAACCATCCAGATGTCTTTTACTTTGTCTTCCCTAGGAGGAAACTTGTGTTCCTTTCCTTACCTTGATGCAAATTAAAGAAGATAATGATGCAACCACATGCAGGTCTCACCAGGTTCAGATTGCATATTTGCTCAAGATGTCATGGCGATCAACACTGCAGCTAAACACTGTTGTACTATTGGAGAGCTTGGGAAACGTGCCGTTGTAGTTCCTGACGTTGATTCTCTCTTGAGTTCTGTGATTAACTTGGGGTAAAACCCACATTTGTTCAATTTTTTCCGTGCAAAGGAGAATGGAAGGGAGGTGCCCATTAGATGCAGCAGAGTTGGATTGATCCATAGACCACGGTAGGGAAAAACATGTTAGAGGTGGGGCAAAGCATGATAGAAATATATAGGTGCAAGATGTAAATATGCAACGGTTGGTTCACTAACTGGAAGCATGCGAAACTGCATTGGGAATGCTCTCTCTCTTTCTCTCTCTAAGTTAGTCATCTGGCAGCGGGGGCATTAGTCCTTGGCCCGTGCAACTGTCAAATGATTTTAGGTTTCACGAAAAATAAAATAGAAACATCAATTAGACTTTAACATGCAAATAGAAGCATAAATTGCTTCAGTAGCTGATTTCATGACCTCACTATCCCCGCCCCGGAAAGCCTAAATGATAAACTGAAAACCGAGTTTCATGGGTAACAAGAAGAACAGAAAATCCACAAATGCCAATGTTGTACAAAACACCCGTCGACTGAGATACTCAAGGTCATCAAGCCTCCTTCACAACGGAACTTAAAATTCATTATGTATACATGAAATGCACATATAGTGCCGTATAACTAGTTTAAGCTGAAAAGACTCGGGTAATACAACCCAGCAACAAACTTCCCTCGGTACAACTCTGCCATTGGAAGGGTAACAACTGTCATGTCGTCAAGTTTATGGTCAAGCGACATGGGCTCGAGTCACAACTACAATCAGCAGGACCACTACAGAAAGCAGGAACGAGGTTCTCAGCATTTCCTCAAATGGATCTGTGGCTCCTGCTGTTGTCTTCTCCTCATTATGTTGATTAAATAAGGCATTCACCAACTCTGCTAATTTCTCCATTAGCCCCAGGAACTTTGCCTTGGTGTTGTCAAAAATCCATTTGACGATATCCAATGTAGGACTTGACTCATCCACAGTCTCATCTGAGCATTCAGAAGTTGGTCGAGCTACCGACTCATCTGCATTTTCCATTAAAAATTGGGTCAATTCAGTGTAGTGTTTAGGGAAAGACGAATCTTCAATTCAGTGTAGTGTTAATTTTGAGGGCAAGCGTTGGTGTAATGGAAGAAGTTACTCTATTATGACCCAGTGGCTATGAGTTTAAATCACGAAAACAGCCTCCTTGCAAAATCAAAAGTAAGACTGCCTTTTCCCAGACCCCACAAACGTAAGAGCTTTTTGTGCACTGGGATGCCTTTAAATGGAATAGCTTAAACCCAGTCACTACTTATGGAGGCCCCTAGCATGACATGCCAGACATTTCTTCAGTTTCCAACAGAACTTAATGAATGATAAGATAGCTTTGCCTAGGTATTTTGCTTATATCAATTATAACAGGCTCAATCTTTCTTACAAAACACTGTTCTCTACCACTGAATTACAAACTAACCTGAATAATAAGCCTCCCGTAGCTCTCGCACCGCCTCGTTATTTAAAACAGCATCCCAGACAGCTTTATCAGAAGACAGTGAGATGACCATTTTCTGCACCAAAATGGCTACAGTTTGAGATAAGTATACCCATTTAATCCATGAAAGGGAAAACAAAAACTAGTCATATGTGTCACTACTTAGAAAGTGCATGGAAGACAAAAGCATATTGTCAAGGACGGAGCTAAGTCTAACACTCATTTGTGCTTTCTGTAGCCAGGTCCTACTATTCACAAAGTTTTACAAAAATGCGTAAAATTGACCTCTGTTTACTAGAGATGACTTTGATCCAGGACAAATTGACATATAACATACACAAACACTCGTGCGTGTGTCAACAATGTTGGGCACCTGAACGGATGGATCAGCCTGCAAACAATGAAAGGCATCATAAACTCTTCTGGATCCACAAGCATTCAGTGTTTTTGGATTACATAGATGCAGAGATGGCTCCATCCAATCCAACCCTGAACCAACCGAAGAAACTTTCGGCAGCAACTTCTTAGGACATGAGATTTGATCTGCTCCATGCTTCTCAGAATTATAAGCATATTTATCCTGAATGAGCTCGGAGTACGAGGCAGTATCAAGCACCCTGCAACAAACAATTCCATAACTGTCCGTACAAGCTGTAAACATCTAAGAAAGGCAGAGTCTTTGCACAAATTTTAAATTTTTATGCCTACTTCTTCATCATTGTAAAAAGGACACAATTGCATCTTTAGAATACCATTACACATTTATTTTAGTGAGACGATGCAAATGGGGAAATCGAATGACAACAATGTCAATCCAAGATTCAACCATCCTGTATATCTAAAAAGTAACCAAATCAATAAATAGTCCCATAAGTTAAGGGGAAAAATTGCTTTTAGAATGTTTAGATACAGTGGACCAAAACTAAGATACTGAGGCTTCCTGATATATTAAGAGGTTAACCTTTAGACTTATTGTTCATGTTCACCATTGAATTCAGGCTTCTCTTTGGTTTTACTAGGACAGGAAAGGACTACGTTTCTATTTGACTTCTTACAATCATTAAAAATGAAGCAAAACATATAAATACACGAGATCATCTTAGCGTTATAACCCATTTAACACCTTAAATATAGCAACCAAAATCCTTTGCTATTTGACTTCTTACAATCATTAAAAATGAAGAAAAACATATAAATACACTGGATCATCTTAGCATTATAAACCATATAACACCTTAAATATAGCAACCAAAATCCTCATTGCGAACCCAAAATCCTTTCTGTTTAGCTCATAATGCTGAAGCTAATTTTCATTTTCTTGATGTGCAACTCAAACTCAGACTTAAGTGCATAAAAGCCAACAGTGGCTTTGATTAAGGAAGCACTATTGCCAAATATCATTGGTAGCATCCACGGATTACAAGACATCACCAAGCCAATTATCCTCTTAATAAAAGTCAAACTCAAAATAATAATATCGACGGGTATTCAAACGTGTATTGGGGGTTGCAGGAATTCAACCGAGCCGGTTAATTGAAGGCGTGTCACAGCAGGTAACCTCACTATGTTAGCAATGTCACCATCTATGCCATATCAAAACACTGATTGCGGCTTGTGATATCAAAACCTGGGGCAATCATCCTTGACTTCTGAATATAATTTACTCAGGTGTAAGCAGAGACATCGGTGATATCCTTCACCGCCACCAACCATACTATTAACAGAATTTTGTCAACGCCAAAAGGCACAAATAGCACAAAATGACATGAAGAACAATACATGGGTTAACGTGAAAATCTAAACTAATTGTCACATAGTACTATCAAACCGGCACAGTTAAAAACGAATAATGGGAAAATTATCTTTCAATATATATATATATATATATAATTTTTTTCTATGGAAGAATATAAAGGTTCTCACCGTGTAAGGGCAGCGAGAGCATTATTCACTTCATCCAGAGAAGGAACAGGACCCAAAACGCAATCATCAGGCAACCCAATCGGTCTATCCTCTTCACTCCCAACCTCAGACACCCACTCATAGTCGTCACAGCGAGAAGACCCAGAAGCAGAAAAAGAAGGCAAGCAAGTGCCGGCTGGTCCGGCTCCCCGAGAATACGGAGGCCCTGGGACACTGGAGGCAGCAGAAAAGGGAGACCCAGAACCAGAAGACAGAGTAACATTATTGTTTGAGGAATTGAACTTGTGGGTCGACCTATATTTAGGCGAAGTACTACTAGGAACAGCAGCACTTGAAGAAATCGGTTCTTGGATATTAGCGACAGTGCCGGCTCTGGCAACCGTCCTGCCAACCGCCCTTAACATGCTGCCGCCGCCGCCTCCTCCTCCCATGCCTCTGCCTCCTCCGCCGAACATAATCTAAAATCTTCCCCTTCCTGGTCGGTCTGCTTCTCCTGGCTACGTGCGTGTTATGATGCGTTACGCTTCTCTTTCTCTTCTGTCTACATTCATGCAACGGATTCCAGATGAGAATTTGTCCGGTAGATCCTTCTATACATGTGTCAGAATTTTAATGCACTTAAAACGTTGGATTGATAAATACGAGGATGATAATCTTTTGGTTTTGTGCGGATAGGATCAATTGTATGGAAATGAGTTGCACTTTTGTGCGTGTGGAGAAGCCGGCCTTTGCCAATATCGTTCTCGGGAAGTGCACGTAGAATCTACTAAAGTATAACACCAATTGGACCGCCCAAATAATAATGATAATAAAAATAAAAAAATTCGTTTTTTGCAGTAGAGGAAAGAAATGCTAAACGTCACTTCCGAGTAAATAATAAGGAATCGAAGTAAATTTTACAATTTAAAATACTGATGTGTTAGCCTTTTCTGGCATGGCAATGTTTCGTGTTAGTCGGTTGGTGTATCCTGGAAGGTTTGGTTATCTTTTAAAAAGATTTCATCCAGTGATTTTTATTGAAAAATATTTGAAAGACATAAGATAAATAAATAAAATAATATCTAAATTATTGATTACAATTTTTTTTTAACTTTTATATCTAAATTTAATGATTTAAATTTTATCTTATCTATCATATCAACTTATCTCATATCCTTGTAATCGCGCTCTTTTTTATTTATGTTTTTATGGGTTACATCAGCCCCCCCCCCTTTTTTTTATTTAAGTTCTATATATATTTGTATATTTTCCATATATAATATAATACTTTCTCCGAACATTATTCTGGATCCTCCGTAGAATTTATTTCTGTTTCTCTTTTTTTTATTATTTTTTAAATTGTAAAATAAAAGGTTTACTGGGTACTTAATTGGGTTTTGGTGTTATCATATTCTCGAAAGATGATTTGAGGGTGTAGCCGCGGGCTCGTGTGCCGGGGTAGAGAGTGTATCACTTTGATTACTTGTTTAGGAAGATATTAATATGGGTTTCACGGAGTCAGAGGATGGACGCAATATTAGAATAAAAAATTATTAAAATATAATCAAATCAAATTGTTAATTAGAGTGTGTTTAATATCTCTTTTCATTTATGCCTCTGTGAAACTTTTTCCTTTTTTTTTTTTTTTTTTTTTGGTTGTAGGTATGAGATAGAGAATTTTGGTTGTTTCAATAAATAAATAAATAAAAACGCATACTACAAACTTATCCAGCAAGCAATATATTGTTGTTATTGTTTTATCTAAGAAAACAAAATTAGAATGCTAGCCGTGTTTTCACCCCCCCTTGTGGCCTTGTTTAATTAACCCTATCTTCCCCCAAGCACCAATTCACGTCTCCTATTTGTTGATTGTTATCTTATAGATTTGTCTGCGGACGTGCTTTCTTTTCTTTTTAGTAATTTTCACACACACACAAAAAGAAAAAGGAAATAAAAACGAGAGGAAAGAACGTGACAGCAATTCAGTAGGCCGATGGCATGCCAAGCCAGTTTTGGTTAGTGATCAGAAACCAGCATATTGCCGTGAAGTGGGGGACACCCACCATGTAAGACAAATCGGAGACTCTGTATAAATGATTGAAATCCCAGAAGACTACTTGATGAAATGGATGTTTGACCCCCCAAAAAAAAAAAAAAATATTAAAAAATATATATATATATATATAAAGACTGTGATTGCATTGGTGCATAACTATGAATTGACAACTTTGTTACAATACGATTGCGAGCTAAATATATTTTTCATTTTCCAGGAGTAACATCACTCGCTTTGTCATCAATCTGAGCGTTCCATATCTGCCAAGCAATCTCCGCTTGGGAAGCGTCCTGGCCCTCGTCGTCTTCGGCCTTTCTAATATTTTCATTTGCCTCCCGGAACATATATAAATATATATGTGGTCAACTGTGCTTCACTCGTTATTTACTAAAAATAATTTTTTTTATATAAATTTTTGTATCTCTTTCTAAATTAAAATTTAAAATTTTGTAGATATAAATTTAAATTTTTAGTCAGACTGAGTATGTGACGAGAGATGGCACCTTGGGGGGGGGGGTATGGGATCTAAGTAAAATGAATCAAAGGAGTTTCCATTTCAACGTTGGCAAGAGGCACCCGTGACCAGCAGACGGGCTAAATGGTAGCGACAAATAGGAGCAACGTTTGTTTCCTTTTCATTGGCAACAATTGTCAGAAGTCAGAACAAGAAAGGAGTCAAAGCGAGTGAAAACAAAGATCGCAGATAGGCATGAAATATCACCGATGGATCAAGGTAGCAGAGAACTGTTTGCCGTCAATCCATTTCTCTTGTTTCCTTTTCTTTAATTTAACCCCCCAAAAAAATAAAAAAGAAAAGATTTCGAAGGATAATCAATTACAATGTTTGTTCTTCCAATAATGGCATCGACAGAAAATGAGTTATGCCCTCATGGTCCATAAGTGCTTTTTTTTTTTTTTTCCCAAATATTAGCACATAAATGAAAACTTAATTAATGATAAACCCTCCTTAATCAATGTTCTGAAGCAATTCCTACTTTTAATACACGATTTCGTCGCAAAAACAGGCATGGCTGCCATAGAATTTAATTATTATTGGTACCTTTTCCTTTCAAATTTCAAACCCAACTAATAGCACTAAATGGGATCTTCGTTCTAAGAAATTGACATGGTGGTGAAGCTAAAATCTGGCATTTTCCTTTCTCATGGTTAACCAATTAAGAGGTGTCCATATTTTACTGTCGAACTAGAAGGAAGGCTACGTGTAAGTGATAAGACAAACTTCTAATTTCCGACGTTAATTAAAGGTGATTATGTACCATAAGAACACGGTGAGTATGGCACAATCTTTTTCGAAGGCCTTCTATTGTGAGCAAATAGGTCTTGTTATCTGAGACCGAGGGCAAAGTTTTCTAAATCCAAACACAAAGGGCCGGCAAGCAACCCATGAGCCACGATGAGCCCATTCGTCCGAAGCAAACCTGGATCATGGAAAGGGATGGGGGCAACTCGGTCCTTTTCCGTCTACCCTTAAAGACCCAAGTTGATACAGACACCATGAAAAACTGGTTGATGCTGCCCACAACGCAATCCGTGGCGACCCAAGTATCAGTTGGACGGGGAGCTTCGTGGACTCACTTTTGTATGTCCAGTACTTCAAGTAAGGCACATTCTTTCTTTGGGAAAGGTAAGCAAGAAAGGAAAACTGAAAATGTTTTGTTTGGGAGAGGTGAAAAGTGAAAGCGTGAGAATTAATATTTTTTTTATAATTTTATCTTTGTAATACAATTGATGAATGTTGATAAAAATAATTAATATGAATAAATTGATATTTTATGAATCATAGAGGAAAATAAATAATTTTTTCTTAAAACTGAAAAGAATAGATTGAGTAGTCCAAGATGGAAAAGGGGAATGAATAAATTTTCTCTGCTCTATTATTAAGACATCTTTCCGAACACGACCAAAGGCCCTTTTCCCTTTGTTTTCTCCTCGCCCTCCCTTTTTCTCATTTCCCAAACACAACATAAGTTTTCTGATGCATGATGGTAATTCAACTGTGGATGTGCAACTAACGTTTGGCGAGTTTGAGGTGAAAATCATTGAAGACCCAATTTGCGTAGTTTCTGATGAAATTTTATGCTGTTAGAATTATAGTTTTCTCCGTGCGCATTCAACCGATTTTGTTGTTTCGAGCACTACCATAAGCACATGTAACGTGAATAAATGAGAAATTATGTTCATGAGAGGTCTCTTGATTTATCTTTGACTGCTGTGAAGATTTGTTTTTGAGGATAACATACTCTGCAATGTTCATCAAGCATCATTTCTTTGATATTCTGGGTGTACAAGCATTACTTCGCTCCGAGAGGCCCTTTATCAGGAAAATAATCTGCTTCCGGGATCATTTGGAGCGAAGAATGGACTGCCGCCCCATCAGCTTTTGAAGGTGGATCATATCCTGTGGGACTATTTTCGTTTGCTACACAAGCCATTTGTATATACCATTAACCTCACCAAGAAAATTGTAGGCCCAAAACATAAGGACGAGGGTGTAAAGAGCCGCCTGTAGATTGAAGGGACATGAGGATTGATTACGCACTATTGGAATTCAATCTATTGGAAGTGGTAGGGTTGGAGTGGCAAGATGATTAACAAGATATGTATCAGTCTGCAATGCTGCTAACAGCTGTACTTGGAAGCTAGCATTATTACTAACACAAAATCCAGCACCCCAAAAGAAACCTTAAAAAAAAAAAAAAGAAAACAAAACAAAAACCCAAAAATAAAAAGGGAAGAAAGAAAAGCGATGGCGGAAAAGGCTTTGTAAATTATCTCCGAAGGTCAAGGACTAATTGAATTTTTAGTTTTCTTAAAGGTAGAATTTTTAGTGTTGATGAATGGCGTTCCACAGTTCTATTTTTCTTCATTTTGTATTTCACCTTTCTGCTCGGTGCGTGCTTGGCAGCTCACCTCTCTCTCTCCCTCTCTCTCTCTCTCTCTCGTGCGCGCGCGCTGGGACACACACGCACAAACACGCCGTACCACCCACTGAAATATGCATCTCAAGTATCCTGCACAAAAGTTGTCGTCTTGCTTCAGTTGTCCTTGCAAGTGATTTTAGCTGAATTTGATGCATCTCAAAAACAATCCAACCATTCCGTCAAACGAACTCTCTCCTCAAAACTAAGCAATCTTGCAGCGTTAGTTGTTTTCCCTTCTGTTTTTCGGTGCTCAAGGATGGTATGTTGGTATTTCAACTCTATCCAGTTTTGTGAGATGCGACCAGGCTCTCTTGAGTTTTCATTTTATTCTTTTTGGGCAGCGACAACAATCAAAATTTTTTCCCTTTTGATATAAGGGCGATGCATCCTCATGGTCCACTCTCGCCATTTGACGTTGCATGCATCCTATGTTTCAAACATATTGTCTTTTCCTCCTGTTTTGGTATAATGTAATTACATTTTCTGGTATCAGAAAGAGAATCAGATCTTGCTCGAATTTTTTTTTTCAATTTTAGGGAATAAAACCCAACAAGTTAGTGATACCGATGTGTGAGAAGAGATGGTGATACTATTTATTGACGACGCATGAGAGGAGATCGAGAATCAAATCAATTCGAAAATTAATATTACATTTTAATTTAAAATTTTAAAGTATTAAATTTATAATTTTTTCATTTATATGTTATTTAATTCTTTCTCTTACTTTTTATTATAAACTTTTTTAAAAATATAATTCATATTTACAATTTTAGTACATAAATCATATTTTGATTAAAAAAATGATAAATATAACAAGAGCTATAGTAGTCATCATGGTTAGACAATGGCCCCAATCTTGTGTGGATAAAAGTGCCTTTGTTCACTGTCAATGTTACATATCCTATCAATTTTGATGTACCAAATGAAATGTTCCAATTTGTATTGTGTAACGTAACACAAGAGCATATTTTTGGGCTTTTAGCAAATTAATTAATAAAAACCAAATTTCTGCTAAATCGAAAATAGTGAAGAGGAAGAATGGCCGCCGACTAACAGAGTGACGATACATAGGACACCCACGGTTGTGTAGTGGGTTGTACTCCACTATCAATCCAGCAGCATCACCTGGTAATTATGTGCTTTGAAAGCTTGAGGAAGAAAAGTAAAATAAAGCAGGAAGAAAATTTCAATCTTATGATTAAGATGTAGACTAGGCTTTGAGTTTAGCCAAGTATCCAACAAAACACACGAACACAAAGTCGCCTTCCATCTTCTAAAGCAAAATGATTGTTAGTTTGAGCTTTGCTTAAGAGGTTGGATTCCCAGTGGAGTACATTTGCAGAGGTTGGATTCCTAGTGGATTAGTCTACACGGTCTTGCTTCAAAATGCAGGAACGCATTCATGACCTCATTCCACTTGCACGCAATGTGATTGAAAATACAGAGGTAAATCGTGAAAACTTAGGCCAAATAAAACACAAAAAAAAAAAAAAAAAAATCACTTAAAAACGTGATCAGGGAAGTTCCCAAAAGACCCAAGCTCCCTCGTGGCCTTTCGATTTATGACTTTACTTTAGAAGGTCTAAACCATTTAGTTGCTATTCGTATTTCTCCACATAATCTCAAAATAAGGGGCGGTGCCCTCTCATGTCTTCATAATAAAGCACCTCTTTTTAACAAAAACCAAATGACACAACACGACACAAAATGATCGCCATGGGACCCTTATTGAAACCAGCTTATTTTCCTGTCAAAATACCTCTTCATCAGGCATTAGCCATAAAGATTCACCAACTAAAGGTTTCAAATGTGTGATTATTGTAGTAGTCCCTTGATCACATGCATAGCTCTTACTTATCTTCTTGACTTTTCCAAGTCACCGATAAAGCTTGCTAATTTTTTGGAGTTTTCATCATAAACAACAAAATTCTTGCCCATTAGCCTATGTAACTTTCGCCTTTTGTCCGTGAATAATCATGTTATCTTGTAAGCATATGTTGCTTAATTGAGAGTATAGCCATTGAGGCAGTTTAATCAGGTTCATTCATTTGTTGGATCACTTTCATTTAAAATTTTCGTGTTATCAGTTGAAAATAATACATAATGTTGGCACGTCATCAAATGTATCCAAGAGTTACATGCCAAGTGCAACCAACAGTGCTATGTCATGTAACCCAGGCCCTTATGAAAACTATGAGTTCGTGAGTTATTTCAGTCGACAAATTTAATGGAAAATGCTGACTTTGGTCTTCCCAAATTAAAGCACAGCAATAGCTAATACGACATATAGTTTGTTGTAGCTAATTTGTCACAACCGCTGAGGAGTATCTTTTAGGATATTATCATATGATGACTGGGTTGAGGAATTAAGTCTACGCCACGTCTTGACTTAGTAGACTTACACGACCATTCCACCACCTTCAAGCCCTCATAATTTTTTTCTCCACTAGGAGATTATGAATATGCTATAACGTGATCCATGGAAAAGAAATTATTACCGACGCATGAGAGTGTGAGAGAGAGAGAGAGAGAGAGAGAGAGAGAGAGAGAGAGTTCATGAGATATAACAATATAAGTGCGACTGTGAAGTCAAACAAAATAACGATTGGCAAGCCACAGTCTTCTTTTGAAAAACTCTGGTATGGGGTACAAATGGACCCTTTAGGGTTTTTTTAAAAAAAAAAAAATAATAATAATAATTCAAAGCTTAATGTTGCTTTGGAGTTGGGTCAATTCTTTCATCATTCACATATGGAACCCGCACCCTCCATTGCGACCCCTGGAAGATTGTTTTTTTCGATGTCAATCAATATTCTAAGTAATAATGGCTGATTTTTCATGCTATGTAATGGAACCAACCGCAATGACGGCACATTAGTCACCACACCCGTGGGCGCTAGACAAAGATCCATTCACATGTCACGAGAGTTGTAGATTTGAACCAGAGTCACCTGTGTGTCACGTTCGAAATTGACAGTTTAATTACACGTAGCTCGAGCGGTCTAAGTGCCGAGCTCTGTTCGTTGTTGAGAACGAATTCTTCAAATACTAAACTATTAAATTCGTGTACGAGTCTCCAAGGGTAAATTCTATCACTGAGGAGCCTGAATTTTCAAAATAAAACGAGACTTGGTCTTCTTCTTTTACATAAATTACTCAATTCGTGTACAAACTTCTCTCATATATAAAGTCTTTGTAATCAAGTTCTGGGTGCGTGCAAACTAAGGTTCCGGTTCAAACTTTTGGATCATGTCTGAATCGGTCTCTCTCGTGAATCTCTCTTTCTTGAGACTAGATTTTTGGCATCTCCAAAAGGAATTGATGATGCGCACATACGATTGAGTTATTCAAGCCATGCATGATTTATATAGCTGGAGGCACTACTGCACTAGAGATAGCACTTTCCTTTTTAGCGTCCACAGGCACTAAGTTTAATTTTGTTAACAACAGAAAAAGGTAAAAAGGGTTCGAAACTTTATGGCAAGCCCTGCATGCCACAAGCTTACAAGATAACACGATGGGTATTTTGTGTTTCGGCTCCGCTCCTGCTTCCTAGTTGTGCTTGTGCGAAGTGTGGTGTGGCATCTCTAGCTTCCTAAACCTGAAAATTCTAGATTCTGTGATACATGCCTAGATATTTGCGTTATACTTTCCACTTTGCGCGACAAATTATAGGCATCAAAGATTCTAAATGGTCCAGATTTCTCCACTTGGTATGTGAGGGCCGAGGGCAGCTCATAATTTTATGTATGATCACTGCTGTGCTTTTGGATCATATTGGTGCACTTATCCAATGAAAAATTAGCAATACGGAACAGCTGTTTTTGGAAAACTAAACCCCAAAAATTTCTGTTGAGTGAGAAGCATGAGGTTGATCAATTTGGGTACAGTCTAGTTCTTGTTTATGGCACAAAAATCGTTTTGTGGTACCATCTATTTCTGCATGCATGCTTATGGTAAGCTGCTTCCCTTTCCCCTGCGAGAGGTACCACATGGCATCTTTTTCTGCGGCACAAGAGAAGGGAAAAAAAGCAAACAGAGAGAGAGAGAGAGAGAGAGAGAGAGAGAGAGAGAGGAAACTGGAGTTTAGATCGTCTAGAACTCCGGACATGGGCCACTGCAGTTTTTGCTTTCCTCGCACTTGAGATTCCACCGCATTCTTTGAAGTTGAATTGCACTTCAAGTGACCGTCTTCCATTACTTATTTTCAAAAATATATTTCACTCTATGAAAAAATCTTTTGGAAATCAGCTGGGAGTGTCAAAAAAATATATTTTTTATTTCCAAAAATTGCGCCTTCACTTCTCAATTCGGTTACATGTATTTAAATAAAAAATTTAGTTTCAAAATGTCTTGAGTTAGACAATTTTGATATTGTTAAATATAATTTTATCTTTTTTTTTTCTCTTTAAAAAAATTTATCAATTGACCTCATAAAACCAATAAATTTATACGTGATACCATAAAAATAGAGTATGTTTATACATTTATATATACCGTAATATTATTATGCAGTCTCTTTTTTAAATATGGTTCTCGTGGCACTGGTCAAAGTTAAAATCTAACAAATTAACATGAATAATTAATACTTGTTGTTTAAGGTGAACTGTGTTCCAAAGACTTTGTTGATAACATTCGGCACTTTATCATCCAATTTAAGTTAGAAGAAACAAAGGGAATCGGATATTCACATGAGAGGCAAAAAGGCCGAGAAAGTAAATAAAAATAATAAGGGAAAAGCTTCGGCTGCCACGTATTTCGACGCCTCAAAGGACCACGGTCCACACGGAATAAAATACCCTTTTACTTTTTTGAATTGACACAAAACTTTTAAAGTTTTTTTGATTTAGTCCTAATTCTGAAAATTAACAATTTTTATATTCAAATGAAGATTTTTCTCGCACTTGTGCATGCGAGAAAAAGTAACCTAGTTCTAACGATAATATCCTTGTGTATATCATGTAATGATATTGTATAATCATATCTATAAACCATAATGCTAGCATATTTATATAATAAAAAATTTTGTAAATTTTCTTCTTTAATGATCTTGGCATCGTCGTGTACAGAGTTTTAAATGGGGTTTAAGAAGATCAAAGTTTTTTTTTTTATATAAATCTAATTAAAGTTTAGTGAAATGTACCGTGCACAAAACTTTAACCAATATACAACTCATAAAATACATTTACACGCTCCAAAATCTCAAGTTTCAATTACATACATATCTACAACTTGAAAAACGAGAAAACCTCTATGTACGCAATGACTGATAAAGATTGGACAACACAATCTTCGCTAATGTCTTAATTGAAGGACTTTAGAAATTACGGTTAACAGTGAAAGGTTGTTAAAAAAATTGGGTCAAAAGTGAGATTTCTTGTTTTAATATTTATTTGGACACCGTTGCTGGGCCCGTGGCCACCGTTGGCTAGTTACGAAAATTAGAGAAGCAAACATAAAAGGCAGCTGAATATTATTGTCTCCGAGGGAACTGAAAGAGAAAGGACAATTGGTCTAAAGTCGTTTATTTATAGATTTTGTATCGGAAAAAAAAAAAAAAACTTTTTATATATATATATATATATATATATATGATTTTTTTTATTAAAAAAAATGAAAAAGGGCAAAACCGTCAAAGGAAAAAGTAGAGGTTGGAGCTGCAACAGCCGTTAATTGGGCAAAAATCGCGCGTGGAATGGGCCGGGCACGCCTTCATCACCCACAATCATCAGCTATCGTCCCCGATGTTTTTGGTGTGGGGTCACGCGAGGCGCAGTCCTAATGCGTAGCACGGCGCATCACCTGACACGTAGCATGGCGCATCACCTGACACGCGCCAGGGCTAAGCCAGAAGCATTTATATCCCGTGATGCGATTGGAAGTCCGATTTTATACATCCTCTTCTATTTCGTAAAAAAAATATTTTGTAGACGATAAAAGTATATTATAATTTATATTGTATGAATATTATTTATCACTATAAAATAAAATTTAGGTAATATTTAATATTATTTATATAATATAATATTTATTTATATTTATTACACAGTAGATCCGAGTAGTCGGTGATGTGACGTGATATGATGGGGCTGGCTCCAAATTGGAGGGTATAAGGGAGACACAAGTGGCCGTGGGCCCCACCCGCCATTCTATCTGCTTGCGGTGAGAAAACAAGTTGTGCATCATGTGCCCGCGCCCTTCAAAACGCCGCCGTATGGCTTCCGAATGGGCTGATGTCCCTTTCAAGATGTAAGCATGCTCTCAAGGCTTTGCTTTTTATCCCATGGCTAATTTTCCAGCTCTGTTCCTTTTTCGGTCCACTACTGCCATGCATTCTTTTTCGCTGTGCTTCGCTGCTTTGTAAATATTCTGGTCGGTGATCGCAAAGTAGTAACATATTAACATTATTGCTGCATCAAGGTTTGTTTTCAAATACGGTAATACTTTATCTCAACAACACCGACGATTGTGTTGTAATCTGAAAATTTGTTATATATATGTATATATATTTATTTATTTATTTTGCAAAATTGATGTGAAATGTAATTGTTCTAAATTTGTTTTCTTTATAAAAAAAAATGTTGTTTACCAATCAATATCAAATGCTGAAATTATATATCATTAGATGATTTGATCTAATATATAAGAGCTCGTTTTCCAAAAAAAAAAAAAAAAATCAATTATTGTGTGATCCGTGTCAAAATGATCATTTGAAATGCTTCAAATTTCATTTCAACAGAAAGCGTAAATCTAAAATTAAAAAAAAAAAAATCATTATTCTACATTAAAAGCGTCAAATAGTTGTACGAAAATAACATAAGATAAATTGATCTTGATTTAGCAAAACAGTGCAGGAAGAACAATAATAAATATTTTATAATCTTTCTTTATTTGATCCTTTTCAGATCAAAAGGAATAAAATTTTTTCCTTCCCTTTTTTTTTTTTCTCTCCCAACGATAATATAGATGGGGACTCAGATTGCTTCCTTAAACTGCCAAAGAAAAACGCTTAAATTCCGTGTTCTTCCCAAATTCTATCTTTATTTCCCTTTATCTCTCTTTTTTATGTTTGTTTTATGTTCTACCTTTATTTCCGTTTCTCTTTTTTCGATCCGCTTTATTATGCAGCGTAACAATCGAAAACAAAATACATACACTCTGTCATAAAAAGATACTTTCTTCAGTTGGGTCTTGCCGGTGGCTGTCTGTAGTCCTCGGAACTACGCAACTGCCATTCACTATCTTCACTTTGACACAATCTTTGTTCTTCGGACTCGAATTTTGTCAGATAATTTTGGGGTTGCCCAATTAAGACAATCCGGAAGCATTACGACGTGAGCCCACGACACACACTCGCTACAGTCGAAACTTAAATCGCAAGGTACCCACTACGCTTTGTTATAGTTAAAAAAAAAAAAAAAGAATACGTATGGTTTAAAAAATTGGATATCGCTTAATATTGCACGGACGCTGAAAATTAAAAAAAAAAATGAAACCAATTATCCGCAAAGTGCAAACAATCATCCTTCCAAATTTAATTGTACTTAATTAGAATAGTGCGGATATTAATTATTTTTCTTAAAAAAGACGTTTGGTGGAAGCATTACGAGATCTACATTCGTAACTGAATAATTATTAAATTAGCATGTGCGGGCATGATTAAGGTTGAAGTTTTGTCGTTTATCTTACTAATACTTTGGCAGTCGGCAAGGATTACGACACAAAGTTAATGGTCCATCATGAAGGTTAAAGCTTTTCAACCAAAGTCAAACTCAGCAATAAAGAGTAGCGTGCATTTATTAGTTTATTCGCCTTATTGATTGAACATTTAACGTTCATTAGCGTTTATACCCCCCTCCTTCCTGCATTTTTGTTGAATTCGGCAAGGAGTCTTCGGGAATTCACTCAATTTGAATCACCCGCGGCAACTCCCAGTTGAAAAGAAAAAAGAAAATTAAATGGAAAGACAAAGTGTAGCACTATAAAATAAATCGGGTTATTACATCAGAAAGTGATAAAGCAAACCCAAAAATAATAAAAATTATTAGCCATTCTAACATTCTATTGGATGCGCGTTTTTGTTATAATTGTAGTATCAATATCGTCTAACCAAAAAAGTCAAAAAAAAAATTTTTTTTTGAGAGCTAATTGGTTTAACCAATTCAATTAGATGTCGAATCTTTACTTAATAATTAGTCCATTGAAATTAATGCTGTAGTCTAAAAAATATTCGTAGAGAATACTTAAAAGAAAGGTAATCACAAATTAATCCTATATATAAGTTAAAACAAATAAACCATTAAGTCGCATATCAAAGATCGAGAGAAACAATTAGTTCTACGAATGATCAACACCTCGCTGTGGCAGAGAGGGAATGCCAAATTAATTGAATGCCATTGGGAAAGGCCAAGTGACCAAATATCAGTACCGTACATACGTATTGGGAAAGGCTAAGCGGCCGAGAGAATCAATTAATGCTTTGTAGTCAATCAGTGCTTCATATCGGGAAAAGCCACAAATTTAACATAGAAATACGCAGACGAAGAGAGCGGACTAAATCTCAGGTTCATTGGGACAGACCACATTGTTCCGAACTGGTCTCTCATATCGATTAAGAACGGTAGAATTTTAAAATATATAAATATAAATATTATACACTCTAAAAAATTATTTTTAAGAAGAAAATAATAATCTCGTAATAAGTGGTATCAGAAATAACTCCAACTTTTATTTCAATATTTCTTACCAAGTCTTTTATGTGAAAAGAATAAGTAAGAGGAGGTCACAGTTACGATTCTTGATAAAAATGTTAATGAATTTGATGAAAAGGGTGTGACAGAGGTCACGGTCATGATTCTCGACGACCATGTTGAGAATGCAATCGATGAAGAGGGTGAGAATGCAATCGATGAAGAGGGTGTGACAGAGGTCACGGTCATGATTCTTGACCACCACGTTGATAAATTCGGTGGGGAGAATGCAAACATGGAGGAAACGGTAAAAATTTGAGAAAATTGGGGCCGGTTGCTCGGTTCACGGTTGAGCCATCCAGCTCTCCAGTTCAAAAACAAATCTTTTAACCTCGGTTTTAAGAAATAACTAGAATGAACCTTGAATTGGTTCCCGGTTTTTGGTCGAACCAACGGGTCCGGGCCGGTTGACAAATGGTGTGCAGGAGGATCACAATTGCGACATCCTTCCAACGATTAAAGTTAGCTAGAGAAATGTTCGGGACCCTATTTAGATAGATACCATAGATATTAGAGTGAGTGACCTAACTACCAAAATATACTCTTCACAATTATTAAATGTAACGCATAATAGTAATGTATGGATGTAAAGATTTATTTTGATTTTATTATCAATGAACTCCATACAAAAATTATAGAAATTATCACATGCAGTGATTAATTATTCTGATTTGACAAGTAAGTGATTCAGTTATATCGATAAACACATATTCAAAGTGTAATGGCTTCCCATAACTGTGGGGTACAGGGCCTACAGGCTCTACCCTAACTCTTCTGTCAAGTCTGATGGAAGGCTTGCGCCCGAAACTCTATTGCTGAAATTGTTATGAAAAAAAAAGGAAAATGGTGGTGGGAAATTGAAATGACTTTCTTGGATCCCGCGAGAGACATTGCTACAGTTACACAAGTTTTCACATTAAAAATTTGTTGGCCAAAGATAAAGGTACAAGAAATGATGAAAAGTGGAAACTAAAAGAAGGAAAAAGAAATGCCAAGAAAACCAAAAAGCATACGGGAGAGGAGACAAAGGAAAAATACTGGAGCCAGGAGAGAGAGAGAGAGAGAGAGAGGAAGAGAGCGAATGCAAGAATTGCAAAACCAATTTTAACCCATATTGAGAATTGGGGGAGGTTGGAGCCGTAGAGAGATACAGTTACTGGAGGATATGGCATTAGCAAGAGCAGTAGTTTCACTCTCATTTCCTTTCTCCATTAGTCCCAAACCCACCAGGAAACCGCAACAATCATCATGAAACATCCTCTGCACCCAGCACTCACAAAAAGCACCATCTCTCTCCGTCAAAACCTCTCTTCCCTTAAATTTACCCATCTTCACACCGCGCATCTCTCAACCTGATCGATCCCCACATCCCATTAACCATGAAACTTCCTTTTCTTCTTACATTCTTCTACTCTTTGAATACAATATCCTTACTAGTCCTTTCTGCTACAACTCTACCTCTCCAGCTCCGCTCCCTCCTCTCCCTCAAATCCTCTATACAAGACCCGCAGGACACCTTCTATGACTGGGAGGAGCCATCTCCCAGCTTCTCCAAGCCCGGTTTACAGGACCCAGTTTGGTGTTCATGGTCCGGCATTAAATGTAACCCCAGAACAGCTCAAATCATATCGCTTGACCTCTCTCGTCGCAATCTTTCTGGTGTAATTCCGGCTGAAATTCGATACTTAAGTACCTTAATCCATTTGAATTTAAGTGGAAACGCCTTTGAGGGGCCTCTCCAGCCGGCCATTTTTGAACTGACTGAAGTTAGGACTCTCGACATCAGCCACAACAACTTCAATTTAACATTTCCGCCCGGAATCTCCAAGCTCAAGTTCCTGAGAATCTTCAGTGCGTATAGCAATAGTTTTGCGGGTCGGTTACCAAAAGAGTTGATCTTGCTGCGCTTCTTGGAGCAACTCAACCTTGGCGGAAGCTACTTTGATGGAGATATTCCGACGGGTTATGGAAGTTTTCCAAGATTGAAGTTTCTCCACTTAGCGGGAAATAAATTGGAGGGACCACTGCCACCCCAGTTAGGATTCCTGAGCCAGCTAGAGCATATGGAGATTGGATACAACATGCTGTCAGGCAGAGTACCGGAGGAATTCGCCTTGTTAACTAATCTACAGTACTTGGATATCTCAAAGTGCCATCTTTCCGGTAACCTCACACATGACCTTGGAAATCTAACGAAACTGGAATCGTTATTGCTTTTCATGAACCAGCTCACAGGCGAAATCCCGGTGAGTTTCACAAACTTAAAGGCGTTAAAGATTCTTGATTTGTCTCTTAACAGACTGTCGGGAACGATTCCAGAGGGACTGGCTTCTTTGAAAGAGCTAACCAGGTTGAACCTGATGCAAAATGAATTAACCGGCGAGATACCACGAGGAATTGGGGAACTACCAAATCTCGACACGCTGCTTCTCTGGAAGAACAAACTAAATGGAACTATCCCGCAAAAGCTCGGCTCCAATAACAAGCTACAGTGGTTCGACGTGTCCTCTAACTCGCTCACTGGTCCAATACCACCAGGCCTTTGTCAAGGAAACAAGCTTTTTAAGCTCATACTCTTCTCCAACAACTTCGTCGACAGAATCCCATCGTCATTAGCCAATTGCACCTCCCTGATACGGTTCAGAACCCAAAACAACCAACTCAACGGCTCCATCCCTAACGGCCTCGGTCTCTTACCGAATCTAACGTTTGTGGACCTGAGCACTAACAACTTAACGGGCGAAATCCCACTGGATCTTGGCAATGCCCGCCAGCTACAGTACCTCAACATCGCCGAGAATTCTTTCGACGGCAATCTCCCATGGAACATATGGAGAGCGCCGAATTTACAGATTTTCTCGGCCGGTTCAAGCAAAATTGTCGGTAAAGTGCCGGACTTTACCGGATGCAGCGGCGTGTACAAGATCGAATTGCAAGGAAATTCGCTGAATGGAAGCATTCCTTGGGATATTGGCCACTGCGACAAGCTTCTTTACTTGAATTTGAGCAGCAATTCGCTGACCGGCATAATCCCATCGGAGATCTCCACACTGCCAGGGATCACCGCCGTGGACCTCTCCCACAACTTCCTCACCGGCTCGATTCCTTCCAATTTCGAAAATTGCAGCACTTTGGAGAGCTTTGACGTGTCTTATAATCTGCTGACCGGACCGATACCAGAATCTGGTTCAATCTTCCCTAACTTACATCCGTCTTCTTTTTCCGGCAACGAAGGCCTATGCGGCGGAGTCATCGCCAAGCCATGCGCGGCGGACGCGCTCTCAGTAGGCGAAGTCGAGGTCCGGCGGAGACAGCATCCGAAGAAGACGGCGGGGGCGATCGTGTGGATCTTGGCCGCCGCGTTTGGTATCGGTTTGATCGTGCTTGTCGCCGGGACCAGGTGCTTCCGCTCCAATTATAACCGCAAGTCTAGCGATGATCGCGAGATCGGACCGTGGAAATTAACCCCGTTCCAGCAGTTGAAGTTCACGGCTGATGATGTACTGGAATGCCTCTCCGCGACGGATAAGATCATAGGAATGGGGTCCACGGGAACTGTTTACAAGGCCGAAATGTCAGGTGGCGAGATCATAGCGGTGAAGAAGCTGTGGGCGAAGCACAAAGAGAACATCAGACGGAGGAGAGGGGTTCTGGCCGAGGTGGAGGTGTTGGGGAATGTGAGGCACAGGAATATAGTGAGATTGTTAGGGTGCTGCAGCAACAGGGATTGCACAATGCTGCTCTACGAGTACATGCCCAGCGGGAACTTGGACGATTTGTTGCATGGAAAAAATAAGGGAGAGAACTTGGCGGCCGATTGGGTGACGAGGTACAAGATCGCGCTGGGTGTGGCACAGGGCATATGCTATCTTCACCATGACTGTGATCCCGTGATCGTGCATCGCGATATTAAGCCTAGTAACATTTTATTGGACGGTGAGATGGAGGCCAGAGTGGCAGATTTTGGGGTGGCCAAGTTGATCCTAAGCGATGAGTCCATGTCTGTCATTGCTGGGTCTTATGGCTACATTGCACCAGGTGCGTTCTGTATCTGTGTCTCTTGTTCAACGCATGGCATTTGCTGGTGCATATTCTTCTGATTCTTGATTTCTCAGGAAAAATTATTGGTTTTTTCATATTCATGGTAAAGGAAAAAAAAAAAAAAAGAAATACAAATTACGATCGTAATAATACAAATATAAGTCGGAGCACCCATCAATTCACTGCGTCTAATTTTGGCTTATTTGTCTAGACACACAACCTGCTATAAGTTGTACCAAATCAGTTGAAGAGAATGTTAATGACAATGAATAGGATCAAAACTCTGTTGTTGGATATTTTCTCTTTGATTATACCAACTAGTCCTCCGGTGGTTTCTGCTCTCTTTTTTTCCTTCGTTAAAGCAAGATGAAAAAATGATCACTTTCAGAGAGTCCCATCCTGCAGTGCTCTTGTGGGACGTGGGTGACAAACAGCCTGCCATTTCTTTTTTCTCTTTTAGAAGCTGAAATTTTGTGACTGCTTCGGGGCGCGGCCCACTGTTACCTGTGGACCAATCTCTTTTTCAATAACCCCTCGTTTTCTTTAATGTCTCCATTTCTGTTAGATTCACCATATGCAATGGACCCCAGCTAAATATTTTTAGATCCTTCCATTCATTGTGGTTTTGACGCATTTAGATGGTTTTTTTTTTTTTTTGGTCCTTTCAATTTTTCCAAAGTTGTTTGTTTTCAGTTAAAACTGAATCATTAAGGTTGTCTTTTGTCTCTTTGCAGAATATGCATATACCTTACAGGTTGATGAGAAGAGCGATATTTATAGCTTTGGGGTGGTGCTAATGGAGATTATAAGCGGCAAAAAATCGGTTGATGCTGAGTTTGGGGATGGTAATAGCATTGTGGATTGGGTAAAGTCTAAGATCAAGACCAAAAATGGAATCAATGACATTTTGGACAAGAATGCCGGAGCGTTGATTGCATCTGTGAGGGAGGAAATGATGCAAATGCTCAGAATAGCATTGTTATGCACTAGCCGGAATCCGGCGGATCGGCCATCAATGAGGGATGTGGTGCTAATGCTGCAAGAGGCTAAGCCCAAGAGGAAACTGCCCGGAAGTGTAGTTACGGGTGGCGGCGGTTGTGATGGCATGGTGACCGCTGGGGTTGGTGTCGCAGAAAAGCCCGCCGGGGACTGTTAATATGGTTAATTTTACTGGGTTCATCTTTGTTTTTTCCTGCCATTTTTCTATTTTCTGTTCAATCCTCTTTTTTTTTTTTTTTTTCCTTTATTTTTCAGAGGGTGGGGATTGGTATAGTATATGCGAGTTTTCCTTGGTTGTTTTTCCACGGAATCCTTCTAATGTTCTTGTTCTAATTGTTTTTGTCGTATGGGGCACGATCATTCCTCAAGCGCTTATAAACAGGTGTGTTATGGTGGCAACTGCTTCGTGCATAGGTAGGGTCAGAAAGCAATTTTGGTTCGAATTTGAAATGCAATTAAAATATATAAATAAAAATTATATTAATAAATTTATCTAATAATAACAAAATTATTTATAATAATAATTTAAATTAAATATATTAATATAATAATTTTATAATAAAAATAAATTATTAATTAATAATTTGTATATTTTATAATCTCTTTTTTTTTTCTCACTATAAAACTATTAATAATAAGGGTGCACCTATTGTGTTGCTTTGAATAATAATGATGGGTGGGTTTAAGCAGGGTCCCAGGTGCATTTTCAACGCCTTCCCACCGAAAGTGCTTTAACTTTCCGAAGACATCAATTATGCTGTTCTCACTACAGGACTTACGTGGGGTCGTGCCTCTGGGCACCCATTTTATATTGGGCAACCCAGTGTGCCCTGCTTGCAACTTTTCCTTGTAAATAGTTTTGAGCCGGTCCTATTATCCTTACAGTATTGGGCCTACTGACATGGATTTGCTTAAATGCTGCAGGTAGGATTTGCATTCCACCGCAGTTAAAACCAAGGGCTAGTCGCCCAATCCAACATCATAAAATGCATTAACACCCCCAAACCAGAACTCTGTGTGTGTGTGTGTGTGTAATTATCGGATAAAAGACAAAAAAAAAAGGATTCACTTCTTTCCATCTACATACAAGTACCAAAAACGCCTGAAATTTTCTAAAAAGATTGAACTTTTCGCGTCCTGCTTTGATTTGAAATGCAGTTGAAAAAATCAATCAGGCTTTCATATACATTCTTCCTTTTGCCGACCCTTTGACCAGCTGTAGAAGGTGTGCTTGTACGCTTTTTTCCCGAACCTGTACGGAGAAGATTCACGATTCGTTTGTGTTTAAATCAAAACAATGACCAAAAAAGGGCCGCGCATTTCTCAAAGTGGGCAGAGCGTTGAATCCAAAGTTGGTCTCGTTTGAGAAATCAAATGAAATAAGAGAATTAGATCCAATATTTTGACCATTCAGTAAGGCCCAGTCTCCATGGCAACAACAACCTCACTTTGCCTGATCTGATTATATATATATATATATATATATATAGGCTTCTGTTTAATATAATTGCCGTATTCGAGCTCTGTGTGTTTTGTCCACTCTAACAAACACTTAATCCTGGTAGAAAAATAAATAAATAAATAAATACATTTAATCCTCTTCTTTGATTATAGTACAACTGATTGATACCTAATTAATGAAATTTTTTGGCTTTATATTCGAGTCATATTGATTATGCTGCCTTTTCATGGCCTTTGAGCCTCCGTGGTAATAATAAAAAAAGAAAAAGAAAACAAATCCTAAATTTAATATTGATATAACATTTTTCTCGCTCTTCTAACGATCTTGTCTCTTGCTGACAAAAGAAACATAAATTTTTTTCTTCTTCTTCTTCTTTTTTTTTTTTTTAATAATTTAAGTTGGACAAATATACACATTTCATGGACGAGCAAAAAGCACTTCATCCACAGACTATTCTGCTTGTATGCAATCGCAAACATTTATGGGACAGCTAAAGCGAGATTAACCACCAAGTATATTTCGATTTTTACTGCCAACCGTACAAAGAAATTTTAACCTGTGAGATGAATTTAGAGATCGTTGCTTCTGTATTATTCATGACTTCCATTAGGGTTCTCACAGCATCGTAGATAGATTGTTCATCTCCCTGAAAAGCAGCAAAATTGTTACTCGTTAGTTTCCTTTTTCGTTCCTTTTTTTTTTTTTTTTTTGTAATCCCCACCTTAAATTCTCTTTCTAGGGTAATATTAGCGATACTAAAAATCATGCGAAAAGTTGTTTATTTATTTTAAATAAGTCATGTGACACATCATAAAATTAAAGCAAGTGATGTTTTAAATACATTCACACGTATAATGATGGGATATTGGATTGACATGAAAATTCCCATTTTCTGGGGCACCAACCATCACCGCGGCTTGAAACCAAAAAAATCGAAAAGTAAAATCATCAACATCGAATAGTTGCATACCATAGCGTCGTCGTCTAAAGGAAGTTGAACATATAGCGCTGATAGTTTCCTTGTCACCTTGCTCACAGCTTCGCAATTTCTTCCCTCTAATTTCGCACACTCATCAAGCATAGACATTTGCGAGTTGATGATTTTCCATAATTTGATCTCGCGTTTGAGTTTCTGGACCTGAAGTCATTCCCATTTTCTCACGCGGAACATACAAAGCCTGGCATGAAATAACTTTTCCGGCAAATTCAATAACTTAATATTTGTTAAAGAAAACATCATTTGTTACATGGAAATAGCGAAATGTTACTCTTTACTACGATAAAATTACTTATTATGCTACCGGGTCATAAATAAAAGAAAGAGAAAAGGGTGGTGACATTTGATTTCATGGCATGTCTCGTGCCACGCAATCGATGGTCAACTGAGTGCATCCAATGCTGAACTGGATACATATATAACATGTTATTTGCATCAAACGACGTATTGGATGCACCAATTTACCGCTAAATGTATACATTAAATGTTTAATTCATCCATTTCGTATGGCATGTTACTAAGTCGAGTGTTATGTACCACCCAAGCTCATAAAGGAATTATTAGAACGGAAAAGTGTTAAAACGATCTCTAAAAAGCTTGTTAATATGTTTGATAATTAATGTAGAAGAGCAATTGAAGCGCTTTACCTCTGCAAGTTTCAGTCATTGAGGCCATAGCAGCCTCTGCTCTAGCCTTGGCAAACCTCCACTGCAAAAACCTGTTGTGCAAGAGTCTGAACCTGTGATACTCTTCTTCTTGTATTGAAGGCACCTTCGTTTGCCTAACAATAGAAAAACAAAACACTACTAGCTTTAACGAGTAACTAGCAGGCACACTCGTTTACCTCAAAACACTACTCACACTGCCTCCACTGCCGCTGCTCGCTTTAACTTTCCCTCTCTGATCTCCGCCATTGCCGAGTGACTCCGGTGTCGGCATAGACGTCCGTCCAGGTGACAATGCCCACGCTGACGACTTACTGGGCCTCTTAGTTGCGCTAGAATAATTAAATGGACTGCCACATTGCAAGTACCCAACAATCCCATCTTTGTTGTTACTACTACTAGTCCCTTGGCAGGGCTTCTTTTGCATGCTCGGAGACGCTGTGGCTGATGTATTTACACTCTGCTTGTTCGTTGCGTTTCTTGATCTCGTGGTTGATTTTGATCGGCCAACAAAACTTTCGCTAGCGTTTCACGAGCCTGAATTGTTCTCAACTCCTCCGCTCCTGCTTCGAACAAGGCGCGGCGGTGGCCCCGTCGTTGATGGCACGTTGAGTGTATGGAGCATATGCGGATCAAGCTTTAATATAGATTAAGCGTTCATTATCTTAAAGTCGCATATAAATTGTACCAAGGAGCAGGCTTTCACGTATTAGGCTTGGACGCTCTTCTATTATTTGTCACGAGTTTAATTGACTCAAAAAAAAATATTAAATTTAAGTGTATGTAATTAATTTTTATATTATATAATATAAAAATTAATTATATTTATCTCAATTTTTTATTTTTTTAATCAATCTAAATTTTTCTTTTTGATTCATTGACTTGTCCCTTTCTGCCACACATGCTAACAAAGAGGGATCATTAAGGTCACCCTCGTCGTTCCTTGTTAATGGCAATTAAGTGGCATGAAACTGTTTTAATATATAATATATATATAAGAAGGAGAGAGATGAAAAATAAACATAAAATATATACTGATTTATCACAATTATTAATTATAATTAATATATCTGTTTTGTAACTATTACTAATAATTATGATAAGTGAATATTTATTATATTTTCATTTTAAGTGACCATTTCCATGATATATACAGAATTCCAAGATATCATTCTCCGGAATTTTCCGAGAATGGCCTAACATCTCTCCGTCTTCTCCCCAGCCCAATGGCCACTAATAAATCTAAAGAAAATCCGTTGCGTACATTTTCGATGTAAGGAAAGAAATCCCTTTCTCATATGTCTATTTCAACGTACCATGTGCTTATCGATTAACAAAAATTTTATTTTTACTTTTCTCATTGTTTGATAGCTATACAATAAATTGGAGAAAAATAAAAAATAAAAAGTGGGAGAATATTAGTATTTGATATGAGTAAAGTGAATATTTTTTTTAATTCTTGTATTTTTATATCCCTCAATCATTTTCAAACTCTCCAATTAAAAAATTTCAATCCCAGTTCAATGGTCATAGCCCATAGGTGTCTTTGAGGTGGGACTTGAGCCTGGAGTATCTTCCTCCCAGTCCAAGGTTTATAATGGTCAATGGTCATCGATGTTCAATGTTTTCTTTGCGACTGCTAGTTACCTGCCATAAATGTTCAGTGCATTATGGATTCAATTTCAATATTTAGTCATGTCTATGCACTCAATCTGACCCCAAATGAAAGCTGTCAACCTGCCATATATAACTGGCGATATCCCTTTCGGGCCTATTAAAGGGCTGTTAATTAATTTATTTATACAATGTCGAGGATTTGTGGGCTAAGATTAATACTTTCTGTCGTGGTTACATCCCTATTATTTCATGGACTGCCAAACCCCATCTCACCCCTTGAGGGCTCAGATCAAGGCAGAAATGCGGTGCTACTTTTTCCAAACAGAGTTTTGGTTGTACAGTGAAATTGCCCAAATGGTTGGATTTTGCTTGATTATCAGCGCACTTTTAGAGGAGCCAAACACTAGCAATGGCATAACGGGAGAAGATGCGAGGAGGATTGTTAATCTTGTTGACTAATTTCCTTATCCAAGCAAAAACAGAAAGGGCCTTGAGGGGCTTTCTCTCCTAGGAAATCATTTTTTTTTAATGAGTGAAATTAGGGAAAACAGTTAGCTAGACACAGCTGGATAGAGCAGCAAAACAAAGGGTAGCTGCATTGTAACTTCTCAATAAGAAACTCCTACGCACTCTCAAAACTCGGATAATATCAATAGTAAATGGCAATAACGCAACACAAGTAAACTGAAATAACTCTGCGTGCAAGGTGCAGCAAATTAATTGTCTCAGTACTACATTCTCTTTGACCAACCAAGAGTAGAGAGTAGAGAGTAGAGAGTAGAGAAAGCAAAGCTGGTTTGTGATCAAAAGTAAGCCCGCAAGGGCATTGCAGAGTGATCAAGAAATAAACATAACTTTAAAGGAAGTTTCCAAATTTCAAAAAGAAAAACAACAACAAATATGTCAAAAACTGTAAAATTGGTCTGAAGAAGATAGCACGAATGGCAAAACATCACTATTAAGCGTTTGAACGGTGCTTCATTAAACTATACAGTGCTACTGCATCACTTCCTTGGATGGGATGCCATCTGGCTAACTACTTCATCTTCAGGGGCTTCAGGAGCTGGTAGGTTGAGATCGAACAGACTGATTCCACTGGATTTTTTGGCATTAGGGGGATAAGAGAGGTGCACTTTCTTATGCCCACCTAGCGCTTGACCAGACTCAAACACTTTGTCACAAAATGGGCACTTAAACACTCTTTGATATGTAGTAGCCCCAACACTAATGTCATGACTACCGCTTCCTTTTTCTGCACACTGTTCTTCTTCTTTATGGAAATGGGTTCTGATCTTATTGTGACTTGCTCTATGGCCGCCAAGAGCCTGATGGGAACGAAACACTTTATTGCACGTTTCACATCGATATTGGTATTTATGCTGCTCCTTCGGCTTCGATGGAGTTCGGATTGCACAAAACGACTCGTATGATATTCTTTTTCTGGCTACTTTGGGATTTTTTCTGGTCCGCCTATCCTCTGACAACATAACAAGACTCATCGCAGCATCTTCCACATCAAATCTATCCGAAATAGAACTTACCTGTTCTGGTGATCCACTTCGTCCGTCTTCTGATATACAACTCCTCTTAGATCTCCTCCGAGTTGGGTTCTTCATGAAATCTGCTTCACTGTCTCCGACATAATCGGAGACTAGATTGGATTTTGGATCGCTATAGGAAGGTTCATGGTTCAGTGTTCTATACGATTGCATAGGTTTGTTATTGCTTAAATGATAGTTCAGCAAAGAAGATGAAGATAGAGATTTAGTAGACGGGTCATCTGGTTGCTGGTAGACGAGGGGGATTGGTTTTGGTGGAAGTCGATGCTTGACTAAGTGGGATCTCAGGTGACCGCCCATGGCTTTGCCGTTATCGAAGCTTTTGTTGCAGATCTTGCAGGTTTGTTTGGTATCCATGAATTAATGGCTTTATCTCTTCGGTCTCTATCAAAACAAAGCAAGGAGGGCTAGGGCGTATACATATAGTTTGGTTGAAGTCGGTGAGAAGCATACCTTCAAAAGAGATATATTACATCGCGATTGTTTGGGTTGCCGCTTGCCATAACAATATTAGGCTCCGAAGATGGACATGGTCACGGGCTACTGTCAATATATAATCATAATTATTAATAATTATATATATATTTGACATATAATAATTATGTGAGTGTGAATTAGTGTCGATAAATTTTTTCTTATTTATAATAGTACTATATATTATTAAAATTTTATTATTGAAATATGAAGCATAATTACGATTAAAATATAAATTCTATAAATATGTTATTGTAATTTTTATATCTTTTATGCATTATAATTAATAGTTATATTGGTAGCATACTTAGGTATACCAGCCGTAATTCACTTATAAATTTATATTTAGAATATTATTAATTTATATGTCGATTTGTTTTGATTTTCTTTTTCTTTTAAGGATAAATTTCCACCCATATAAAGTAAGCTTGGTTATTATTGCCAAATGGGCAAGAAATTCCTTGAAAATTTTCACTAACAGTAAATTATCTAGTGATTGTTCAACTTAAATTCAACTAGAGAAAAACTATAATCTTAAGAAAGAATATGAATTTTATAAGAATAAGGAGACTTATTATATTTGTGTTGTTTACCAATGGATGGATTTATTAATAGACGACAAATAATAATAATAATAATAATCATAATAATAATAAAGTCAGCTACAAAAATTAAGTAGATTTATTTTTTTTTTTGGTGCATAATTCAAGACTATTTATTCGCCCATTTACTGTTTCATGTTTCATATTTTTTTTGTGTAATGTTGTTTTTCAGAAGAGTGACACCCATTACAAAATTTTTCAAAACACAAGGGAGATTGAATTCTGAGAATGGAGAAAGGAAATAATAATAATAAAAAAACAAATAGACCATGTGTTGCAGGAAAACATTTAGCAAAATCATACATAGCTAGTGGTCTCGCCTCCAAAATGAATAGAGGTCTTGCTGTTATGACAAGCTCGGTTAATTAGAACTGAAACCAACGAGACAAGCTTTTATTGGGCGGAGTTCATTCTAATGTTATAAATGATTATGCCTGGAAAAAAATTGGACCTCGTTGATTTTGTCTATGACCAAATGTAAACTAGAAAATTAATAAAAAATTAGGTATTTAGCTGATACTATTTTCCATTTTATTGTGATGATAATCTTTTTGTATTAATGCTCAATGGGTTTAATTCCACATCAATATGTAAAACTATATAGTTATAAATTGTTGAGAAATTAACTAGGTAGGTTATAAATTGGACTCAACGCTCACCCAAAAAAAAAAAAAAAAATAGAAGAATAAAAAGAAAGAGGTGTCAATTGAATACACTAATAATCTATTGGTTTAAATATATAATTTTATGAAGTTCAGGGGTCTAACTATCTATTTTTTACCATCTTTTTTTTTTTTTGTTAATGCCAGCGTGGAATATTCAAAGCCCAATCCTAAGCCCATTTGGCATAATTATAACCTTACCGACTTCGACAGCGGGGCACCGACCTAGGCGTCTATAAATAGCCCAGCCCAGTAGCGAACGGGCAGTCACGCCTGGCGCATGCATCCACCGCAAACCCTTTCCCGCCAAAAAGCACAAAAACGAACGCTCCTTCCCTCCGATCTATGGATTCGAAGCATTTTCTCTCTGTTTCCTCCATTCTTGAGACTCAAGGAGGAAAAACAGGGAGAGAGAGAGAGAGAGAGAGAGACCCTAGATTGGCTGCGGTTTTCGCCGGTAACATTCCTACCCCTCCCCGATCTGGATCGGGTACCATCACGAGGATCCGATTGTAGAACTTCATGTGCCACAGTAACCTCCAGATCGTGCTCTACCCTTGGATGGATTTCAGCGCCGACCGGAACGGAATTACTCATTCCTTTTCTTCTCTTGTATGTTTTACACTCTATTCCGTCTTTCTCAGCCTTTTATTTTCTTTGAAAAATAATGCAAATCTTTTCTTGGATTGTTTCTTGGGTTTTGGTTATTACGCTTCTTGAAGTTTCGCGACCGAAAGTGTTTCTTGAATCTTGTATTGGAAATTGTTGATTAGGTTAGGCTCTTGACAGGTCGTATGGAAAAGTCTTTCTTGAAAATTTTCTCAGGATTTGGTGATCAAGTTATTGAAGTTTCACGTGGGAAGTTTTTCTTGTATTTTTCTTTTTCTTGGAATTTGGTGAATTCGTTTTTGAAATTTTGATATAGAACCGTAAAAAGTTTGCAGGATTGAGTAATTTTTGTCTGGATGTGGGTTCCTTTCTCAGCGTGTATAGTTGTATGCGTTAAGCGTTGGAATTTAGGTGACAATTGTGAAAATTTACGGTAAAGTTTGTTTTGCTGTTTTAGCGGTAAGAGGGCAATACTGATGGCTGGGTGTCTTGCATTCGGATCCCGGGCCAAAAGACTCTGAGGGCATCTTCCTTGAAAGATTTTATAAAAACTGGTTGCAGGTTTTTTCTGTTTGCTTGTTTATTTTGCTATCTCAAGTATGATTTAAATATGGTCCCTTGAATAATTTTGTTCATAGAATGGGCGGCTCTTATGTAACTCTTTTAATGTCTTGTATTGTGGCAGGATCAAAAAGAGCAAGAGAGCTTCAAAAATTCTGAGTTGCGTTTGCAGTGATAATTTAAAAAGTTCTGCGATTTGGGGTTGCTGGCTTATTTTTAGGCTGTCTTATTTCATTAAGTCTTTACAACATTTGTTGTTTTTTGGCGTTGCTCCTTGGATCTCTGCTTCAGTTTCAACTTTTATTTTCCTGATGAAACTGTATGCTATTATTGACTTGCATCTCTCTGTTGTTGTTTCTTTGCAGTTATGCTGTTGTTGAAGTGGAAATGAAAAATGAAGGAGACAGAGCATTTAAGCCAAATATTTTTGGGGGCGCCATAATAATAGAAGTAGGAATGCAGAATCACACAATCTGCCAATTCCACTGTTATAAAAGATTACAGAGGTTTACAACATTGGTCGAAATACTCTATATTTTTTCAAATTTGATATGCAGTTATTATGATCCTTTTAAGACATGCAAGCGGATAGGGAAGCGAATTCTCAATCTTTTGTGAATGAATTGTTATGGATCTATTGCTCATGCCTTTACATTTTGCTTGTCAGGACTGATTATCCATAACAGACTGATGCATATTTGTCTTGTTGAATCTGTTGTATATATCTGGAGCAATAACCGGGGCATTTGCAGCTATTAAATCATTCAATGTTCACTTCTGTAGTTATCAGTGCATCATTGCTGAATTCAATATGAGAAGGAATGAGGAAAACTGTGATTATTTTATGCTCTGTTTGTCTTTCTGATTTTTTTTTTTTCGTAAAAGATACGCTATATATATATAGACACACAGACATACAGACATGCATACACTCCCATAAAATCTCTGAACATTTTGGCCATTTTAATTGAAAATGATTTGCTGACTGTTGTGCCATAGACTTCGTGTTTTAGCATACTCGTGCTTGCTTGAAGTGTGTATGGGAATCTTGACTAGAGATGGTAATCTATTGTGAGGCGCAGAAGCTTCATGTCAAAAGAGGACAGTATAACTCTCCAAACACCACCGCTACTTGGTTGGGTGGTGGGGGGCTGGGGGGAGGCAAGGCAGACTAGCTTCAATTGTGTCTATTACGCCAACTGCATTGTATGTAGGACAAACTTTATTCTGAAATCTATTAAGCATCTTATTTTGGTTGTGGAGGATAGATGATTTCACATCTCATATTGGTGTGAATATTCTTCTTACATCAACAAAGGCAATTAAAAAGCAACCTGAATGCAAAACTACCCCGTATTCTATCATCTTGTACATTATATCTTTATGATTTATGCATATTTGATTCATGATTTCATGCTTTCAATTTGAAATATTTAACAGGAAGAAAGGTTGCTAGTCGAAAAGATGAGCTGCCGGAGCTTGGAGAACGTTACAATGTGGGTGTTTTTGTGACTTAATTCTTCCCCATTTGCAGAACAAATATGGCTTGTTCTGTTTAGTTTTGCAAGTCTATTTGGTTTACTATTTGATTCATTTGTAGGTCAATGTAGATCTTTTTGGGCACAAACATATTGTTAATTGGCTTTTAACATCGATATGGCCAATTGGTTGAATATCCTGAAGAAGGCCAGCTAAACTAAAATTAGTGTGCACCAATCCTTTGTATCATTCATTTGGATGCCGTCACCCTCTCACTTAATTCCGAGTTCCAAAATGTAGCTTTGGATCCCAACAACTATGAAACTGAGTCAATATTTGCACGAAGATCTCTGGCAGTGTTGTGTAAAAATGCAGTGCATGTAGTTGCATGAATTGTAAGCAAGTTTTACCATAACAAGATTGTTCGGTACTTCTTGCTTGATCATTGGCATTCCCCATCATGGAACACAAAATGTTACTTACAGAAGCACATACACAAATCTTCTTTTTACAGGTGGTCTCAAGGTTATTGTGCAACAAGGAGGCTTGCAAGCTGCTAAGTGCAATTTCGGTGCAAGTTAGATATGGTCCCCAAACTGTGCGTGCATGAGGTTTAACTTGCTTTGCTCAGCTCTCTTCTTTTACCTTTTTAATTTTGTAGGATTACCGATGTTTGAAAATCTAACTAATCTTCTGAGTACATTGAACTAGTGTGATATCGTAAACCAGACGAGTTGCGATCCAAAAAAATTAAAGGTTCATTCCTTAGCATGAATTGCTTGCAAATCAATAGTCGTGAGGTTCGAATTTCACGTGTGTCTAGCCTTTGCGTCTAAACTTATTTGTGATGCTGGTTGGGAAAAGACAACGGAATTTTGCCTTTTGCTTTTCTTATGCAACTCCAAGTTATTTTATATTTCTTTTCCTTTTTGGATCATCAACTTGCTTTAGGTTGGTTGGTGTAGATAAGCCCGCAAGTCTGCCACGAACCAAGATGAGAGGGTCCCCTTCGGCCGGCTGTAATTCTCGGGTGGTTCCGTTTAAAAAAGTCTGACAAATGTGGTTCTTCTGTTCTGTTCCCACTTTCCGAAAACAAAGTTTCGAAAATAAAACGGCTACTTTCCAACGGTCGTTTTGGTAGGACATCATTAAAGATTGTGCAATACTTTCCAAAAGGAAGATAGGATGTTGATCTTAAAATTTTCGAGTTGCATTTCTAGAAGGGAGTGAGAATTATTCTTTTTATCAACTCATTTTAACCATTTATTCTTAATTCATAAAAGGTCAATAATAGTTATGGTGTAAACGTTTGCACTGTGCACATAATTTCATTTACAAGGGAATTGCACTGATCTATGACATGATCACCACATCTAGCAATTAATATTTACGCAACATCAATAATACGATCAAAAACAAAAGAGCAGGGATACAGAAGTTCAAATTCCAGTTTTTGACATTTACAATGGCTTGCGAAAAACTTCTGTTGGACGGATGCTTCAAATTGTTCAAACATCATGGGTGACAGGTAACAGGCGAACAATGGAAGGGTTTTTTTTTTTTTTTTTTTTCATCACAACTTTTCAAATTTCGAGATAAAAACAAAAAGCGCGATTCACAAAAAGCAACAAATGGAAAAACATTAAAATATTGTTCAAATTTCAGACCTACCCCAATCCTAGAGCCAGAGAGTCCAGAGAGAGAGAGAGAGAGAGAGAGAGAGAGAGAGAAGGGGGGGAGCCGAGTCAGAAGAAAATCGGTAGAAAAATGATAGAGAAAACGCGACAGCGGAAACATCAAACACAGGATGTTTAGACGGAAATGTAATAGAAACAAGAATCTTACACAAGAATCTGGTTCCCGAACTAGAGTATGCATGGTGGGGCGAGCAGAGCTAAATCAGAGAAGTCCGTCAAAAACGATGTCGTTGCCGGCTGAGAAACCAGCCTCAAACCCCAGTCCTCCATTGAAGAAGAGGCCGCCAAGCTGGTCAGACCTCTGGCTCAAGAACACCAAACCCTTGAAAAATGTAGTCTTCGCTATGCAACTCCAATCTCTGTCTAGCCCAACACCAACAACTAAAGAACCCGATTCCAAAGCCAAAAGCCAAACTCTAATTTCCAATTTCTCCAAGTTCGACCGTACGCTTCTACTAAGCGATGACCTCCTTCTCAAAATCCTCTCCAAGCTACCCGATTCCCAACGAACCCACAACTTCCTCGTTTGCAAGCGTTGGCTTAATCTCCAAGGCCGGCTTATCCGGTCCTTGAAGGTGTTAGATTGGGAGTTTCTCGAATCTGGTCGCTCAATTTTGCGATTCCCAAATCTGACCCATGTGGATTTGAACTATGGCTGTGTTAAAACACCTCATGATTCTTGTATTTGGTTAAACCATAGGGTTCTTTCCATGCATATCGGTTCTGAGGTTACTGGGTTTTTGCCTAAATGGCGCATTTGTGGGGAGAACCTGCTGCCTGTTGAGATTATCGATAGAGGGCTCAAGGTTTTAGCTGATGGTTGCCCTAATCTGCGCAAGCTTGCGGTGACTGGAGCTAGCGAGTTAGGATTGTTGACAGTTGCTGAGGAGTGCTTAACTTTGCAAGAATTGGAATTGCATAAGTGCAGTGATAATGTTTTGCGTGGGATTGCGGCATGTGAGAATTTGCAAATCTTGAAACTTGTGGGAAATGTGGATGGGTTTTATAGTTCATTGGTTTCTGATGTTGGACTAACAATTTTGGCTCAAGGGTGCAAGAGGCTAGTGAAACTTGAGCTTAGTGGATGTGAAGGTAGTTTTGATGGGATTAAGGCAATTGGACAGTGTTGTCAAATGATTGAGGAATTGACTCTTTCTGATCATAGGATGGATGATGGTTGGTTGGCTGCACTTTCATCTTGTGAGAATTTGAAGACTTTGAGGTTTCTATCGTGTAAGAGGATTGATCCTAGCCCAGGGCCTGACGAGTATTTAGGTTCTTGTCCAACTCTGGAAAGGTTGCATTTGCAGAAGTGTCAATTGAGGGATAAGAAGTCAATTAGGGCGATGTTTAAAGCATGTGAGGCTGTGAGGGAGATTATTGTTCAAGACTGCTGGGGATTGGACAATGATATGTTAAGCTTGGCAAGTGCGTGCAGGTAATTGGTTTTTTTTCTTTTTCTTTTTTTTGTTTTTTCTCCCTTCGATTATTTTGTTGTCTGCTAATATTAAGTCTTGAATTATTGCAGATGAACTTCCACTAGTTAACTGACAGGAAAGGCTTTAATCAATTATGCTTTTCTAATTCGATGTCTCGTGTAATTGATTTGCTTGAGGAAATGGGTTTGAAATTTTGCTATGCACACTTCACTTGTGCTGCTTGAACTTAACTTACGCGACAATAGTTTCAAGTACCATGAAATCCGTTTATTCCTTAGCTTTGGGCTGACTATTCTTTTTACCAGATTAAAACATTCTAATTTATTTTCAGGAGAGTGAAGTTCCTTTCTCTTGAAGGTTGCTCCTTGTTAACTACCCAAGGGCTGGAGTCCGTCCTTCTTACCTGGAATGAGTTTCAACATCTTAGAGTTGAGTCATGTAAGAACATAAAGGACATGGACGTCTCTCCTGCCCTTTCATCCTTGTTCTCAACCCTCAAAGAGTTTAAATGGAGGCCAGATTCCAAATCTCTTCTTACATCAAGTCTTGTGGGTACTGGCATGGGAAAGAAGGGTGGCAAATTTTTCAAGAAGTCTTGATCCCTGAAGCTGCTAGGTGATTGATTGATTCCTGAGAATTTGCACTCCCGTCATAGCCAGATAAGCGATTCATGCAGCTCCTCTCAAAAGGGTTTTCTTGTTTTTTTTTGTTTTTTTTGGTGGGATACTGTCTTGTATACTGTCTTCAGCCCTTTCCTGCATTTTTGGTGCCCTGTCCAACTGAATACCTAGTTGGCAAGAGAGCTTTCAACATGTAAAATTCACCCCAGTCGTACGTCGACCTTGTAATCTACCAAATATCAGATCATTTATCTTCTAAACTTCATATACACGCACTGTGACGATTATTGTGCTGGGAATGATTGATCTTTTATCGCCGTATAATGTCAGCTGGTCTTCCATTATCGAATCCTAATTATCGTGGCAGTCCAAATTTTTGTCAAGCTTTGTTACCAAGACTGGGACTCATTACATTGTTCAAAATTGCCAAATTGGACTATTCTTGGGTTTAGGACTAACTAGTAGTTATTATTGATGCGTAAGGCATCGGATTGCTCTCGCATGACGCATCTAATGCCTTATTCCCACAAAAGCTTCAGAAACTCGAACTACCAAACAAAACTGATTGCTCAAACTACATGTCGTTTTAAGCGAATGGACTGTGTGTGCGTGCGAGAGAGAGAGAGAGAGAGAGAGAGAGAGAGAGAGAGATGCATATCCTAAGACACAGATTGATTAACGTCCACGCGGAAAAACGGAAGTTAAATCATACACCGGACGAGTCCGGGCAAATCGGTGGCGCGTGTATTAGTGGTCGGCGCAGTTAAGTCTTCGACTCGGCCTCGCTCGCCGGAAACAGACTCTCTACAGCCTACGCAATTTGTCTCGAGAGCGCGGGAGAGAAACAGAGACAGGGAACTGATGAAAAGATGAGGAAAGATAAGGAAGTGGCGGCAGTATCGTCATCCAGCCCTAACAGCCACTATGGCAATAACGGCAACAGTGGCGGCGACGACGACAACGGCGAAGAAGGAAACTCCTCCGATCACTCAAAATCTCCGCCTTTTCCCGCCGTCAAGTTCTCTACTCGCAACGCTTCCTCCAAATACGACTTCGTCAAGGTCCTCTTCGCCTCCTTTCTTCCATCTCTGTCACCCTCTTGTACTTCGTTTTTCTAATACAATTGCCTCAGCAGCCAAACAGGGCGCTACGATTGTTTCTTCAATTTATTGCTTTTTGCTTAGCAGGTAAAGGTTTGGCTGGGTGATAACGCTGATCACTACTACGTTCTTTCCAGATTCTTGTTAAGCAGAATGCTTACTGTCACTAAGGTCTCCATTTCATTTCCCTCTAAACTTTAGATTATTGAATTTCTTTTTACTCTCTTTCTTTTGCTACAATATGGTAAAATTTCTTTTCTTAATCCCCAATGCAATTGGGGCGGCTATATCAATATTTTCTCGTCATTCTGTTCTATTATGAATTAAGTTTGGTGTGAGATCTGATTGTGTTAAATCCTTCGTGGATTGATTATTTCAGATCCCGAATCATGTAGCTATTAAAATTGCACTTGAACTCAAAAAGCTGCTCGTTGACAACAGCCTTCTTGATGTGTATGCTACCGTTTTTCCTTTTTTTGTTTTTTTGTTTTTTTTTTTTTCCCTATTCTTCTTCTATTTTTCTTATTCTGAAAGATCTTTTTCCAAAATTCTGAAATGAGTGTCCATGTGCTGCATATTTTTACAGCTCGCAGACTGATTTGGAAGCAAACCTATTCAAGGTATGTGCTGCTTCTATTCTTCCATGTTAGAGTTTTCAGTTGGTTATTGAAACACAGACAGCACAAGATCCTGTGTTTGAGGATTTGTCCATCTCATTTTCTTTTTGGGATAGTAATGTAATTACTATAGTGTATTTAAAAGCTCGTTTGACATTCTACTGGATTAATTTCATAGATGCTTCTCGTGTGATTCTATATGCAGCTAATGGAGTGGCGGGGATATGGGGAAGAGTACATAAATCGTTACAAGATGATGACAAGGTGAATAAGCTTCTAGAGGAAAAATTTCTTTTGTCCTTCTTTTCTATTCTTGCATTCTAATAGTTTCCCTTATTAGTTAATGGAAACGTTTGGTAGGTCATAGCAGATGTCTGGTTTGTTGAGAAATTGATGGTGATTTTCTTCTGGTTTAGATTTCATCATCAAAGAGTGCCACTGGTAATTCTTGTTGGTGGAACTGCCTGTGTCGGGAAGTCTACAATAGCTACCCAACTGGCACAAAGGCTGAATCTGCCTAATGTGTTACAGGTCCTGTCTCTGCTTAGCTGTGGATGCTTTTACATTTCTATCTTCTTCCATATACCAACAGTTTTAGGATTTTGCTCTGATGCCTTTGACATACTGTTGTTATTGTTACAGACAGAGATGGTGTATGAATTGCTGCGAACATCTACGGAGTATGTCATTTATCTCTTTTTAGCTTTCCATTCCAATTTTATGCATTTTGTTGCCAATGTTGATGGTTTTTGCTAAGAGTAGTTAGATTACAGTCTATTGCTTGGAGTATCTAGTGCACAAATGAGTCAATGAAGACTTTTCTGCTATCAAACAAACTCTTCCTTTCATATGCCTGCTACATATTCTTAGCTTTAGTGCTTCTCTATTTCTCTTAATATGAACTGCATTAGAATACTGATTCTCCTCTCATATCTGACATAGTGCACCATTGGCATCCACACCTGTGTGGGAACGGGACTTGAGCTCCTCAGAGGAATTGATTACAGAATTCTGTAGAGAATGTAGAGTTGTTCGTAAAGGTAGTATATTAACTTTATTGGTTTTATATCGTAATTTGTGGTCTTATTTGCATTATACTTCTTGAATATTCTTTTTCCTTGCTCCTTTCAAACCATTAGGTGTGCAGGATGGTTGTAACTGTTTGAGAATGCCAAAGAGTATGTTTGCTATTAGTAGGATATATCATCAATACTTTCAACCAAAAAACTGTTGGTCTTAAAGGTGTCACAGAACAGTTGGTTTATGTTGGAGTCTGAAATGCAACTGTTGAATCTGGTCCTCAATCCCAGGTCCCATCTATTTGACCGGCTCATGTAACTTTTTCTTCCTAGGTTTGGCTGGTGATCTGAAGAAAGCTATGAAAGATGGAAAACCAATTATAATTGAGGTTCGTCTGACCTGTCCTTCTGATTTCTACTTGCTGGTGCTACCATATTCTATTGTATTTTACTTGATGAGCACTTCTGACAGACCCAATTTTTCTGAAACAGTTATTTTATTCACAATGTTTGCAGCTTTCATGTACAGTCTGAAAATGTACCTCTACCATGCTATGGCAAGTGATGAGTAGACCTTATGGGAACTGATGAATATGGAAGATGAAAGTAGTTATATGAGTGTTACATTTAGGGTCCTTTGTTTGCTTGTGTCAGAGAAAAAAAAAAAAATTCATTAGGCAGGTTATGATCCAAAGGAGTGGAGTTGCGAGAAGGGGAACTGTGTTTGGTCTGGTGCAACTATGCTGCAACCAAAGCTACAAATTAGTTTCTGATGTACCCACAAAAAATTAAAAAAAAAAGAGCCTACAGTCTGAAAATGTCTGTAAAAACAAGCTTCTTAAGCTGCACATATAGTCTTTCCTATAATAAGGAAATATCTGTCAGAGCTTCATAAGACATTATGCAACAAGAGGCAATGTGCGTGTCCAAAACCATTAAAGGGGAAGACCGTACATTCCAAAAGAACCCAGGAGATGATACATGTTTATCCTGAAAATGAAAATGAATAGACTTGTCAATAACAGCTCATCAATGAGATCATCCCCACCATATATTGCAAACACCTTTTATTTTCACTTTGTTTTATCTTATTTGTTGATTGGACTATAACAAGCATTGTAATGTTTGCATGTGCATATACTTTGTCTGATCCACATTGTGATGACAGGGGATACATTTGGACCCAAGCATTTATTTAATGGACGAAGTAAATAAGTTGCCAGCTAATGTGCCGGAAAAAATTAAAGAAGCAAACCCTGTCTCTGTGACTTCCAATGACAACCCTGTGAGACAAGTGGATGACAATATTACAAGTGCTAGTGGAAGTCCTTCGGGAAATGGCAACTGCACTTCTGTTCAACTGAGCTTAGAACAAGGGAAATCTGGTGATCAGGTGAATAAAGCGGCAGATTGTCTTGAAACAATTGTTGCAGCAGGAAGTATTCCTGACAATAAAGGTGACTTTTATGCTGGGTTTTGATAATATGTCCAATATCCCGTGTAGCCTTTGCTAAGGGTGCCTAACTGAGTTTAATGATTTTGAGAGAATCCATGAAGACCATGATTTGAGGTGACAGATTTGTTTTCTTTTGTTGGTACCCTGAAAGAACAGTTTTTGTGACAGGTTCGGATCATGCAGGAGCAGGAGAAATTAATAAGGAGCCTAAAAGAGAAGGAAATTCTCTTGTGAGAAAAGATAAATCTGGTGCTAAACCAATAATAGTGCCCATAGTTCTAAAGATGGCTGAATTTGATCATAAGGTGGGTACCTCCATTCTAGCTTTATTTAATCTCTATTTGGGAGCTCTCTCAATCCATTATTTTGACTTGCAGGCATTACTTGAGGAGTGGATCTCAACTCGTACATTTAGTGATAAATGCCAAGTCCAGAATAAAGAGAGGCTGATTGCAAATTTAAAAACAATACAGAACTATCTTTGCTCTTTTGAGCCCCAGGTTTGCTTACTCTGTTATTTATGTTAGCAAGCCAGAAAATGTGTCTCTTAGTTGTTAGCAAGCAAGAAAATGTGTCCTTTTGTGTCTACTTTAGTAATTGAGTAATAATCCACACTCAATTCCATCAGATTATGTTTTACCTAAATCGTGTACCCTAGGAGAGTCTTGCAATCAATAGAAAATCGTTTTACTTTGATGCATTTTTTTATTGCTGCAATCGTGAAACTATCTGGGTGCATACTTCATTGGGAAGGCTTACCATATCCATGTTTATTACTTGGTCAACCTTATCATTAAGGTTATTTATATTGTCAAGGAAGAATTGCTATTCTACTATCGAATCTTTGACATTTTATGTTTGACCATTAGTTATATGCTTTTGTTCTGTCATATTACGGTGATAACTATCATTTATACTACCACTTTTTAACTAGGCATGGGAAAGTTAAGAAAGCTACAGTCAGTCTTTCTACTTTTTGAGACTTTTCCTGTTTGTTTTATATGGATTTTCTTGGAGCAGGGTCTGACAGTTGCCAATATCTCTGCAACAACATTCCCTCAAACACTGGATTGGCTGCACGGATATCTTCTCCAGGTAAAATTTCTCAATCAACCTCATAAAATTTTGAAATTTGATGGCACTTTTTACTTCTTCACCTGCAAATTTCTTTTGGAAGTTAAGTGGACGGACACACTTTCTGTAGTCAGTATCATACTTGCATGAATTTGGCATCCAGAAGATGATGGAGTGGGGACGAGACAAATGATTTGATGCTCCACTACACTCTTGGAAGTTTCACTTTCTTTTTTTCTTCACTACGTTGCTTTATTTCTTACAATCCTGAAGTCCATATTTTCATTTATCTCTCTTCTTTTCTTCTCTTTCATATGTCACTGTCAGCTAACACTTTGGATTACTTTGTTTTGTCAACTTTGGAATTATGTCTGTGATCAAATTATCCTTCAATTTGGTTTTTATTTGCAACTCACTTTATCTTCTGCATTCAACATTTTAAAATTGCCTTCCGACAAATTATCAGTCCATTTCCCTTTTATTTCATCTTGAACAGCTTATCTTGTCTTCTAAATTCTCTTTGCTAATTACTTTCCCTGTCCAGTGTATTGAGCAAGGAACTTCATCAGTTTCCAATGAGGGTGCTGGGGAGCAATCCCAGATTTAGATTTCATGCAGATTGCACCATAAGGGTGATAGGTTACGATTTGTATCTAATTTGATTTTTAAATGGGAGTAATATTTTATCAAAAAGAGAAACAGAAAGGGGGTGGGTTTGTACTGGGATGGGTTGATGTTCTTTCTCATTCATGATTTTTTTGTTCTCTGTCATGATTTCTTGTCCTCAATCTGCATTTTACAACCGTCGTAACGTGGACTTTGGGAAAGCAGTATATTCGGAGCAATTAGATAGTGAAGTGGCTGAAACAATTGAAAAAAGTATCTTGTGTTTCATGAGCCTGTTGTAAGCTGAAAGCTTCTCAACTCTTATTTATGATACTAAAACATCTCTAGCATTAGCATCTTGCTGTGGCAGATCCTGAGCCTCCCTATGCATGATTCAGCTGCATATAATCGGGTGATATACAAGCCTTCTTTTCTTCCTGTAAAGCTGACCCAAAGGATTCATGGATGCCAATCGGCTCTTGTGGACCTCGTTAAAAATGGTTGTTTCATACGTGGATATTACACGTGGAACTCATATCATCTGATGGGAAGAGTTCTGTAATTCTATGGTGGATTAGGTTCCTCTGGTATGTGCACTTACACTCGACGGGGTGGGTAGAAGTGAAAAGATAATTGCATAAATGGGATTATTCTACATGTCAATAACAAGTTACCAATAGACAACGGACGCTAGATATTCATGGTTCATTATATTTCACCATCCCACAAATCTTCAACTGTGCTGTAAGGACTAGTTGTCTCGTTAGTTAGAAACTCTCCTCTCAAGATCTTCCTCTCCTCCAACTGCTCAATATCGAAGTGATCCTGGTCATCCAATTTAAGATTAAGGGCTCTCATGTTCTCCTTCATTCGTCTCTTATTGAAGCTCTTAACAATCACGCTTGCACCCGTTGATAATCCCCAGTTCAGAACAACCTTCAAAATTTAATAGAAATAGGTCAGTACTCCTTGTTTATGTGGATAAAGTTTTGTTGATATTTATATTAGTATATCGATGAAAATTTTTTATTCTTTTCTTTTATCTATGATTTTTTGTTTTATTTTTTTTCCAACTTACCTGGGCTGGAGTAGCCATATGTTTCAGTGCAACGGATTGTACGATTGGGTGCTCAACCACGGCCGTTGATCCCCATAAATTTCCAGGCCCTCCAAGCGGCGAATATGCACTGACATGGATGTTGCGGTCAGCACATACCTCTCGCAGCTTGCTTTGCCTCCACATTGGATGCATTTCTACCTGTATCATTCAACTCAAATATCAAATTTTCACTAATTTGTTGTCGATGATTAATAAGAGAAACATCAATGAAGTTCACAGGACTAAGGGATTTATCTAGCGGTAAAAGAGAGAGAGAGAGAGAGGGGGGGTTTTTCCATAGAGAATGAAAAAGAAGCCTTTGGTTGGACTGTTAAAAGGAAAAGCCCAACAGAAATAGACAACCTGATTGACTGCTGGTGGTACAGAAGCGAAATCGGACAACCACTGGATCTTCTTGCTGGAGAAATTGCTGACACCAATGCATCTACACAGCCCCAATTCCAAGCATGTCTCCATCCCAGCCCATGTGGACTCGAGTTCCAAATTGTCGAAGTCCTCTTCACCGGGCACAGGATAACAGGCCCAAGGCTTCAGCTTTACTGGCCAGTGCACTAAATACATGTCCAAGTACTCCATGCCCAAGTTCCTGTGACAATAAAATAAAATAAAATAACCCAAGAAAAGTCATTATTTAGTGGTCCGGATTACAATGTGACGATAGGCCAAGTCAGTTCGTGCTTCGCGAACAGAGTTCAACTCTTCCGATTGTTTTGAGAAATCATTTTACATGTCATGTTTCAATAAATTTTCACTGAATTATAACAATTAATTTCAAGATCACGGTCCATTTCCTAGCCAAAATCTCGCCAGACATCCGCAAGGAAAATCGGACGGAATCTTTGTAGATGCTAGATATAGAACCGTGGTTAGAGCAATTTCCAACGAAAGATTTTTGTGACGATATCAAGATAAGGCCAAAATCTTACCAGACATCTATACACAGATATTCCAATATCAAGATCTTCGTTCATTTTCGTAGGCCAAAATCTTATCAGACCCCTCCAAGGATCAGAATCTCACTAGACCCACGATTCGGAGGCCTTTGTGTATATTTTCACAAACATTTTGTGACTAAAAGATAGCGTTGGAACAATATCAAGATTCTCCTCCATTTCCAAGGCCGAACCCAACCTCATTAGACGTCTACTAGTAGACATCTGCAAAGGTAGATCAGATAAAATCTTTGTCGATACCGAATATAGAATAGGCTCACGTGCATTCAAACTTACCGTGATCGTGCGAATCATTGCTCAAGATCTGGATACAGCAATATCCATATTCCACTTGAACCCTGACGGAGTTTTCGAAAGATTTCAAAATTTGAATTGTTCTATATTTGTGAAGTTAGGGTTTAGGGTTTAACTGAAATTTGAAGGGAATGGTACGACATATCTGAGAGACTCTTTTTTCGTTTTTGTTTTTTAAGGAAAAAAAATTATGTGAGTCGTGAAAGAATGAAGAAGATGGAAGCAATAAAATTTAAATTTTTACCTCCTCGCTCAGTATAGGATTCGCAGAATAGATATTCTGAGTAGACAATCTATATCCAACAGACTCGTAAAACCAGCCCTACTAAATCGAGACTTCAAATTTGCAATGAAAATTGAAAACGGAAACGAGAAGTAATCAAGGGAGATTCGGGCATATAGACGTAAAATGTGTTTACTCGAGAGTTTGCTGGAGCGCTGAAACTGGGTCATGATGATCACTTCCCCAGAGTTTGGATGTAATAAAGACATCCTCTCTGTCCACCGTTTGATTAAGAATTGCCTCTCTCAAAGCATTTCCCACTGCTGGCTCCGAACCATATATCTTTGCCGTGTCGAAATGCCGGTAACCCTTCTGCATGCAACAAAAACAATGTCGACTACGCATACAAAGGGGGGAACAAAAAACGCCATTGGTTATAAAGCAAACATATACGGATGGCATTACGATTAAACAACAGTAATATGCATGTTGCAACTACTCAACGAAACTGGACATTTGGTGACTCCGGCGAAAACCACACAAAAAAAAAAAAAAAAAGAACAAAAATTTCGGCCGTTGGAGTCCAGGGGCTGCATGCAAATGTGTAATAGTGAGTAAGAGTTTGAGTTGGCTGGATTGAATGGCAAGGCATCATCATATAATCTGCAAAGTTTGTTCTGGTGGATGCCCTCAGAGTGTGTCATAATTAGCAGCTAATTTAGAGCAATTGGTCAGGGATAAATAGCTGTAGACAGCAAGAAATAAATGTTGAAAAATGTCTAGACAAATGTGTATGTAAATTTTGATGTACCTCAAGGGCCATGTGGATGGCCTGTTCGGTTGTCTCCCTATCATTCTCCAACGAATAAGTGCCCAGTCCCATAACTGGCATAGTAATGCTACAGTTCAAACGCACTTGCGTTATGCTCGCCATTGTTTTTATTCTTCTCTCTCTCTCTCTCTCCTTCTCTCTCTATATGGGCTTTACACTATGAGCCACGGGATGAGTATACATGCCTCTCTGTTCCTATTTATATACGCACATACCTCAAGTCAACTTCTTTAATTGACTATTTGCTTAGGACGCAGCGGCCGGTGTAGAGAATCCCCTTTGTTTATGGCGAGTTAATGAAGTTTACATGTGCCATTTCAAAGCATGGGGGGATCTTCCTCAGCTGGCCCAATTGATCATCTAATACTTCGAGGACGCAGATTACTACAGTTGGCCCCGCCGAACTTTCCAAAAATCCATATTGACCCTAAACACTTTGAATTTTTTCCGAAAATATAATACAAATGGCCCCCATAGCTTTTAGTATTTCGAGTATTATTATTACGCGATCATATATATTTATTACAGTACATAATAGTTATATATATTTATTAAAATATGTTTTTATTTCAATTATATATATATATATATATATATATATATATATATATATATAATTAATCTATATTTATTATACCTACGATTGTCTACTTAATTGTCTCCAACTCTTTTTTTTCTTCTTCCTCTGCATCCTTTTCTTTAACAACTTTGTTTATTAATTATCGCAAATAAAGAATGAGAACGAATTTCATTCGATGCAGAGTGTATCCTTCTTCTACCGAGAGGGGAAAAAAAGGGAAGAAAGCGTATTTCTTTTCTCATCACAGATGCTCTTTTTTTTTTTTTTTTTTTTACAGAAAATGATTAATTGATTTCACACATTTAACAAAACATACTCAATGTTGTTTTTTTTATTTATTTTTTTCCTTCGATCCACAACAAATACTCGATAATGTTAAAACAAAAATTTGAAAATATAAAAAGAGGAATGGAAAAACACAATCCTATTAGTTCGTTCTAAATTTTTTTTTTTCACTTTTTACGCAAATTTTTCCCCAACTGATGAAAAATCTAATTCCGCCATTTTATGACATTTAATAATATTTTTATTGCATAGTAGCAATGGATTTGGTGGTTAATCTCATTTAACATGAGAGGATTTAATTGGCTCAATATGGCATTTTGCATGATCAATGTGTACGATGTATTCTTAAGAATTGTACATTTTATCAGAAACTTGCACCCAATTAACACTTCCCTCTTTGCCGGCCAAGCCCAGGAGTTCAAGAGAACAGCACAATGTCTGTTTTTCCAAGATTTTTGTTGACTCCGCCCTGAGCAGAACTTATCTGCGTAGATAAAACAATTTAAATTCGACATGTTCGAGAATTTTTATGCAGTTACTAACTTGGAGGTCAAATCTTATTGTTGTTTATAAGTTATATCGCTTCACCTGATTTGCTGCCTGGGGTTTGACTTTCTTTCGAAAGTCAAATAGTTGGCGATGAGTGGCTGTCTTTTTGGTTGTGATGCATGCATTTGTCTTAAAAGGATTTGGACGACATTTTTTCACTCGCCAAAACAAAAACAACGTATAAACTATTGCATTTGTCTCAAATCAAGCGTCCGATCTCATCCATCGGCAATGCACAGCCCTCTAATTCGGTGCCCCTTCAAGAGGCATAACAATTTTATTTTTATTTCAACAACTTGTTTGACAAGAACTAGTCAAAAAAAAAAAAGAAAAAAGAAAAAGAAAACCCTCTTTGGAAAACTAGGCAAGCGTGCAAGAAAAACCATGTGCTGGTTGAGCTGATTGGAAAAACAAAAACCATATACTGGAAGATCCCTCGAATTTCGTTTTACTGAAAGAGGAGAAATCTTAACTCCAGGTACTTAACTCATCATCTAAAACTGAGAACTTAATCGACCGGATTAATCTGGTTGGCTACAAGTGCAAAGCAATTGAGAGGGGTCAAAGGTGCAAAGCCGAAATCTCTCAAGTTTCGAAGAAACGTGAGTTTAATTTCAAGGAAAAAGAAAAGAAAAAAAAAAGAAAAAGAATTTGGGAAACATCCGTCTAAGACCCCACCAGGCTATTATAGCGCATCGCCTCTACATATATACGCGTCCAGACCTCACAGATCATGTCATGCGAAATTGGGTTGCCCCATGTTCCTATGATGTTAGGCCTATCTCCTCCTCCCCTATATTTTCCTGGATTCTTTTGGTTTTTGTTTATTCAACTTGGCAATCAGCTTGGTACTTGGTTTTCTTTTGTCTTCTTATTTTCTTGCTTCATAAATTTCTTAATTAAGGACAAAAACAATTGAGCTGTATTGACAACCGACTCTGGTGCTTGTTAGTTGTTCCTTACAGAACAAAAATGAAAACAAAGTTCACATAAAGCATTATTGGCTTGAACTAAGAGTAATATGCAAATGTTATTCATTCTAACAAATTTTACAACTAATTAATCATAGCACAGGCGTTGCGTGAAGGGTGTGCAAATTATTCCCTTGTCACATAATAGTAAAATTAATAGTAAAATTATGTATATTTAACTTTCTTTTTTAAATATTCCAATGTGAGAGCAAGGAATTGTTGCATTTATTAAAATATTTATCTATAGGATATATTTTTATGCGAAGTATTTTCAAAACAACATCAGACCTTATCGGGAATATATATATATATATTATCACGATTCAATTTCCGTGCCTTCTACTAGATGGTCACAGGGACCATCGCGTTTTTCCTCCCGAGACTAATCATTTTTTGTTGTTCTTTGGACCAGCCCTGATACTATTCAAATTTCCCTTCGAATTGATTTTAATTTTTTTCATTTTAACCGTCGCAGTTCATGGGACTTATGGACCTTCCTTTTTACATCTTTCCTGCAGAAAGGGTAGTCGAATTCTGAATCCAGGGTCTATACAAATGGGATAAGAAAATGGGATTTTTTTTTTTTTTTTAGAAAAAACATTTTTCTAACAGTTTGCAAGTGACGAAGATGGAGAGAGAGCAAAGGCAAAAAACTGAGAAGAAAGGAAAAATCAGCCGTCATTAGAGTTACTAATTATGCTTTTGATAAGTTGATTTCAAATTGAACAATTGAGCTACTCGATGAACCACCTGCCCCATAGAGAGAACTGAGGGAAATGGCCTCGGCCACTTCTTTTTTTGGTTAGAATTCTGGAACATACCCACCCGGAGAAATCCCCACTTCCTGTTCCAAAAGAAAACGGAGAGAAATGGCCTTTTCCATTTATTCGCTTCTTCCTTTCTTAAAGTTGTGTCATTCGAGTTAACACACAATTGTCCTTCTGGCTTCCACCGTATAAAAAACACAGCGAAAGATTGAACAGCAAAGAAAGAAATTCTTTGCTCACGGAGATCATAGATCCACAGAGACAACGGATAATACTGACATAAATATGTAGACACAGTTGTCAAACTTCCTTAAGGACAATAAGATCCAAACTTAATGGAAACTACACTAATAAAGGAAAAGAAAAAAAAAAAAAAAAAGAAGAAGAAGAAGAAGTTTGATGTTTAACACAAAAGCAGTTACACTCCAACACCATCCGAAATCCCCCTAATAGAATCAGGAGCTTGAGTAGGGAACACAACATTATCATAGAGAAGTCCTGCAACTGTAGCTCCTACCACGGGTCCAACCCAATAGACTGCTTGGTTCCTGAACCTTCCTGCAACGACTGCAGGCCCAAATGCGCTTGCAGGGTTCATTGAGCCACCTGAGAAAGGCCCTGCAGCCAAGACCCCCGCTCCTGCCGCAAATCCCACTGCCAAGGGTCCAATGGCTCCCAACGCGCCCCGTCTGGGATCCCCAGCAGCATAAACGGTGTATACCAAACCAAAAGTTAGCACGCCTTCAAATATGGCTGCGCCAAATCCGGTCATTTCCTCTGCAATTGAGTAGACGGGAACAAACTGCAGATTTCAAGAAAAGAAGAGTTCATAGCTCCACATACCTCAAGCACTGCCTGCTAAATACTAATATTGATTCTTACTTCCTAATCGAAAGTCCAAAGTGCTTGAAGACATTAGACACTCCGTGCATTTGGTAAATGGGATACGACATGCGATGGATTATATTTTGTGTTACACAATGGAATAACACCAGCTTATTGTCACAATGACACTGTTTGACGACCCATCCAACATCTTAAAATATTAAGACAGGTCAGGTCGGATTGAATCTTTATAAACTAATAAAGTTGTCCAAGTTCATTTTTTTAGTTTAGACATAATAAGGAAAGTTTTAAAAATACGTATAAAATATTAAAGAAACTAGTAAGATTATTTAGTTAAAATATTTTATATAAATATTTAAATTATTTAATTTTAACTACATATTAAAAAATAAAATAAACAAATTATTTAATATTATTCAACTCAATAAAATTCCATCTTACTTGTTAAACTTTTTTTTTTTTTTAACCTCCTACCTTTCTAATGCTTCGTAATCCCCAAATTGCCTTTTATTTCTCTAAACTCATTTTCTCAAAATTTTTAAATTTTATTTTTGCAAATTAAATAAGTGCCGATAGAAATTTTTAACTCCGTGACCATACGCTATGCTGTCATATCATATCGCGTCCCACGTGCCGAACTGCTTTTTAACTAGGAATGTTGAAGAATGCTGTCACCTTAGAAACAGTGGCCACCCTCAGGAGAAGGCAAGCCACGACGGAGGCCAACATCTGACAAATCCAGTAAAATAAAGCTGTAGGGAGGCTAATGTGGCCACCAACAGCCATACCAAACGTGACGGCGGGATTCACATGCCCGCCGGAGGCACTGGCAGCGATATACACAGCGGATGAAAGCGCAAGAGCATTTGCCACAGCGACAATCAAAAGACTGGATGACGGATCGGCCGCTGAGTCCGGCACCAATTTCCCTGCCATGAATATCCCAAAAACAAAATCATCATCTAATTAATTTAATTTAAAAAAAAAACAAACAAACAAACATAAATTAACAATTGGCTCTCTCATTAAATGCCACGAGTAACACTCAATAGTATTTAAAAAATAAATAAATAAATAAAACAGCGACACATTAGCATTAAATAAGATTGGACAATTACGAGAAGCCATGGAAGATCCGACAAATGCAAAGACATAAAAGAATGTGGAGATGAACTCAGCCAGATACGATCTTAAAGCAACTGGAGTAACGGATTGCCGAAAACGGTTTCTTAGCGTTGATGGTGCCATCTTGCCAAACAACATGCGGAAAATCGAATTTCACAAAAGAATCGGCACCGTATTTTATTGCAGAACACGAAAGAAACTGTAAACCGGTTAACTTGCTTGGGAAGCATTTACAGGAGAGACAGAGAGAGAGAGATATTGGCGTGTGTGTATCACTCCATGGAAGGGCCCGATGAATTTCAAAAAATAACCGCCACTTGCCTACGTGCTGCCTGTATTTTAGCGTTTTGCGACTTAAAACGCCGTCGTGCCGAATCAACGACGTTCGTGGTCCATGTTATTTACAGTACTGGATTACTGGATTGCAATGGTAATCTGATAATGTTCCTTTTTCTTAAAAAAAAAAAAAAAAAAATCCTCTCTTTTGTGGTCGGCGACATATTTTTAATTTGAAGAAAAATCCCCAAAAAATACAAGAGAAAAAAAAAAAGGAAAAGGCATTCCAAATTAATTGTAAGAAAAAAGAGAAGAAAGGAATTGAGAAATTAAAAGTGCTAATTCATGTAATTAATCAGCATACCAAAAGGGTTGAAACTCAGAACCAAGGGTCAAATTTGATGTAGAATTGGTCTTCATCAAATTCCCATACACATATGTCAAATCATATGTTTATACAACAAAATGTGATCCCTCAAAAAAATAAATAAATAAATAAAATTATAATTATATATATATATACTCACACACGCGCAGGCACAACAAAATATAATCCAATCTCTCATCCACTAATACTTAAATCCTTTGACCATCTAGTTTCTCTACCTAGCGCGCCATAAAATCGTTAAGAAATCAAAACAACTGGCGATGCAAGTCCAAGAGCTTCTTTGTTTCCTTCTCTCGCTAGACGATTTCTTCATACTTCTTTCCCTTCTGTACTGCTCAAGAAGATCATCTGGGCACGTTAAATCACTTGTGCCATGAAAGTCATGAACACCGTAAAATACATCTTCCCCGCAAGGGGTCGACTTAGGTTCCCTGTAGCAAGACGACGGCGACAAGGGACGTTTATGTGTAGGGGCAGAAATTTGGGTTGTGTGTGGCATTGAAGACCCACCACTAAAATCGCGGCACGAAGCTCCCCCAGCCATGATGTCGATTTTCAAGCAACTAAAACACATGGATTTTAGTATATAACGAGAGAGAACCAATCTCCTTGTTCAAAACGGAGAAGGTGGCTGGTAGGGATATACTTGGATTCCGAACCTGTGATGAATTCCTTGGTCGGGGCGAAGGAGTCCTAGCCTTTTCCTACCGAGCTGGCTTGCATGTCTATATTTCCCCGATTGTTTGGGCCGGGCCGGGGTCTGGAGAGTAAGAAAGTTCAAAAGTAAGTTGAGGAAATAAAATCTACCAAAAAAAAAAAAAAGAAAAGAAAAGTGGGGAGGGGGGGGAAGAAATGATGTTGAATTTTAGTCCCGTACATACCAAGACTCCACCAGCCCTCGAAGAAACCCCTTCCAAATAAACCCGTCATTTTTCTTAAATGAGAGTTTACTAAGCTTCGCGGTGTTTAAACAACTTAATTAAAAACACCCGCACATTAAAATTGAAACCTCGATGTAATATGATAAATGAACAAAGGCCGGAGGGTAAAAAGTAAACGGAGAGGCATAGTAGCAAACGGTTGGTTTCCCCGTAAATGGTTGTGAAAAACACTTTGTGAAGGCTTACTTCGCTTGTTCTCATTTTTCAATCATACGTAATTTTGTATTGATAAATAGAAATTTCCATCATCGAAGAACTTGAAGGCAAGAAGGATTGTTAATCCATCAAAGAAAGGCAGACTCCCGTCAGACATTTGGAAGTAAAACATCACTTGTCGTTTCTTTGTTAATAGACGGCGCCATTCTCAAAACTACTGTTAAATCTCAAACAGGAAACCCCAATGCGGGCTTCAATTAACACAATTGCTTCAGATACTTACTCAACAACATAACTAACTGGTATCCATATTAGAGGTACACGATAATCTCAGAAGGAGATCAATAAACTACAGTGTACATAATAAATTAACGAGAAGCAGAGAAACGCAGGTGTAAGGAGCCAAGATGCCAAATTTGGACCCCAAACTCTTCGATCCGAGAACTAACAAGTTGCCTACACCGTTGGAGGAGGAAGCAACCATTTGGAACCGTCAATGTAAGCCAAAGTTAGGAAACGCTGTGCTTCGCCATCACTTAGCTGCTTGGCGAATTTGACACGAGTGTTAGGACTTGCGCCTGGTCCCTTGCACTTGTATTCTGAAAAAGAAACTGTCCTGCAATCCCGCATATATCAATGTTAAATTCAACCTTCCGGGGTTACAAATTTATGGTACCTAACAACTAATTGCTCGCAAATCAAAAGGACGAATTGAATGAGAAGTAGGGGAAATCAAAAGATTATATCGTATATGCGTACTTCTCTCTTTCGGGATGGAAGTTGTGGGACCATCCAGAAGGACTGATAACAGAGCTCATGGTAGTGTAGGCAAACACCACCTGGGGCATTTCCATCCATGCACGGCCCAACATCGCCCCCTCGCCTATTCCGGTTACACTTCCCTGTACAAATGTGAATCCGGTGTCTTCTCCAAGACTATGCCTTGCTTGTGCGGTTATGAATGCCATTCCTTCTGTTGCCATCACATATATGTTTGAGTTCTGCATTTAAGCAAATTGTTTCGGGTTCTAGTTAGTCTAAAACTGTTGCAGAGAATAGGAGATCCAGAGTTCACACAGAGGCTGTACCAAGTAAATAGACTTTCCATTCCCGAAAATGAAATCGACAGTGCCTTCTATGTAGCAGTCCTTGAAGAAATGGCGGCCCTTGTCATCGCATAATGTGTCCTGGAATCCCAAGAATTTGCAGCTATAGAAAGATGCCATATCGCCGCCAATCCTGAAAGCAAGTGCTTGTTGTCCAGTCGATTTCCCATCTGGCCTCGGTGCGGTATTCTAAACCAAGAAATCAAGGGGAGAAGCAGAGAAATATTGATCTCAGGAACAAAAAGGCAATAACCCGAACAAAAAGCTAAGCAAAATCCAAGTATGTAATCTAGAGGGATAAGTAGTTAAGCACCCTGATAATGAGATTAGCAGCAGTGAAGTAATCGGCGTCCACTTGGAGGGTGGCACAGTAAACGGTCCCGTACTTCTTAGCCGTGCCATCGAATGCCAAGGTCGGCCTGTTCCCAGGGGTTCCATAAAATGTGATGAAAGGCTTATCTCTCTCAATTTTGATTTTCTCTTTGTAAACTCCCTGGCCAATGTACACAATCACGCGTTGCTTATTCTGTTTAGGAATGCTATTAACGGCATCGGTGATGGTCTTGAAATCTCCAGTCCCATCTTGCGTCACCCTAATCACTTTCGGATTAGCCTCCGCTGCTGCAAGGGCAGGGTCCAGGGTTCCCTTCCGTTCAGACAAGGGCTTTACGTTGGCCGCAAACCAGCTGGCTATTTGGGATGGATCGGATGGTATTGGTGTCTGATCGAGGCAGTAAACGGCAGTTGCTGCCAGAAGAACGGCAACGATAGAACATTGCACGGCAGCAATGCAAGTATCCTTCCCCGACATCATTTGGATCATGCTTCGAATATTGAATGCGTTTTGCTAGCAATTTTAATTTATATGCCATCCCTCCTAGTGAAGGACTTAAATTAGGTGTAAGAAGGCAGTAAATTAGGCGTAACAAGGCCTTAAAATAGGTGTGAAAGTTGCAGCATTCCTCAAAAGTTGTGGTTTATGTCAGCAATTGAAAGCAACCCTTCGTTATATATAGTTAATCAACAAACTACGCGTCATATGGTGTGCTTAATTCGACACGGAACCATATTGGTCGTTAGATATATGCAAATCCTTATAATACGGGATGATTTGTGCACTGAGTGGGTTCGTGTGTCTCGAAACTCCAAATCGAGAAAGCTTCTTTTTTCTTCTTTTTTTTTTTTTTTTTCGTTTAGAGAATTCTGGCTACAATCCGGAATTGGACCATTTTGTTTTCATTTCGCTTTTTGGCTCCATAAATAACCAAGATATCGCATTTCTCGTCCGTCGAAGAGACAAGCGCTTCCTGTCAAGCAGGTAAGGCCGTTACTCTGTCTTCTGTTGCCAAGACAGCCATATAAGGCAGTTTGTGATTGTATCCACTCGCAGAATTCGAAAACTTCATAGCGTACGATGATTGGTCTGAGGGCGAGAATATTCAACAAAGCGGCAAGCGAGAGATTTCAAGTTGCAGTGTACTCAAATGCTAGGGTAAAACAGACTCACTGCTAGATATTCAGAACTTCTAATGTAGCAATTTCAATTTTCAAGGCCCAAGAAAATTGCACACCAGACATACAAACAGAAGACACACAGACTACTGCTAGATAAGAACTTTCATGCGTTTATGCCAGGTTTCAGCAGTGGAGGTGAGGGCCACTTAGTCAATGGTCGGACCTCTGTCTTGAAGAGAAGAAAACACAATTTGTCAACAGAAAAATATAGAAATCCACCGTTGGAGTGAGTCACGAAAGATCCGAAACTCTTGCCAACAATGCAATGCCATGCCGGACCATAGACGGCATCGAACTCCTGTAAGAGACGGAGAGAAAACAGTTACGGTCCCCGATGCTTCCCTAATGCCTTGATGTTTTCAAATCCAACCTTCCCCCACCCCAAGAAAACCAACAAAGGGCTCGACGAAGTTTGAATATGGATGGCACTCCAAAATCGACGAGAGAGGGAAAGAGAAAAAGAAAAAGAATTGATCCTCAACAACAACTTTGGCTGCACTTACCTTCTTGAGAGACATGGCGAGACGCGTAGGATTGGCTACTCCCTTCTCAAGATTGGCATCGAGGAGTGCTCTGGTGCACCGGAACGCGCGCTCCTGCATGGCACAGGGCATATCAGCCGACCTCAGCCGCACGTTCAGATCAACGGCTATTGCTGCTAGCTTCGCCTCATTGACCGGCGCCCTCACCATGGGTGGCACTGCTAAAATGGGCATGGGCGGGCCGTGTGCCGCTTCTCTTTTCTCTGGGGGAATTCCACTCTTCCTATCTCCATTCTCTAACCACTGTAGCGTCTCCATGAAATAAAATGGTTGTTGGGAAAAAGAGGAGCCGTCGGCAGCAGAAATCTTTGAAAAAGTTTAAACTCCAGCTTTGACTAGGGTCTATCCTCTAGCTCTTGATGTGTTCATATGGTTAGTCTGACAATGAAAGAGACAAACAAGAGTTTACAGCAAACTGCTGCTTTTTATGTGTTTCGGACGCAAAGCGAGATAGCGAGATTTTGGGGGCAAGAGATTCGATCAGGTACGGGTGCAGTCTAGCGATACTAGTCGTAATGGGAGATGGTTGGTGAAAGCAGTCGTCCTTGGTTCCGCTTTTTAAACCAGAATTAGGCTTCTGGCGTCAACTAGTTGACCGGCTTGACCAATCAATCGGTAGACCGATTCATCCGATACACCGTCGGATGGGGTTTACTGATTCTGTACTCTAGAGGCAAACAAAAATTGGCTGAATTTGAATTAAATTAAATTAATTGATTTAAAATTTAATTCGTATTAATTAAAAAACTTATAATTTATAATTATCAAACTTACAATTTGAATAATTCAAAACTCAAATAACTTAAATTTTAAATAAATTAAGAATAAAATAACTTATAATTTAAATAGTTTAAATTTAAAATGTTAAAGACATATAAATTAACATATTTAAAACTCAATGTACATAAAATTTAATAAGAATTCAGGGTCCAATTAACTTATATTTTAAAATATTTAAAATTTATGTAATCTAAAATTTAATAATTTAAAATATTTAGACTTAAATTCAACTCCGACTGCCCATAAACTTTACAGATTGAGATCTACCGCAGTGCATCAAAAACACTACACAAGAGAATCCGCGGTAAACCCAAAAAATTGGATTGCAAGTGCATCGATTATGCTTTTAAAGGCATTGGATCTCGAAATAGGGAGCAAAAGAAAAGATCTAACCACCCACTAGGTTTAGCAAAGGGAACCACCCATATAAAGAAACAATAGCATATGTTCTGAACAAAGATATATCAGAATTAATCAAAAAAGTAACCTCTCCAAAAGAATGTCAACGGGACCCCAGGTTTGTCTGTCGATGTGTATAGAAATACAAGGGTTTCTTACCTATGGATAACGGATATGATTTCTCATTAAACAAAAAAGGGTCGAACCCCCCCCCCCCCGGACTGAGAGATCAATTATGCTTTTACTAATAGACTTTCGTTATCATAGTGGACTTCACAAAGCCTGCATCTCCAAGTCATTGCCCTTTTCAGAAGTTGTAGGCTCCTGGTTTTCAGTGGCCGCGCTCATCTCTTGAACTGGAGGAGGATTAACAACGGTCATTGGCATGACAAAGTTATCGGACAGACGGCCCTTCATCTCCCTGTGCTCCTGGCACAAAGCACACCAATGCATACAGCAGTGCACCATGCATGGGTCGCACGGAGAGTTCTGCAGCCCACAAAAATTCAGTTCAACAAAACCTCAAGCAGGGTTTTTTCCTTGAATTGACTGGACTGAAGAATAGTATCATGGAACATGATCTATGGATTATCAGTCAACTGCTACATATTACAAACAGGCAAGAAATCAAAATGCATCTAATTTTTCCCAGATTAGACGCGCAATCTATACAATGAGTATCCCAGTTCAATCTCAACACAGTCAGTACACACTGGAAAAATTCTCATTACAGTAAGTACATTTAGGAAGAAAGTCTCATATCATTAATGATACTGAGCAGTACTGGGGGCAAATAGCAATTGCAGCACATAAATCGCATCTTGTAAGATAGCAGACTATGGAGCAGAAACTGTCTCAAAATCACCTCATTTGGTCAGACCAACCTGGAAGTGGAAGAGACTTGAGAGACTTTAATACCATTTTCGCTGATTAGACTTGAACAAACCAAGCCTCCAATTATTATTAGCATTAGCTCTCTACTCTCACATATATGCCAGTATTTTCCTGCAGTTGGTAAAAGAAATCCTTGCACGGAAATTCTGCAACATCCACCCCGAGGACAAACATTTTTCAGCCCAACCCTGCCCACTGCCAACCCATCCCACCTCAAATAACTAGGGCAAACATATATAGCAGCAGTAATCGTAAAACTGAACTACACACATAAACGTTCAGATGGTACTGCAATAGAAACTATTGCATAAGCCAATGCTACAAAGTGTGAAGGAAAAAGCACATCAGCACAGGCATGCTCCCCAAAGCCGGTGAACTACAAAAGGTAAATTATTCTTATTTTCATGAAGAGGCTTGAAAAAACTGTTGCCAGCATAAATCACTTTGCAAGAGGGCAACAAACAGGAAAATAAAAAAAACTTAAACATTTAAAACTAGCAGAGTCACATTGGCATTTTCTAACATATATTTGAACAATCCTGTTGTCCAATTTGTACAAGAAAACACAAGAATTGTTAAACAGTGGATACATGAGATTACCCTGAGATGATATTTTCTCTGCAGGGATTGCCGAACAAGACCAGTATATATGCCACACATCCACCAAGCGAAAAGCAAGCCCTCGCAAATGAGAAATGATGTCCTTGGGTCAATACCGTGAAATACTGCTGTTGCTGCTGCCAGTGCAATGCCACCTTCAACACAAATGGCATGACAAATGCATGGTGTAGTCCATGGGGTATCTTCTCTCAGGCTCTCAACATTTCGCCCAAATAGAACACAAGGGCAAAATAATCCTGTCAAGCCTTTGGAAAGGATGAAAAATGCAATATAAGATCATTATGGCTCATGCACGGAATGATTTACAATCCTTGAGACACTTGTTAAGAGAATAAGGAAGTAAAAGAGTGAATTTCATTTGAAGTACCTACAGAAGATAACATTATTTTACAAATGCACAACTAATCTTCAGGAAGTCATCTGCATATTGCCAATAAGTAAGGTTGCTGCGGTATAACCAGGAGGTATTCAGAGCAAGGAGGGGGAGAGAGGGAGATAGAGAGCATCATACATAAAATGCACATGTGGAACAACGAACAATCTTGGTCAATGCACACATAGCTACTAAGGTGTCTGAAAGTTGAAGATTGGAACAGTTAGCAGTAGCCGCATCTTGAATTGTCCAAAACTTCTGATTAGGCTAGGATATGGAAACGATTAGATAACCAGACTAGCAACTCAAAGGGCAGAACAAATACCCAAGAGAACCAATATGCTTACACAGAGAATGAAGACAGTCAAAGACACAAAAGTAGAAAACCATTAAAACAAAATTAAATTGTTCGTTCTGAATAACAAATCAAGTTTCAACCGGAATCTATTTGTTATATTCTTTTTTATTGCTGTAGCCATCAACGTATCCATTCCCAGCTTGCACCAAATTTTTTTTATGGTACAGAAATATGAAACTTTTAAAACAAACATGAGGGAAAGAAGCAAATGAACAGCTCGGGGTGAAACTGTCGATAGAGTAACAAAGAATGCTGCAAAACAATCCGTAAACAAAATATGCAAGAATCCAATTCTCACGCAGAGCTGAACATCATGTTGTGGTCAGGAGAGGCACAAGAGTATTTGTGGGACGTCTGAAAAAGAAAATGACTTTACTTTTCGTCTGAGGAATATTGATGAGCCCAGTGCACGAAATAAGAATGATCCCAAGAACTCCACAACACAAATGACTGGTTTCACATTTAAGAATTCTGTCTATGATAGCATTAAAGAGACATATCGCACATCTACGGGCTCAAATATAACACATAAAATTTTTCGGGATCACAAACTATAAGCCGGACTTACAACTGTCGGTGTCTTCAGAACAGCCGAAAATTCCAGTAGTCCAAGGCTCATCAGCTGGGGGCTCAAAGTTTTCCGGCAAAGGCTGCCCGCATTCATTGCACTTGCGAACGCCCAACTGCCAAAACAAAAATTAATTTAACAAATTCAAGCGTAAAAAATAACAAACTAAATGTCTTGCCAGCAAATCCAATGCATCACGCCAAATCACGGAAGGAAGCTCAAAAGTTAAATATGCTAAGCATAATAATAATAATAATAATAATAATAAAATCTCTACCTTTAAAATACAGGGAGGAAAGAAGGTGAAAAGAGAGATAGATTGAAACCTGAGGGACCTCGATGGGCTGATTAAGCTCGCCAGGCTTAATGTCCTCTACGGCGGCCTGCTCTTTAGTCAACTTCACATAGCGTGAGTGCCCGCCGCTTCCCTCCGCCATCGGATCTCACGATTTGAGCTTCGATGGTTGGTTGGACTCTCTGTTATTATCCGGCTCAAAATTTTCTCAAAAGGTTCTACAGGTTCAGAACTAGTGACTATCCTATCAGATTATCACGAAAATCGAAAAACCCACGAGAAATCTCAGCCGAAGGAAAGGGAGGGAGAGAGAGAGAGAGAGAGAGAGAGAGAGAGAGATAGAAGGACGAAGAGAGCTCGATCCGATTCTCGAACGCTTCCAAATGTTGGAATCGCTAGGAAATGGCAAGGTCAAATTCAAGTCTCGTGGTGCCGCAGTCCATCCGCTCGCCCACGGATAAACAGAGAAATCGGGTTCTTCCGGGAAGGTACGGGCGCAGTCTTCACGGTTTGGTTTGGCTGTATACATACATACTAGTATTGATTACCACGCCGCTTGACCAGTAAATAATTGCCACGTCAAATCAATTTTCTCTTTTTTTCCCCCTGGTCTTCTGTTACAAATCCGAGAACCGAAGTAAATCAACCCAGTAATAATCTCATTTATTTATTTATTTATTTTTATCGTTAGAATTTCAGAAAACTGTAGAAACGTGGAAGACTGGAAGAGCATGTTTTGCCCAATTTTGCGTTTGCTTTTTTTTTTTTTTTTTTGTTTTTCTTCGAATTTTTCTCTGGAGCTCATACTTCAATCATCCAAACAAATGTTCTTATTCACTTGCTATTCGATGACAAGTTAGCATAATGATTTGTAATTTTTATTTTTGAAAACTTTCGGAGACAAGTTGTTAGAAATTCTAAGGTGCCTGATCAATGTGTGGATGGTCCAAAACTACGAAATGAACCCCTTTTTTTATTTTATTTTTTTTCATGAAATAAAAAAAAATAAAGATAATATCCTACCGTATTGCCTCTTAGTAATAATTATTTATTACTTATTAGTCAGAACGTTTGTTCACTGTCACAGGTGAAATTAATTTGGCTAAGCACCCAAAGACTACTTCAAATATTCAATTAAACCCCTCATGTCACATCTCATTAAGTTTTTGCCTCATCAGAAAAAGTAAACCGTAAAATTAAATATAAATTTATTATAATAATTAATTATATTTAATTATTATATATTAAAAAAATATTTAATTGTATTCGAACACTTTGTTTCGGTAAATGTTTTGTCAACTTATCAGTTGTCCCGCATAATTGGTGAGGTGACATGGACGTGGTCACTTGTCACATTGACGTGGGATACTCACAAGCCTCCAAAATCATGGCTAGATACCTGATTGGCGAGGAAGAGGAGGGAGGGAGACGTGCCTCCTATGTCCGGTGATGCCTGGAATCGAGATGACGGTGCCGCCTTGGTTCCTCCCTAAATGGCCGACCGCCTTGGCTTCGCCGGGACGCCTCTCCTCAGAAGGAAACTGATGTGAATTCTGGTATACCGTTCTTGAATTACCGGCTTTCTTGATTTAATTAGGTTCTTGATTTTTGTTTTTCCAATAGCTGGAGATGTGTGGTGTTGGGGAGGCTATTTTCCAATGGATAATGTTTTTTTTTCTTTTTTTTAGCATAAATAAGCATATGGATTTTTTCATTGATAAATAGAAAATTTTCCATTTATCGGAGAACTTGAATAATGCAAGAGGGATTGTTAATCCATCGACGAAAGTCAAACTCTCATCAGAAGATTGGCAGTAAACCTCAATTATCGTTCGAGTGTTTATTAGAGGCACCATTCTCAAAATTTGTGTTCAACATCTAGTATGAATCCTGTATGTGGGATTTTATTAACAAAATTGTTTCAAATACTTCGTGAAACAATGTAACTAACTGGTATCCATTAATGGGACATGATAGCCTCGAAAGGAGACGAACAAACAAGATTTTTGCCTAGTTGAGAAAAATTTTGCCATCTCGATTTCAACTTTTTTTCCATTATATCCGGTGAAGTCGAGAAATGCAAGAGCAGGAGATAAAATGCCAAAATTTAGAGCCGAAAATCTTTGATCCGATAACTAACAAGCTGTGTACACCTGTGAAGGAGGAAGCAACCATTTGGAACCATCAATGTGGGCCAAAGTTAGGAAACGTTTGGCGAATTTGACCCGAGTGCTAGGACGTGCGCCTGGTCCCTCGCACTTGTATTCTGTAAAGGAAACAGTCCTGCAATCCCGCATATATCTATGTTAAATTAGACCTTCTGGGATACAAAACTATGGTACCTAATTATCAATTTCTTGCAAATCAAGAACAAATCAAATGAGAAGGAGAAATAAAGAGAACATATGCGTACTGCTGTCTTTCGGGATGGAAGTTATTGGACCATCCGGTAGGACTGACAAAGGGGGACATGTTAGTGTAGGCAAACACCACCAGGGCCATCCCTGCCCGCCCCAACATCGCCCCTTCGCCTATTCCGGTGACAGTTGCACTTACAAAAGCGAATCCGGTGCCTTGTCAAAGACCTTGCATGTGCGGTTATAAATGTCATTCCTTCTGTTGCTATCACATATATGTTTGAGCTCTGCATTTAAGCGAATGCCAGGGTCGGCCTGTTCCCGGGGCTTCCATAAAATGTGATGAAAGGCTTCTCTCTCTCAATTGTGATTTTGTCTTTGTGAACTCCCTGGCCAATGTACACAATCACGTGCTGCTTGTTCTCTTTAGGGATGCTATTAACGGCATCTGCGATTGTCTTGAAATCTCCAGTTCCATTTTGCATCACTTTCGGATTTGCCTCCGCGGCTTCAAGGCCGGGGTTCAGGGTGTCCTTCCCTTGAGACATGGGCTAGACGTTGACCGCAAACCAGCTGGCTATTTGGTATGGATCGGATGGTATTGGTTTCTGATCGAGGCAGTTAACGGTGGTTGTCGCAAGAAGAACGGCGAGGATAGAACATTGAAAGGCACCGAGGCAAGTACACTTTCTCGTTATCATTTGGACTATGTCTTGAATAATGAATTCATTTTGCCAGCAATTCGAATTTACCAGCTATTCCTCCTAATGAAGGCCCTAAAATAGGTGTGGGACATTGTCGAAATATAACTCAGTGTTGAGTTTCGTATTAGAAAGAACAACAAAAAGGAAACAATAGATACGTAACTAAAGACTCATAATTTAATACGTCAAGATCTTGGATAAGAAGTGATCTCAAGTCTAACTAATATCATTTGTTCTCCAATTAGGCTAGTTGAAGTAGAGGTAGACTAACTGTATAAGGACTCACATTCCTCGAGGTGGAGTGTTGCGCGGGGGCAGTGTTGCATATTCAAGAAAAAGCTAAAGACAGCTGAAACAGAAGCAAGTTCACTGTGTACGGATCTACGTTCGAGTGAAAGTATAGAAATACAACTAGTGGCCCAATAGAAGCTGTTTACTTCTTAGCCCATTTGTCAATGGCCCGTTTAAAACCAACAGACTTCAATGATACCTCGCGTTCTCTGCTATCCCACGAGCTGTGGTTTATTTTAGCAACACGTCCTGTGGTGCGCGTAACTTGACATTCACTCCTTTAAGGTATATCAGGTTCAGGCGAATTAAACGTATTTTGGATGTTTTGATGCTTGCAAATCCTTATAATAAGAGATGATTTTGTGTACTGAATTGGTCCATGCATGTCCAAAGAGGCAGACGAGAAAGTGATTAATCCTGAGGCAAATAAACCTAATGTCACGTTGAATGCTACTGTCAATACATTTTACCCTATGCCCTTTATATTCATTGTTCATTTTAGGTCAGACTAAAATGCTAGGATAATCATCCCCTCGTAAAATTAGAAACAGAAGACTGAGAGTAATTTCATAGCTACAATGTGGAACAAATTTCCTTTTGCAAGACGTGGCTGAGGCTACCATGATTATAGTTTCAAGGTTTTTTGGAGTTTTCCTTACGAAGGCCAGTTTCTGTACCAGCCAGCCCAAGCAGAGACCGAACCACTAATACCAAGAGTAACCGCATGTTTGCAAAATGGGTTGGGCTCAATATCAGCTAGTGCAACAATGATCAAGTCTGCAATGTTTGCTGCCACTCCCGTCAATCTCACGATTCTGTCTGCTCTTAACTTCGCTAAGCTCTCCTCGGCTTCCTTTGAATCTTCTTTGGAAGACATAAACCTCCTCTCTGCCTGAAGTCCCTCCATCGTTATAATAAAATCAGCTATAATGAAAAATATGTAGCCAAAAGCTCATCTTACTTGCGACCTTGTCATCCAAAGTTCCAATTCTTGACAAACAAAGAAAGTGGTCAAAAAAGAAATAGACCGTCTCTCCAGCATTAGCAAGAACAGCCAGGTAACTTGAAAGTCGGGATTGAACCAGGGCTCCTCGTCAGGTCGCCGAAGCCAGTGAGGAACCTGCCACTTCCAAAGGCTTTTCTACTAAGCCCTGATGCAACTTCCCATTGTTTGAATCTTTGTGCAATTTCTGGGTGTGTGACGCTTGCATACCAGTGAACAAGCAAACCAAGCACAAGCCTGGTAAAATGGCACCAGACCTACATTGGGCCTGACGGAACAGACCACACGAAATCTTAAGGAACCAAGCTAATGTCCACCAAAAGAATTAAAAAAAAAAAAAAAAAAAAAGACACCAAATTCATCGGTTTGGACCATTTGGTTGTAAACATGAACTCGATGGTAGACCCTCGTCAATTTGATGGTTTCTAGACCCAAATTGTGAGATCAAACGTGACGGGAGATTCTATAGGAATGTTGTCTAATGCCTCACCTCGAGGAAAGATAACTTTTCCATTAGAATTGGAGAATTATATGTAATACAGTTATTGAATTTATAATTTTTTATTTATTAAAAAATTAAACAAATTATAAATTATATAATAAAAATATTTTTTTATTATTTTTATAAATTGTATGTTTTTTTATAATTAAAATCTAAGATTAAAAAAAAAAAGAATTTTAATTCTTAATCACAAAGTTTCCTCTGAAATGTTATTACACGAACGATGAATCCAAAAGATATGCTTTTTATTTGTTGAAATCATAGTCACGTAATTAGCCAAAATTCAATTTAATGACTCTCTACCGAGACGATATGAAAAAATAAAAAAAAATAAAGATCTGACTATTATGAATTATTGCGAGCGCGTGGATTTCACTTCTTAATTATTATACTTGTCCAGGGCAAAATCTAGCGTGAGAGGACAGTGGCACCGCACAAGGCCTTCGTCCTCCGTGAACTGTAAGGCCACTCGAAAGTAGAAACTAGAGGGCCTGGACCGAACAAAACCCTAATTCCCACTAATTCTCTATGCGTTTTTTTTTTTTTAAAAAGGGGCTTAATTTGATTATCAGTAATTTTAATTAGCTTTTTAAAATCAGCGAACTCCATTGCCAGCCATGGACCTCCAGCGTGCCATGCTAGACGTACTCATGGGAGCTGGTATCCTCCGTAAACCCTAATTTTTCGAAATCAAAGTTTGCAAGTGTACTTGTTGGTTATTCTTGTTCGTATATGGTCTGTTTGTTTCTTCAATTTCGAAAATGATTTGAGTTTTTGTAGATCGTAATTTGACGGCTGAAGAGAAAAAGGGGTACAGGGAAATCGCGTGGGATTCGAAGGAGGTTTGCGCCTACTATATGGCTCGATTTTGCCCTCACGATCTCTTTGTTAACACCAAGAGCGATCTCGGTGCGTTCTGACGCTGTTTTTGAGTTCATCTTTCTGTTTGTTTACCTTTACAAGCTTGTAATGGTAACCAAAGAGGGAACGCTGAGTTCTATTGAGTAATGCTCCGGCAATCAATTTATTTGGATTTTTCTCAGTTCAGCTTTGTAATTTTGGAATTTGATTTTTTGTTCTGGTTATATTTTCTCCGCAGCTGGGCAGATTCTTGGTTTTTATGTCTGGAGAAATGAAAAAACTACACTAATTGCTTTTTTTTCTTTTTTTGTTTGGTGATAAGCTTTGGCTAATTACTTCTTGTTGTTGTTTTTATGCCAGGGCCCTGTGATAGGATTCATGACCCAAAGCTGAAAGAAAGGTATTATGCATTTGATGTTATGGCATAGAGTAGGACATTATTGATGTATTTTTTATTTACGTAATCATATTGCCTGTGACTACAAAAGATGCGTACTTATTACTTGACTTTAAGTATATTGCACGAGCTTGTAAAATGGAAATTTTGTTACAACTTTGGTGCCTACTGTTTTATTAATATTTGAACTTTACTGATTAGGGTTTTATTAACTTCTGACTTTAGCTTTGAGAAGTCCCCAAGGCACGACACATATCTGGCCAAATTTGAAGCTGACCTTTCTCAGCGTTGCGAAAAACTGGTAGGTTGTGATCATTCTTGGTTGCTTGTTATGGTAGCTCTCTATTGTAGATGCTCTTAATTGGTTTCCAATTATAGGTGATGGACCTGGATAGAAGAGTTAGACGTGGAAGAGATCGGCTTGCTCAAGGGGAAGAACCTATGCCAACTCCTCCACTCTCAGCTCAAAAGTCTGAACAATTAGCTGTGGTGGAGGAGAAAATAAAAAATCTGCTGGGCCAAGTGGAAGCACTTGGTGAAGCTGGGAAGGTGGATGAAGCTCAATCACTTATGAAAAAGGTGCTGTTAGCCTGTTATTTTTCAAATCTTTGTTGCAACAATTAAATGTCATGCACCAACCTGTCATCTCTTAAAAAACCTGAAGGAAGATAAAAACAAGAATGGGCATTAGTGGTGCTACAAATTTATGGGCCTTCAAGGTCTCGTTAAATTCGGAAAGTTGCACAGCAATGTTTGTTGTGTCTTCTACTTTCATCATTTTACGCAGAAGATGTTTAGGAATTTTCCCTTTCTAGTTGCCTAATTGTGGCTGTTTAAATTGCAACCTTTGATTCCCATTGTACAGGTAGACGAACTTAATGTTGAGAAGGCCTTGATTCAGTCCCAAAGTGATAAAACCTTGCTGGTCCCACAGGAGAAAAAGATGGCATTGTGCAAGATTTGTGGTTCTTTTCTGGTGGCAAATGATGCTATAGAAAGGACTCAGTCTCATGTTATGGGGAAGCAGCATGTGGGTTATGGCATGGTCAGGGACTTCCTAACTGAGTACAAGGTAAGTGTATCTTTTGAGAACAAACCGTCCATGAATTCATGTTGTTGTTTTTAGCAAACAAAGAATGTGGAATTCAATTTGCAGGCAGCTAAGGAGAAGGCAAAGAAAGAGGAAAGATTAGCAAGGGAAAAAGAAGCTGAAGAACAGAGAAAGCAGAGAGAGAAGGGTTATGAGAGTCGGAGGAGGAGTGGTTCAGGTGACAGGCACCGACATCATGATCGAGACAGAGACAGAGAGCTGGACCAGTATCAGAAGGGTGATCAGGATTGTGAAAGGATTCAAGAACGAAATGGTAGAAGCAGTCGTGATGGAGAAAGGGCAGCAGATTGGAGGTCCAGGAATGGAAGAGATGGAGGCAGGGACAGGAACTGGGACCGGAGTAGGTCACACTCCCCTGCTAGTCACAGTAAAAGGAGATCAACTAGAAGTCCACCAGCTCATTGATATTAGTGAATTATGTGAACGGATGTCTGAGCTTTTAAATTAAATGAGGTAGACCTTTTACATTTCAGTGTTTTATGAACATGTGCGTTTTTCAGCATGGGTAAATTTTTTTCTGTTATCTCACAGCTTTATTGGACTATACCCTCCCTTTCATCAATATTATTAGAAGAGAACAGAGTTGAGGTAGGTATGACTTAGCACCGTTGTAACTCTTTTCATGTTATTTTTCAGCTTTGTTTGGGTTGAACTGAATTTTTCATGCAGTTGTCTCTAGAACATTGTTTTCAGAGTTATTGAACCCATCCCCCTACCTTGGTCATTGATGGCTACTCTGTTTCTATGTATCTAAGAGGACAGCTTCAAAATATATGCTTGAATGATACTGCTGCTGAAAGAGGTGATGATTGTTTGTCTCAGTTTTGAGGTAACAAATAAGTCTTATGTCTACCATGATCACGTCAGCGGACCAGCTCTATGTTCTTCATAATTTCTTCTCTGCTTTTATCAATGTGATTTTGTTTGCAACTGCTGATTCTGTGTCTAAACCGGAAGGAAATGCAAAATTCCAAATTTTAAGCAGTTAACATGCCCATTAAAGTAATTCCACGTGGCTCTTCCCTGTTTTGGTCCTCGTATAAATGACTGTAATTTAGCATGTTGTTGTTGACAATACCAGATAGCAAAGTTCATGTTCCCTACTCCTTCCCGTATGTACCCTGTCTCATATGGATTGAATGGGTAAGTTGTGGTGAGGACCAGTAGGCATCGGATTTTGGAGGTTGACAAATGTAAATACTTTGATATTTTATCTTCATGTCAAAAATGGAACTCTTGTTTCAGTGTAAGGTTAATTTGGCTCGACTCTTCAAAATCTGGTCCCTTGGCTGTAGGTAACTGCTTTCGTTTATAGGGTAATTTTCCATAGCTTCTTAGTTATCTATTTGAAACATAATTGCCTAAACGCTCTTGTTTACAATTCCTTGAAAATCTATCTCAGTGGACTAGGATGTAAGGTTACTGCATTGTGAAACCTGAAACCCGAAATTATGTTGGTGCTGGGAGGTAACTGCAACTGTGTAATATGTCCTATACCATGTGCTAATTTCAGTTATGCAGGACAGCAGCATACCTGGATGGCAGAGTTGCTACTGGCAGGTGGGTACGCAGTGGTGTTAAGGGATTTTTTATTCAAAGGAAATACTTCATTAGGGTTACTGCTTGCATATGGGAATTGGTCGTGAGCTGAAAAATATAGAATTGAAAATATTGACACATTCAGTCAACCTGTAACAGAATATTCAAGTGCCGACAAATTTTTTAGGCCAGTAGGCCTTGCATTTTTTAACGCTGCTGTGTTCTTATTTATAATTTGTGTTTCTCGGGATTGAATTTACTGTCAATGGGGTGAACTACCGAGTGGATTGTGGATGCAAAAATGTGTTCTTCATACACTTATTTCTTCTTTAAATACCACCACTGCAAGATTTTCGGATCATATACTTGCTGAACACGAATTAGGGAAGATTGAGCTGCCTTGCGGTTAAGTTCTCTCTGGATAATGTGTCGCATTTAGACCACAGATGGAAGAGGTCAAGGTAATTTTACATTTTATGTTTTTTTAACGTTAGCAAGAATCATTCTCCCCCCTGCCGCCACCCTTGCTCACTTTGTTCCAAGTCCAGGAACCAAAACTTTTTGACCGTCTGTGTTGACTCATTGTTTCTGTTTGTTGGTCCGTGAATGATGTGTCGGTCTGCTGCTAGTTTCTTGCAGAAACTGAACTGGCTGGAAAATTACTACATGGACGTCACTAGCACTTCTTTTGTTACTCAAATCAACTTGTGACTGTTCTTTAATGGACTTGCATCAGAAAATACGTCACAAGTGGGATGCTTGTTCAGATTTTTCGCGAATTTTCCCAAGTCAAACAAAGCTCCGAGTGCAAAACTGGGGGCGGGACTAGATCATTTTTGTGAGGTTAGATTCTTAGAAAGAAATGTGACGGTTAGATTGGGCGGCACCACTGCCTCTATCATAGGTGTTTCAAGTCACTATCAAAACGTTTACTCTAGTGAGAGTGAAATGCGATGGAGTTTTAAGACATTTTTCACTGGCAATGGGAGACCTCTCAGAGGGGCAAACCCCACTCTCCGTCATTTTTCAGTTGCCAGCCAAAGACGGGGCGCAGGGAACGTACCCTTCACTTTTGCTTATATTCTTCCAACATCTCGTCGAGTGCTAATTGGATATTTGAGTGAACAAATTTTCAACGGAAAAATTATTCCATAAAGATTCCGGGATAACTAAATCATTATTTCATATCTTATTTAACAAATCTCAGAATCGGAAATTCACATACTTTCAATAGAAGGTACTTACACGTGTCAATAAAAAGATGTTTTTAGTTTGGTTGTCTTCCATCAGTTTTGCAGTAGCTTAGTGCCTTTGGGCATGCAGAGGTTTGTCACGGACTTGGCCTTGAACACCCAACGACCCGTGCGGCACTAGCAATTCGTCTAACTCGAATGCTAGTTCAGCCTGTTGCAAGAGCTACAATATTGCTAGCGGAAGATAGAAAGACGCACACAAAGAAGATAAACGATGTGGAGAACTTGAAAAATAGTATATTGCTTGGATGTCTTACAAATGAATTCCCTAAGGTTATATATAGTCCTCCACCCCTTCAATAGATGGCTAGGATCTATTTGATCTAATGGTTCCTATTCACCTTCTAGAGTATTCTAGCTAACTTTACATCTTCCAAGAAGATAAGTGTGCTCTATCCAACTTTACGTCTTCCTAGAGGATAAGGGAGTTATCTACAAGCTTCTAGAGAATTCTACAAAAATCTGGAATTAAGAGTGGTGGCTGGAACAAGCCTCTTCGACGGGCAATATCACGTGGCACGTGGCATCGGTAGGACTGCTTCCTCGTGTTTTAATTTTCCTTTTTTCCTTTCTATTTTGGGTGGAGGCGGGAGACTGGGAATGGGAGGGGGAGGGAAAATAGTGCTTCAGATTTTATACTTCTTTGGGGTGGAAAATTGAAATAGGAAAAACGGCTTGAAATTTTCAAAATGCTTGGGCTACCAGCGTCTAGGAAGGCAATAACATTCGCCATTACGGTTATTGTCAATTAGCATACTGGTTTGCTTTGGTGCAGAGGTGTGGGACTCATTTTGGCCAACGGGGAGCCTGAGCCAGGTTCTCAATGTGATGGACCAGTTCATGGACAATCCGTACCTCTCCGCCTCCCACGGCATCGGAGCCGGAGTCCGCCGAAGCTGGGACGCCCGCGAGGCCGAAGACGCGCTGCATCTGCGAATTGACATGACGGGGCTTGACAAAGAGAACGTGAAGGTCTCTGCGGAACAGAACACTCTGGTCATCAAAGGCGACGGCCCTAAGGAGTTCGACGACGGAGAGAGCGGCGGGAGGTACGTCAGCCGGATTGATCTGCCGGAGAGGATCTACAACGCTGGTCAGATCAAGGCTGAGACGAAGAATGGCGTGCTGAAGGTGCTGGTGCCCGAGGTGAAGGAAGAGGGGAGGACCGACGTGATCCAGGTTAAAGTTGACTAGGAGGACGGAGCCAGTTTTGGGTTTTGCAGATTCCTAAATTGTAGTTGCTGGCCAGGACAAGGAATTAACTCTTGAGTGGTGTTAATATTGAAATGTTGGTTTATGCTTCGAGGTTCCTTCCTCGCATTTTGTCTCTGAATGAACTCTACCGCATCGTTCTGGTTTCATTGACTATTTCCTCGAGGATCATCATATTCTCCCTGGCAAACTGAACTATCGCGGTGAATTCAGAATAATAACCAAGCGCACGATCAATTTTGAAGGGAGAAACTTGGAAGTGGAAGTCGTAAAACCATACGCAAATGGGTGGAACTTTCTTGAGGATTTGATCGTGTCCACAAATATGCCAAGATTTTACAAAGGGTATTGCAACTGGAAGTCCCAAAGCCATTAACAAAACACTCGGGACTTCCTTGCACCATATTACACAACAAGATGGCATTGATTCCCACCAGATCTTTTTTTTTTTTTTTTTGAGGGACTTTGTTGCTCGGAGATAGCCGCAAATTTTATGCCATAACATATAGAAACAATTTCATCTCCCAAGTTCATTATCACGGTGGATTTAATTTACGTAAAAATTTTCTCTCAGTCTGGGTTTTAAATAACCTGATACTTGACTGTTCGAAGACGAGAAATAGCGTAGAAAATGATATGAATGGAGCGAGTAGAGTCACGTGCTTGGCACGCTTACCTTATCTTTCACCAATAACTTAGAACACTTCGCGACCGTTAATGGATAACATAATGTTAATCGCGGACGTTGTAGAGACCAGGCAGCTGCGAACAAGTTGTTCGTGGAGGGCCGCGAGACACAGAATTGTAAGCATAAAATCAACCGTTTTATTGTCCGAGAAGCAAAACCCATCTGTTGTCCACCGTATCCACATGATCTAAATCCCTTATTATTATTATTTTTTTAAAAAAATATTTATGTTATTTTTGTTACGACAAACCTGAAAAAGAACATTGGGTCTTCGTTCAAAGAATTGGGAAATCAAGAAAAAATTAAAATCGCGCAAATTAATGCAAAATGAAGCAGTGGAGAAATTGTGCTTGCGCAATTGCGTGCGATTTCCAAGTGCTTTGTTATAATCTTTTTTTTTTTTTTTTGGTAATGCTTCGGGTTGGTTCACTCGGAACATCCGTTTCTGAGTCAAAGAAAGTAAATGGACGCTCAACAATAGAAGTGGCTCCAAGCGGAATGCACTTCGTACAACGGGTCTGGCTCCCCGAGGATTTTCAATGGCTCGAAAACTTGATTAGGTGTCTAATGCCAGTTCACGGCTCGGGTGCGCCCTGTCACGTGACACGTGATATTGCCCGTCGAAGAGGCTTGTTCCAGCCACCACTCTTAATTCCAGAATTTTGTAGAATTCTCTAGAAGCTTGTAGATAACTCCCTTATCCTCTAGGAAGACGTAAAATTGGATAAAGCACACTTATCTTCTTGGAAGATGTAAAGTTAGATAGAATACTCCAGAAGGTGAATAGGGACCATTAGATCAAATAGATCCTAGCCATCCGTTGAAGGGGTGGATGTCTATATATAGCCTTAGGGAATTCATTTGTAAGATATCCAAGCAATATACTATTCTTCAAGTTCTCCACATCGTTTATCTTCTTTGTGTGCGTCTTTCTATCTTCCGCTAGCAATATTGTAGCTCTTGCAACAGGCTGAACTAGCATTCGAGTTAGACGAATTGCTAGTGCCGCACGGGTCGTTGGGCGTTCAAGGCCAAGTCCGTGACAAGTGGTATCAGAGCATCGTTTCTGCAACCAGCAAGCACACTCTGTTGATAAGGATGTCGGGTTCACGCAGTGAGATTAGCAACGTGGCTGAGGAAGCGAAGAAGCAACCAAAGAGGGGGAGATCAAGGTCGAGGGATGTCTTGGAAGACACCAATTCAAGGCTCACGGTAGTTGAACTTGCTGTGGCTGATGGGCAGGAGAAGTTTGAGGTAGCAGACCAGCGCATCGAC